>NW_011626762.1:874522-1131645 GCF_000204515.1 Acromyrmex echinatior | reverse complement strand
AACAATATACGTGACCGTGAAGGAGGACATCCCTCGATGGGTGGAAGTAAGAAAACTTTTACAGTTATGATTACTACATTATTCATAACGACGGAGAAGAACATACTCCCCATAACAAATTAAACGACTTCATGTCGATTTTTTAATAACTGTAATTAATGATTGACAAGGCATTGAAAAATGTAATCTATAATATCATACTTATATAGTCTATCGCAAGACGTGCTCAGTTACATGAAATTTAGTTAAGTGAAATTGAATGATACAATAATAAAATAATATATTACTCAGTTCGTATTTAATTTTCTTACTATTAAGATAAAATTCTAAGAAGTAATATTTTTCGAAAAACGTGCGCAATAAATATTTATAAATATTACTTTTGTAGTCGTATTCATATAAATCATGAATTATATCTACTGCAATTAAATAAAGTCATCCGATTCGCAATCAGCGATATCATTGGAATTTGTAAGTTAAATAAAATTGATTGGAAGCGAACAGTCGCATTTAGTATTCAGTAAATGATTTAAACATTAATTTGCAGAATTTACTAAAAGCATAATCTATTTTATAAAATATTACACTACCTTCTAAAATTCTAAATTAAATCAATTTTTCTTAAACATAAATATATTCGAATTTAAATAATATATTTCAGAAAAGATAATTTTCAAAATATTTTTTAAATCACTTTTTTAGATACTTTACATGTAGAAAGAAGCTATACTTTTCCATAATATTCGATAAATTGTTTGGAAAAGAAGCGATCTAAATATGCAAATACTTTCTCTAAATTTTTTAATATACACCATTGGCGGTATATGGCGACCTGTTGAGTGGTCATCAAATGGTGCTAAGCTGCTGTATAATATATTTACCTTTATTATAATATCTTCGGAATATTTTTTCGTGTTAACTCAATTTTTGGACATAGTTTTCGTTGTCAATAATGTCGATGATTTTGCCACTAATACTCTATTATTTTTGAGCATTGTTGCTGTTTGTTGTAAATCCACTGTCATTGTGGTACGTCGGAATGCGATTATTAACTTAGTGCAAGCATTGCTGAAAGCACCATACAAACCTCGAGACGAAAATGAAATAGCAATACAAACAAAATTTGATAGATTTATCAGGTGAGTTCATATTTTTATTAAAATGTCCTGCACAAATTTAATTTCTTTGCTGTTTGACACATACTATTATTATATTGTTCATCGTATATTGTAAATCAGCACTGCTGATTTCTATAACAAATTATGAATGCTTTACCTTTTATTATGTCTTGTTGATCATAAATATATTTTAGAATATTCTTATATTTTTTATATAAAAAAAAACATAATAATTTTCTATTCTCTGTCTAATTAATCAATTTTTAGTTGAAGAAGTTTCCTATTTTAATATCATTTTAAATTATAGTAATAATTCACACAACACATGTACAAAATAATTAAATATAATACAGTAATTATAAATCTTATGATTATAAATTTCATTATAATAAAAGCATAAATAAATGGTGATAAAATTTCATCTCGGTTCTACGTTTGCAGATCATGCTCGATAAAATATTCACTTTTAGCAACAAGTTCCCTTACAGGCGGTACAATAGGATCAGTACTAAACGTGATGCAAGGTCATCTGCCTTATCGAATATGGCTGCCTTGTAATTATAATGTATCTACGATATTTTGGACTATATCTATTCATCAAATGGTAACTACAATTTTTGCCACCATGATAAACGTTGGCACGGAAACTCTAATCTTTGGATTGATTTTACAAACATGTGCCCAGTTTGAAATACTGGAAAGTCGTCTTCACAAATTAATAATTAATAAAACAGTTAAATATTTAGGACATGCAAGCTGTTTGTTAAATGAAAACAAAGCAGGTCTGTCGGAGTGCATATGTCATCATCTCAGCATTTACAAGTAAGTCACTTAAAGCCCGATCTACAATTGCATAAACGTAATTGTAAATGATGGTACTTGTAAAAATTGAACCAATCACAATTGAGTGCGAAAAGAATATCCGTATTATATAAATACCTTAACAGATTGTACAGCTCCTATAATATACCTAACTTGTAATGTAACTTATATATAAGTAATTTGTAAAACTTTCCTAATTCTGCTCATACGTGTAATGCAGAGCTGACATAAAACTATTCCAGATACGCCAAAACGGTAAACGTCATATTCAACCAAGTGCTCTTCGTTCAGTTCTTTAGTAGTATATTGGTTTTATGTACAAGTGTATATTACTTGTCAATACATATTGAAGACCTTTCTGCAATTGCATCTTTTTTAGTGTATACCATTTGTATGTTTGTACAAATCTACTTTTACTGCTGGTCTGGAAACGAAGTCATATTTAAAGTAATTATCATGTATACTCTATAATCTATTTAAAACAGTATCCATACAAAAAAGGTGTATCTTACTACTGACTTTAGGTATGATCAACGTGATGCTACAAATACTTTAAAGCGTTTTTTGATTGGTCTATTTGTAAAAAATCCTTTCTTCTGATTGGTCCATCAAACGTTTCAAAGCATTTGCAGCGAACTTTGATCACAACCTTTATGAGTTAATTGAAAATAATAGCGGATGTTTTTGTACAACTCAATTAAGATTTTACAAGATAACATAAATATGATTTGTTTAACAAATTTAAACTATTCTATACTCGATTGCAATATAAGAATATTCATTTTCTTATATATGAATTAGATTTAATATAATGCATAAACGTGCGTGCACGCTCGTGTATAAGATTATAATAATATCATTAAGATTATTCAATATTATTATGTAATAATAACTCTACTTCTATATTATGTTAACAGAGTACGAGCATAGCAAACGCTATATATAATATGAATTGGCCATTATTATCAATCAATGAAAAAAGAGGATTGTTGATGATCATGATACGCAGCACAATTCCTGTAAAATTCACAAGCAGCTTCTTGATAACTTTATCTCTTCAGTCTTACAGCAACGTTAGTATGATTTGGTGTCAAAATAAATATTTGATATAATATGTCAAAAAACGTGAGGATAAACTGTTTGATATTATCGATATTTATCGCGTACGTATGAAAATACAGTCGGAATATTTCATAAATGTATAATCTTCCACGTATATTTAAACAACATTTTAATTTTGTTTTCAGATCTTGAAAATGTCATATTCAGCATTTAGCGTTTTACAAAAGTAAAATATTTATAATCAAAAGTATATATGAATATTGCAATATAGGAGTGAAGTATTGAGTATAATATAGTTTTCAGTATGATATAATTTTGTTTAGTACAGTTTTGATAAATTAGTTATTTTAATACTTATAATTTTATTTACTCATGTATTTTTACTTCTAATATTATTCCTTGTTTTAATTATTTGAATATTGATACAGGCACGCACGTACATACTAAATGTATACATGTAACACAATGTAATACATATACTAATGTATTTTAATATAAAAGCAGAAATCATATTAAATGGAATGTTAATTGAATTTAAAAAATATAATTTCTTTTTATACGTTACCTTCGATATTTTTTTGCGGATTATATTCTTTATTAGAAATAATTCACAATTTTCCAATTCTCCAACATACTCTCCACATTTAATTTCTAATTAAATTCTTACATTAGAAAATCAATGCATAATTCGAAATATACATGTATATATATGATTGTTATATTTTCCCGAACACACACTTGCCATATTTTGCAGATATATATAAGTAACTCAAGAAATCTATCAGAAAAAAATTTATTACACATCACTTTTATCGCTGGATCTTGCATTTATATATAATAAAGTGAAAGGCTTTGCGGAAAATATGATATTCCTTGTACTTCCGATGAACATGAAAATATACAAATATTTTATTCAACAGGAAACAATATGCTTGACCGTAAAGGACAATACCCCTCAATGGTTAGAAATAAGAAAACTTTTACTATTACGGTTATTATATTATTCACAAGAACGCAAAAGACATGCACTCCATAATAAATGATTAAACGACTCCACGTCGACTTTTTAATGACCGTAATTGATAGTACTGCAGTTGACAAGACGTTGAAGAATAAACTGTACGTAGTCTATTGTAAGACGTGCTCGGTTACATTTAAATAAAATTTAATACAACATATTTAAATGAAATATAAAATATCATATTACGTCAATGTTACTATTTGTTATTTCTGTTACTAGCTAAAATTATAAGATATTCCGAAAAGGGTGCGTAGTAAATATATATAAATACTATTTTTTCAGTTGTATTCACACGAATTATACTGTAAATAAGTAAAGTCATTCACAATTCGTGTTGTCATTGTACACAGTTTGTAAGTTAAATAAATTAAATTTGTTGCAAGTGGACAGTTGAAATTGATAATCAGTGTATGATTTAAATATTAATTTGTAGTACTTACTAAAAGCATAATCTATTTTATAAAAAAATTATACTATCTTCTAAATTAAATTCAATTTTTCTCAAACATAATATATTCGGATTTAATTAATATATTTCAGAAAATATAATTTTTTAAATGTTTTAAACCACATTTTTAGATACTTTACATGTTGAAAGAACAAAGCTCTATTTTTGTACAACATTCGATTAGTTGTTTGAAAAGAGATCCAATCATGCAAATACTTTCTCTAAATTTTTTTATATATACCATTGGCGGTATATGGCGACCTATTGAGTGGTCATCAAATGGTGCCAAACTTCTGTATAACATATTTACCTTTATGATAATATCTTCGGAATACTTTTTACTGTTAACTCAATTTATGGATATAATTTTTGTTGTCAATAATGTCGATGATTTTGCTACTAATACTCTAATGTTTTTGAGCATTGTTGCCGTTTGTTGTAAAATTACTGTTGTTGTGGTACGTCGGAAGGCGATAATCAATTTAGTGCAAATATTGTTGAAAGCACCATATAAACCTCAAGATGAGGATGAAATAGCTATACAAGCAAAATTTGATAAATTTATCAGGTCAGTTCATAATCTTTATTAAAGATTCCACTATCAAAATATTATTACTTAAAATATTTATGTAATTAAAATATTATTACTTAAAATATTTATGTAATAACTCAATTTGTACGCATTCAGCGCGTATTATTTTCAAATCGTACAAATTTTATCAGCACTAGTTGTTTCTATAACAAATTGTCTTTTATTACATTTTGTTGATCATATATTTTAAAGTATTAGGTGTTGGAATTAATTCGTAGCGTTTTACAAGAGATGGGAAGTACTTTCATTAATGTATTTTTTAATGCTCATGTGAAATAAATAACATTCTTTCATTAAAAAACGCTACGAATTAATTCCAACACCTAATATATTTATATTTTTACATAAAAATGTAGTAATTTTCTATTTTTTATCTAATTAATAAACTTTTAGTTGAAGAAGTTTCCTATTCCAATATCATTTTAAATATTTAAATTATAGTAATAATTCGCACAACACATATACAAAATAATTAAATATAATACTATAATTTTATATCTTATGATTATAAATTTCATTAAATTAAAAATATAAAAATAAATGCTGATAAAAGTTCATATAAAATTTCATCTCGGTTCTACGTTTGCAGATCATGCTCGATAAAATATTCACTTTTAGCAACAAGTTCCGTTACAGGCACTACAATAGGATCAGTACTAAACGTGATGCAAGGTCACCTGCCTTATCGAATATGGCTACCATATAATTACACTGTATCTACGACGTTTTGGATTATATCCATTCATCAGATTGTAACTTTAATTTTTGCCACCGTGATAAATGTGGGCACGGAAACTTTAGTCTTCGGACTGATTTTACAAACGTGTGCTCAGTTTGAAATACTCGAAAGTCGTCTACACAAATTAATAATTAATAAAACAATTAAATATCTGGGACGTGAAAGTTCTTTGTTGAATGAAAACGAAACAAAACTGTCGGAGTGCATACATCATCACCTCAGCATTTACAAGTAAGTCACGTAGGAATCCGTTTTTACGCGTATGTATTACGTTACATATATACGCACGCGCGTGTGTTGTGTATCTACATGTATGCACATTTAATTGTTATATTTAAAAAGTGGTATTATTCATAATGATGACTATTAGTATTTGTAATGGAAAATTGTTTAAAAATAATTGAATTAATTTTGTTTGAAATTAATAGATAATTGTTACAAGCTAAACAATAGGACATGTATATTTTCAAAGTGATTTAATTATATTGTGTTTCCGGATTTTTTACACAAAGTTTAACGGTATGTTCTATGATCTAAAATTAAAAAAAGTATTATATACATACAGTTTCTAAAATATTTTATCAAAAGTTATAACAAAAGTATAGAATATGTAGGAAATAATTAATCTAATAACTAATCTTGCATTTCAAAATGCGCATTTCAAAATGCGGTCTATCTGCTGATATCAGTAGTACAAGCTTAATATCGATGTATTATAATTCTGAATTTATCACCTTTTTAGTAGAAGAAATCCCTGTGTAAAAGTTTTTGCCTTTTATTAATTTAGGCGGATGGCACTTTAACATGCAAAAGTAAAAATTATTTCTTGCACATTTCATATTTCTGTTAACTTTCTATAATCTTTTAATAAAGAATTTCAGGAATTATATGTTTATACAATATATTTTTCTTATTGCAGTTCATTCTTATTGCAGAGTATACTATTAAAATTTGTGTGAAAAATCCATAATTATTAAAAAATAATTGTGTAAAATATATTATACAAAGACAATCCTTGTATAGTAATTTCATGGTCAGTTGTGCTAGAAAAAGTACTTCCTCTATTCGGGAAAAAATGTTTTATATATAATTACATAAAATTATATAAAATTATGTATAATCTTTTATAATTGTATATAAATGGAGAGACACCTTTATATGAATTAATTCCAACACCTAATATAATTATGTATAAATATATATAATTATATATACGATTATATATATAAAATATGCTTATTTATATACAATTATATAAATTACATATAATTTTATATATTATAATTTTATATAAAATATTTTTTCCCGGGTAGGGATCAAATAATTCTCAAATTTCCATACATAATGCATGATGAAATTTTTACATAGCTATTAAAATAATACGAATATTATACATCATATGTTATAAAATTATACATCAAAGTATTTAATAATTATTTTACTCATGCAATCTAGGTCTCTAACATAGAAACTATTACAGATACGCCAAAGCGGTAAATGTCACATTCAACCAAGTGCTTTTCGTTCAGTTTTTTAGTAGTATACTGGTATTATGTACGAGTGTGTATTATTTGTCAATGCATATTAAAGAACTGTCTGCAGCTGCATCTTTATTAGTATATACTATCTGCATGTTTGTACAAATCTTCGTTTACTGTTGGTCCGGAAACGAAGTCATGCTTAAAGTAATTATTATGTACGCTATAATCCATACGAAATAGATAGACTTAACCAATTTTGTAAGTTAATGAAAATGGCGGGTATTTTTGGACAACATAATTTTTTTTATAAGGGTTTGCAAAATAATCTAACAATTATTTGTCTGCAACGAATTATTTTATAGTTGAATACAATAAGAATATATTTAATGTATACACGTGCATGCACACGCCTGTATAAGACTATATAATAATATCATTAAGATTATTCGATATTATTATGTAATAATATCTCTATTTATATATTATGTTAATAGAGTACGAGCATAGCAGACGCTATATATCGTATGAATTGGCCATTACTATCAATCAATGAAAAAAAAGGATTGTTAATGATCATGATACGTAGCACAATTCCTGTAAAGTTCACTAGCAGCTTCTTGATAACTTTGTCCATTCAGTCTTATAGCAATGTTAGTATCATTTATTATATTCAAATATTTATATATTCAAATAAATAGTTTAATGTAGTATATGAAGAAAAAAAAATGAAGATACGCGATGTGATAGTATCGATGTTTGTCGCGTATGAAAATGCAGTCGAAATTTTTTACATAAATGCATTATTTTCTATATTAATATTTTTCATATTTTTCTTTCAGATTTTGAAAACTTCATACTCAGCATTTAACATATTACAGAAATGAAGTATAAATAAAAAAAAGAATATATATTTGAGGATGATATATAAAGTATAATTTTGAGTATGTATAATTTCGAATACAGTTTGGTTTACTTTGATTTTGAATAATTTAGTTTAATTTTAGAGTAGTTTAGTTATTAGAATATAATTCAGAGTGATAGGTACAGCTTTTTCAGTATAGTTTTTGATAAATTAGCTATCCTATATCTTATATAACTTTTGTTCACACATATATTTTTATTTCTAACTTTATATGTACCTTATTCCAATTATTCGAATAATAGCACACGAAGGCAGACACGCACGTACTAAATATATAGTAAATGTATACATGTAACACGATGTAATACATGCAATAATTAATATACGAGCAGATATCATTTTAAATCGAATGTTCATTGAATTTAAAAAATATATCTTTTTACACGTTACCTTCGATCTTTTGTGAGCGACATTATTTATTATCAAAAGTAATTAACCATTTTCTAATTCACTTATCATGTATTTCGTCGCAAGCGGATATACGCATAGTTAGCTAGAAAATAAAACGCATTATGGGTCTCTCGAATTATATTTCTCGTTATATTATCTTATGTTTGTATGCAACATAAAATAAATGTTTCATACGCAGAGAAAATATGATCTTGCGTTATTATTGGTGCAGATAACATGAAAAAGCTACAAATATTTCATTTGATGGTATTGATTATGATGATATGATTTTTGCCTATTCAATGGCTAATTAATAGCCCTATAGGGTTATACAAATTTCATTGTAAAAAACTATTTTATACACACATATATATATATATATATATATATATATATATATATATTCGCTTTCGTTAAATATATTACACATTCAGTAACTGAAATTAATAATTACCTCTTTGTGATAGAAATGAATTATTGGGTGCGTTTCGAATTACACATCAAGCACATATTATTTTATCCTTCTTTATTCTTCGTTGAACAACAAGGATAAATGATGCATCATGCACTTGTGTATATATTCGGAACACACTCAGAATATTTAATTAAATCTCTATTAATCCTTATAGGATGTAATCAGGTACTCTCCGTTATTCGTTTTTGTATTTTGATATTATATTCAACTGTATGTTACATATCATCGACACATATTTCAGGTTGATATACATTTGTATATTAGCAAATTATATTTATTGTTGGTCCGCAAACGAAATGCTCAACTTTTAAAGTAAATAACTGCCTAGCTAGCCCCTCCCATTTAACCAAATCTTATTGAATAAATTATATATAATAATATTCGGGTTAGGCAATGTAATAACTGTTTGTGTTCTGCAATCTATTCTCTCACATCCCAGATATTACATTACAACATAAAACGAAAATACAATATTTATTACAATTATGTAGAACATATAACACACAAAATGTCAATTTATGTTGTCCATCGACAAGATTATCAATCGTTCTGAAACCTATCATTCTATCGTCGTATGATTATAAAAATTATAAACTGCTCTCTAAATTGCTGTTAGATATGTATATGTATGTATGTGTATTATAAATGTGATACTTGGTTAACTGAAATCGATAGTATTATTGAGCCCAACTACTTGGAATGATTATATTTAAATCAAGTAATAAAAATCAATAGAAGCGTGCACCAATTGAGGGTGCGACTGAAATATCCTTCTCAGACACACACTTTATTATAGCGCAAAAATATCGATGAATTTTTTTTATATAGACATATGCTTCTTCAAATTTCTCGATTATAAAAGATAGAAAACAATAGAAATAGAATTACGAAAGTGTAATATATTTATAAAAAAATCATTTCCATTGTAACCTATAGCTTCACATCAAAAATGTATTTCATTGTGAAGTTACGAAAAGTACACGAGACGTAGTGAAGTTCTATTTTTCGTAAATAATAAAAATCCCACAGGATAGAGTAAAAAATAAAATTTTTCCACTAATATAAAGAAAAAAATGTTAATGAAATGATTTCCTTTGAATGGAAGTTCTCATAATTGGCTTTGAAGTAAAAATAAATGAAAAATATATTTTGACATAGTTTTTATTTATGTATAAAAATTAATTTAGAAAGTTGTGATAAATCCTAAAAGTTATATATGCTAAAATATATAATTAATACAGTAACACTCGAAATATTATCAGAAATGTCAAAACCAAAATTTACGACAAATTTTCAAACATTTATTATTAATTATAAAAAGAAATAATATTGTAATAAACAGAATACTTATGAAAGGAAAGATATAGAATCATTTATGTAGATATTTTTATTAATAATAATTATTAATAGTAATTAATTGAAAAACATTATCTGTACACATTTAAGAATAATTTTATTCATCTTCAATTTTACGAGTTACAAATTGTCTTTTCATTTCAAATGTAACAATACCAACAGCTACACCAACATTTAAGCTGTCAATGCCATTAGTCAATGGTATATTAACACGAGTGCAATTTCTTGAACGTAATAATTTACATGATTCGAGACTTATACCCTCGGTTTCTCCACCAATAACAAGTACTACTTCTCTTTTTGTAAAATCTAATGCATAATAAGGTTTAACTGGAAGTTGAGATACTAACTGTTTTACTAGCAATTTAGTTTTTGCAGTTGATTTATATGTTTGATCTATCAGTTCGTTTATCGTATTATCTTGAATTTGTTCATTATGCGCATCTAGATTATCTTGTTTCACATAATTATCATTAACTTGGATAGAAGAGCCTTCATTTATATCTGGATTCATTTTAAAATCTGTTAAAACATTTTCATATGCTATATTGTTGTCTGCTAGAAAAATTGCAGATTCATCACTTATTAACGTTGGAATTTCATCCCATGAAATAGATGTAAATATTGGTAAGCGAAAATGTGCACCTATAGCACTGCGTAAAACTTTGGGCTCCCATAAATCCACACATCCTAAAATACAAAAATCTCAATTAATGAAAAACTATATACTATGGAATAAGTCAATTGGTAAATATAGTGTAAAATACCTTTCATTAATAATAATTTTTCGCAACCAACAGCAGCAGCTGCTCTTACAATAGTTCCCAAATTTCCTGGTTCTCTTATATTATCACAGATAATGGTCAAAGGTATAGCATTTTCAGCAGGTTCCTTAGTATCAACATCTGGGATTTCGAAAATTCCTGTACCAAAAAATAGTACAAAAACCAAAATTATATAGATATGTGTATATTTTGATAGATTATTGTTAATTTTGCTAATTGTCAGTAATCTCCTTCGAGATCTATGAAATTATAATATTTACCAATTATTCCAGGAGAAGTTATTAAATTAGACCACAACTGAATTGTACGATATGGAATTTTATATAATTTTACTTCCTTCGGAAGTGACAGTGGCAATACATCGGACAATCTGCTGAAAAATATTACTTTTGCTACTATTCCTGCCTGAATTGCATCTTCAATTAATCGAAAGCCTTCTAATAGCATTTGACGATTCTTTTCTCTTTTCTTTTTTGTCTTAATATCTATCATTAATGAGCTGAAACGTGAAATACGTATTGTTTACAGAATTATACATTTTAGAAGTCATTTGACCATTATTCAGAAAATGTTATATACCTTATGAGTTTATCATCTGCATCAAGGGCTATATATTTTGGTTTTGTAGTACTTTCTTCAATTTCATTTTCTTTTTGCTCCTTTTTTTCTTCCTTTTCAGTTGTATTGATTCTTAATTTCCTTCTACGTGTTCTAACAGTTCGTTGCTCCTTAGTTTTAGTTGTATCATCAGTATCAAAAAGTTCATTTTGATTAACAATAGCAACAGGTTTTCGACTAACCCATTTAGTACTATATTTGTATTTCGTTATTGATTTTAAATTGACTGTTCTTAAAAGTTTCGTGCCCTGAATCGATCTAAGTGATAACTGTACTACACTTGACAACATTCTTATTTTGAATAATCCAAATATCGTATACTGTTGTTCATTGATATTCACTTTAATAATCACTATATTATAATAATTTTTATGTTTTTATCGACACAATGGTCTATTTTAATCACGTTGCTAATTCAAGAAAGAAAGATATCACAAATCTAAATATCTAAATAGTAAATAAAAACCGCATGTTCACACATGTATATTCTGTACCACGAAGTATTGAGTAATAAGAAGGAGATCAGATCAAACTTGAGTATCAAAAATGGGCTCGAAACATGAAAACTTAGGAAAACACATGGAAAATCGGGATGATGCGATTTGAGTGCTATTGCGGCAAAAGCTAGAAGTATATATCACGTGACACCGACGAGATACTATTAAAGATAGTCAATTCTTATGGAAGTTCGCATGACTATTAAAATTTAAGTGATTAAAATTAAGAAATTGATAATACGGCACTAAGTTCACGATTTATTAGTTTCGCAGCATGTTATATATGTTTAAAATACTCGATTTTTATTTTAAACTGTAATTTTAATGTTATCATCCGAGTTTAATTATCAATAGAGATAACTGTAGAGAAAAAATTGTAATGTTTCGGTAATATATAAAATATTATAGCATTAAAAGTATGCGTACTTATTTATACAGCATTTATGTAATAAAAATTATAAATTTTTAATAATAATATTAATATTATCAAAATATTTATGTTAATGTTTATTAATTGTGATGTTATCGTTCTTCAATGATTCTTAGGCCCCCGCGAGGTCCCATTGAATAGTCATAAAAATTTTCCTCGGATCAATATTCTTTAATAATTAAAATATCTCGTCGGTGCCGGAATTCATAGACCGGTATTCATCAGATCTTATATTCAAGATCGTCTTAAGTACAGTCTTAAGAAATCATAAAATCAGAGGCCCGTATTAGTGTTTTAAGACATTACTTAAGACATTACTTGAAACAGTTTTGAAATAATAACGGACCATAAATATTGGACCATAATATATTGACCATATAGTCAATTTTTATTTGAGGCTGTCTTAAGTACACTCTTAAGAAATCATAAACCAATCAGAGAGCTCTATATTAGCATCTTAAGACATTATTTAACAGATCTACAATAGAAATCGCAGCGGTCGTAGAGTCTTGAGTCGTAGAAAATTAACCAATCACAATCGATTGATGAGAAGAATAATCGACTATGATTAGTTAATTTTCTACGATTTATTGTTAGATACATTTAGATTGACCATGCTATTTAAGTATTCTAATTTATATTTCTTTATTTACTTGTCAGATGATAATTTTATACTTTGACAAATAATTTATTCTTGATAACATATAATGACTATAATAATAATGACTATAATAATAGTAAAATACATTGTGCATTTTATAAAGATTTAAATTTTCATTATTTTAATTTCAAGATCGCAAAACATTAAATGCAGAATAAGATGTCTTGAGAATCTAGAAAATAAAGTAAAGTAATAATATAATTATATGCTAAATTAAGTAATGCAAAAGAAAAACATTCGTCTTATTATATTAGTACTGACATTAGCATAAGAGTCCAATGATAATGTTACTAAGAAACTACTGGTGAATTTTATAGGTCTTATGCTACGTTTCATAATCATCAATAAATCTTTTCGTTCACTGATTGTCATTAGTATCCAATCTATTTGACATGCTGCTTCACTTAGTCCAGTACTCTGAATAAATGATTAATAATTAAGTTCAAGTAGCACAGCAGCACTTGCAAAGTACTAAAAAAGCGATTATATGCGTTTTAGCATTTTGTTAGCGCTGTGTGCTACTTGAGAGACATCACGAAAAATAATTTATAATTATAAAACAAGTGCAATATGCAATACATATAATACATTTTTCTATAACACTATTTTTAATCTATATTTTTTTATTATATAAAGAAAGTTACCTTAAGTATTACTTCGTTTCCAGCCCAACAATATACAAAAATCTGTACGAACATGCAAAATGTGAAAATACTTCGTGAAGTCTGTCACCGTTAGATGAGAAGATAAATAATATACACTTGAACATAATATTAATATGCTGGCAAAAAATTGTACGAAGAGTACTTCGCTGAATATTTCATTAACCATTTCAGCAAATCTATAAATATACGTTTATATGCTTATTATGTAGCTAATTACAGATATTATATGAACTATATTCATTCTAGAAATGTATATGTGTGTATAACATCAGTTTAAAAAATACATATATATTATATACATAATCATCTTTCTTCAACTGACAAACCTAATTATACGCAGATAGTAGACATGCTCTGATAATCTGTTTCTTTTTGGCACGTTAGTCAATAAATTACAAGCTTCTTTGTTCTTATCGGGTTCTACTATTCTTTGAAGACGACGCGTAAAAAGTTCAAGTTGTGCACATATTTGTAAACAAAATCCTAATAATAAGGTTTCCGTAGCGATGTTTACAAATGTACCAAAAATCAAAGCTAACATTTCATGAAGAGATGTAAGCCAAAATAAAAGAATTGGTGTATAATCATATGGTACCCATATCCTATAAGGTAATTCGCCTTGTAAAGCGGTAAGCACTTCTCCTATTACAGCACCAGTGGCAGAAAACAATGCCAAAATCATATAACTTATGGTGTATGATCTGTAAGCAGAGTTCTAAACATTTTATATATATATATATATATATATATATATATATATATCTAGCCATAGAAATTTGAAGCTATCATTTTATCATATTTCATAATCCTACTCTACTGAAAAAAATCACAAAGTTACATAACGAAATGTAACGTCATGTAATTAAAACAAATAAATCACATAACTGATTGTTCCAAATCAGTTTGATAGTCCACAGAACGTCCTCAGGACGTCCCTTGACTATAATAGAATCTTCCGTTTAGCTGGCGAGACGTCCACAGGACGTTCACTGAACGTCAGCTATAGTAAGTATTTAAAAATATATAAAAAAATTTTTATTAGCTTGTTGTTATAAATTTAAAAAATGACAATTTCAATAAACGTTTATCGTTGTGAGCTATATATGTGTTATATATTAAAAATGGTTTATAATTATACATCTCATTTTTCGATTGTCATTAATTATTTCATCAAATTCATTCTTTTACATTTAATCTACATTTCAATAATATATAAGATAAAGAGATACTAAAGTTACACAAATAAATAATTAAGTTATCCAAAATCGTTTATTATCAAGAATTATATTATATATATTGGTATTTGAATATACTTGCCTAATTAAACAATCGTATTTCATTTGAATAATAATCTCTTCTTCGTTGCAGGCTTTGAATGGTTTTTCTTGTAATGTTTTGATCAAACTGATAATTTCACTGCGGCGAAATACGGCGGTAATTGCTTTGCAAAATGCGGCAATAGCCGAGAGAAGCATTAATGAATTCGTAGCAAAATCATTCATATTGTCAACAACAAAGACGATATCGATCAATTGAGTTAATACCGAAAAGTTCAACAAATATATTGTAGATAAAGTAAACGCGCTATACAAACACATGGAGCACTTTGAAGACCATTTGATCGGTCGCCATACATCACCGATAGTATAGAATAAAAAGTTGAGAGAAAGTATTTGCATTTCTATGATTGTGCTACAATCGAGTATAGCTAGAAAGTTTATTTAAAAATAATTTTTGGTAAAAACATATTAAAATAATAGTTTATTGAATAATAGTTTATTGCATATAAACTGTGTGAGAGTATTTACTTCACTTCCTCCTAAATCTCAATTATCTAAATTCTTCTAAAAAATAAAAAAAGAAAAAAATAATATTTTATAATTAAAAAATTATTTACGGAAATATCATATATAATAAATACAAGCATATGATATGAAAACTTTGAAATCAAGATAAAATTATAAATTTGAATGAACACAAAATATTATTAGGTGTTGGAATTAATTCGTAGCGTTTTTTAATGAAAGAATGTTATTTATTTCACATGAGCATTAAAAAATACATTAATGAAAGTACTTCCCATCACTTGTAAAACGCTACGAATTAATTCCAACACCTAATATGTTTAGTCTTTGTCAAATCTACACGTTCTTGCCACTTCTTCTAATAATTAAAAACTAAAACACATGTAGTAATTTAATTATTCTTTATATGTACGTGCATGAAATTGAGTTTAATATTTATCATTTCTATATAACTTTAACACATATTATCTGCAACACTCAAGACTATCATCTCGTTATTTCAACTTACATGTATCATGTAAATAACTTCGAGATATTTTTATAAGCTTATTTTCTCTTGCACTATAATTTTGTATACGAATCACACATATGATAGCTTACATAGCTTATAATATAAGACGAAGTGTGTAACTTCGATTCGTACAGTCTTCTGTTGACGAAGATAATTAATACAGAGCGAATATGCGACAAAGGTTCTTGAGATACTAAGAAATAATTGTCAACTTTGCAACCCCATATGGCTCAGTAAAGTTAATGACGGTTATTAAGAACTTAGCGACTATTACTGGCACAGCTGATACTTTCCATCGATACGAAAATGCTATAATTATGATGTAATTTTGCCATTTGACGGAATTGACGAAGATTAATATTCTAAGATGTTGCTATGCCCTCCCTCAGGGAAATATGTTTTCAAAGTACCTATACTATTTATTGCAAAATTCACATTCAATTCTATTTATAAAACGTATATCGATAGTATCATTGTAGTCACATTGCTGAAGAATAAAATATCTGCAAAATCCATGTTTGACAGATATTACATATAGTACATGTAGAATATTAATTACGTATTATTTTCTATTTCAGTGGATGTTATATATTAACAACATGATAAAGCGACGCAGATTCTATTGTACGTCCGTTCTATCGCACTGTTTTTCTCGATATGAAAATGTCGCAATTATATATCTTGTCATTTGACGGAATTGAGGAAAATTAATTCCAACATGTACCGTTCCCAGGATATAAAGTATACTTTCATGAAAGCATTTATTCGACTCTCGTAAGTTTTCATTAAATTATAAAATAGTACATATATCACGTAGTATATGTGACATACACAACTGTTCAGTTACGTTCTTTGGAATGGAATTATGTGATAAGAAATTCGACAATGTATTTATAATATTCTTGAAGATCAAAGAATTATAAATTCAATTGAATTTCTTTCTAATATAATTACGGTCTTTAGTATCTATAAAAATCCCTGGATAAAAGAAGATTTGGAAGGAATTAAGAGGATTATATGTTAATAATAGCAAAGCAAAGATTACTTTAAACGGTGACTCATATCGAGTTAGAAAAAGCTAAGTTGTTAAAAACCAGATGTTGCATGGAGGTCACTTGTGTATATCAAGCGAATTTATCCAATGATATCTGCAGTAAATATGTCTGGAGATCTATTCTGTGAAAAGAATTCGATCTATCAACATTTATCGTGTTTGTTTACAGACCAGACTGAAAAGTGAATTGAAAAAAGAATTGAAATAGAAATTTCTATTATAAAGAAAAATGTTAGTGACAATTCATAATTATTAACATGAAAGAAGAATTTATAGGTAATATTTTTTGTTTTAAGCTTTACACGATTTTCTAAACTTTCAAAATCTATTGTTGATAATTTTTCTCGTAATGTGGTGCATTCAAAAAGAAAATGTTATTGCAAAAAACTGAATTTCTTTCCTTTTCAAATTATTCAATTACACGCTGTTTCAATTAATGTATTTCTCCAATTAGTAAGGGTAGCCGATGAACAATCACAATGATAATAATTATATGTAACTCATATAATTTTATAAATAATAAGGCTACAATGTTGCAGCATTATTGCTATAACTTTTGTGTTGTAGGGGAATATGCGATCTATATTTAGTTATCATTTTTTACATATAATATATTACATATATTATTATATCTTTTCCTTATAAATTATATTTTTATAAAAATAATGATCTCCTCTTAATTTATATCAACAGGCTCGTAAATTGAGAGAACGAAGCAAGATGAATAAATTCAGTGATTACAAGTGATAAAGTTTAAACGTTTCTCTCTATATTATTGTATACATTATACATTATACAACAGGATACAACAAAATGGAATTTCAGGAAAAATTCGCTTTTGCTCATGAAAATGCTGTTTATGATACTATTCCTCTAATTATTATTGATAAAATGAAAAGAAAATATTCTACAGGTTTGTATAAAGTTTTATTGTATTATATCCAATTAAATTTTACCTTATTTTAATAAAAGTGATATAGATATATATGATTTTAAAACTTATTATAATAACGTAATTTCTTGGTTTGAAAAAAATGACAATTAAAAACAAATTATTTGTTATACTGTTTTACACACATACATGCACACGCACGCACGCACGCACATATTTATAAGTATAATATACATATACATATATATTGTTAATATACATATATATATGTATATAGTATATGTGCGTAAAAGTAATAACACATCAAGTAATTCATAAATATTTAATAATATAATATCTACGTAGATACAAATAACATATACAGAAATACTTATACTTTAAAATATTAAATGTATTAAGTATTATACATTAGACATTATATTGTTTATTGTTTCAGAGAAGACAGAGAATTTGAAATATTACGTTTCCAATCCATTTTGGATGAAATTACGTTTATTATTATTTTGGATATTGTGGACTGTATTAATAATAACAATAATAATTTCTTTGCTCGCATATTTTTGCTGCACACCCCGAATGTGTCATAGTTCCAATGCACATAAAAATATACATAAATAAAAGTAAATATTATATAGTATATATCCAAAAAATTAAAATTTATATTTTTTCATTATAAAAAATACGATTTCGTTAGAATCATTAAATTAATTTTGTCATGTAATTAGTGAACAATTTTTTGTCAAAAACCAAATTTTTCTGAAATAATTAATTTAATTAATAAGAATTTAATTTTTTTTCAACAGAATTTCATCAATTTAAGAAATTTCTTTCAACATTTTTCAATTAATTTTTTTTATATGACATAATAAATTTTCAGTCAATATATAGTTCATAATCAATTTTATTGTTGAATTTATTAATATATTTCGAATGTGTATGTTCCAGTATGTATATCTACAAAATGCAATGGAAATGCAATGGCGCATAAGTTAGCTTCGTATCATCATATTATCATATTCGTTTTTCACAGTAATAATATTAGTACTAAAACTATTAACAATATGATAAGCAAGAAATATACGTTCAACTAGAAAATTTATATTTATATTTTAAAAAATTAAATTGTTATATATTTATTATACATATATTGGTGTAATTTTACAGCAAATGATTATATAACTTGTATATATACATATATTCTGACTTTTTATTTATAAATACAATTTATATTTATATGTTACAACTTTAGAAAATTTTGTAAATGATTTATTATTTATATAATCCTTTTTTATTTTATATATATGTATATACAATCATTTTATACATGTATATACAATCCTTCGATTTAAAAAATATAAAAATTAACAAATACAGTATAACGCGCAATTACGGTAACATAAGTGTATAAATTGTATTTTACTTGTCCTTTTATAAAAAGTATGAAATTTAGCGACTTAACTTTGTAACATTTTTTATAAATAGCAACATTTAATTTTGTTACTTTACACATCTTATTTAAAATTAATTTAATTTATGTAACAGAACAGAAACTAAACTCAATTATACATACATTTTATTCCTAAAATTACAAAATTTTATATTATGCCAAAATTACGTGTATATATAATAAATTACATTTTTTAATATGATAAATTAAAATAAAAATTTTCTCTCTTTCTCGTTCTCACTTTAATCCTAAAATTTATGATTCTAATTCAATGTTACTTCAACTTTACTGTATCTAAAAAAAAATGTTCCCTGATACAACAATTATATATACATAAAATAATAACAAAATCTAATATAGGAAAAGTTATTTGTTGCACATTTTTTTTTCAATAAAAATTTATATAATTTTCTATTCAACGATTAATTTTTGAAAATACAATAAACAACAAAAACTACGTTATTTAATCTTCTTGTTTAATAAATGACTGCGATTGTTTCAGAACTGACTGCGATTCTCGATTTGATTTTCCTTGAATTAATGTTGTTGAACTTAACATAACAGAAATCTGTTCTGGCAAAGGACATGCGATCAACAGAAGGTTCTCCGCGTTATAATATTTATTTAACGTTTGATGCAGTTGCGTGAATGCGGCACAAATGTTATTTTTCACTGGTTTGAACAGAATGAATTCAGTTTCTTTGTTAGCCAAATATAATTGCATCGATTGCTGAATTTCAGGACATTTGAACTTGATTACCCTCAATACATCAGCCACTATAGTTGCTATTTCTTGCGGGCTTCCTAGTGCATTTTCCTGAATCGAACTTGCATCAAGTAACTTTTCTTTCTCCAATAACTTGATAATAGGATAAATTAATAAATAAGTTGCGTGTTGTATTAATCGCTGGCATGTAAGTCTCAACTTTGCGTCCACATGCTTTCTCGAATCGATAAGCTGTTCTTTCATTTGTGGTGCACCTTCCAAAAGAAATTGTAATAACGCATTATTTGACAAGGTAAAGAACCTAGAACTCTTTTCGAGTAGTCCAAATGCAGCAGTCTTCACTTTGGAAAAATCCAAACTATATTCCTTGATAGTAAAATCCACTTGGAACGGAGCAATTTGTTCTCTAAGAATGAGCAAGTGCTTAATTTGAAATAATTCTGCATCCAATGTACTCGCTCTCTTCTCAATTTCCTGTCTGGCATTCTCAATGCTCTGAACACAGAGGGAAATTGCCTCCTGGCTCAATGATTGGAACACAGATCTATCTACGCAACGATAGAGTCTCGACAGACATACCAGAGTTCTACGAACTGTGGGATACCACATAGCATGCAGATCCGCTGGAGAACTTCCCATGTGTGTTTTCTGATAAATGGAATCGATAACTATATGATTTCGAGAAACTGGTTCTAAAGCAGAACTATCAGTGGATGATACCGAAATCTTCTTCATACGAGTCTGACGAGTCGCTTCCCTAATCGATTCTGCTATATCTTCCATCATTTTCAGTTTTTCTGGATACGCCAGGTCACCCGATGAAGGATTGTAATCCAGTACATCAGATTGTAGATATAAATGTGCACGAAATACTAATCTTTCTTGAACATCATGCAATAACTGCAAGCATATGTTTCCGAAGCCTTCCAGTGGTTCAAAGTTGTTCTGTACATGTTCATCTAGCATCTCTATTCGTAGAATGCAGCAAATCTCTGCTAATGTCTCAAGATGATTGATGTGTATTATGAAAGGTCTCAATGCATCATATAAAGAAGTGCACAAACTCTCTAGGTATGCAGTTAATCCATTTGATTGTTTTGAAAAGAATTCATAGAACAATTTATGCTCATCTATCGACGCATGCAAGAGTAATGCACAAGAATGTCGCACTAAACTGCAATGATCACCATTATACTTTTCCCTAATAAAATTCAAAGATTTTTGTATACTTGTACCTAGCACTAAGCCTCGCTGACTCCAATAATACTGGTGACACTCAAGCAATAAGGTATCATATTCTTGTCTTTTATATGATTTGTTTTCAATCTGCTTGATAACAGGTCTTGTTTTAGATAAGATTGTCTGAAATCTGCCATAGAATAGAGCAAGAGCTGTGTCTGCATTCTCTGATGAGTTTTCATTGTCTTTTAAGTTTAAAATACTTTCAGTGGTTTTAGAGAACAGGTTGGAAATGTAATTCTGTATTAACGCAATCGCCTTTGACTGACAATGCTTGTATCTCACTAGATAAATTCCACTTTCATTGTATGATGAGTTGTTTTGCATAAAATCTATGTTTGTGTCAATTTTATCTAAGACAGTGAAAAACATTTCACTGTTCACCGACAAAGTAGATGCATCCAATTTTTCTGTAATCACATCAATTTCCTTGAAATACTTAACATACTCCGTAATACCATCAATTGTCGCATTTAACTGCTTTTGATCAAAAATAAGTTGTTCACTAGCTTCATATAAAGAAGTAGTTTTACTGGAAACTTCAGTATACTGTTTATAAAGTGCAGAGAAATCGTCCAATGTTTCTTCTATCTGAGAACAAACATCTTGGCATTCAGATTTCCTTGATTTTAGTTCATCAAGATATAAACTATATTTCATGTCGTACATGGATACATATTTTCTTTCCAAAAATAAGAAATGATCAAGTAATTCCTGATACTTTTCTATCGGAGGGATATTCTCCTGAGACTTCTGCTCTTGTAACTTGTCATCGCCATCATTTGTGGATTGTAGATTCGACAATGGAAAAAACGAAGACACAATGATTTCTAAACTTGTCAAACAATCCTTTTGACATTCTGTTAATGGGGCCAAGGAATTGTCATTCTGGTCCCACTGAATAAGGTTATGTGGAATTACCTTCGTATAAGACATTTTATTTGCAGTAGAAATTTTCAGTTATTGATATAATCATATATGTCTCGTTTACACATAATTCAATATGTAGTCCAAAATTAAATTTAAGTACGCACATTTACGAATCGACACAATTCTAGAGAAACTATGATTAGCAAGAAACGTTTGGAAATGTTGACGTATAATAATCAATAATCTTTCTCAGGCTCAATCGGTTTAATGTAATTGACCTTATCGATGTACTTTCAATGCAATTGATAAATCCCTACCTAACTTATTGAAGTTAATATTATTATATTGGCATGTATTTTTTATACATCATTTGGAAAAAATTTATTACGGCGTAAAAAATTGGTAAAAATTATTTATGGCGTTTATTATAGATAGAGACAACATACGTAGCATTTATATTATACCGACAGTAAGTAATCTTATGTTAAATATGCTATAAAGTGCGCGTTATGGACGTTTATGTCAATATAAAATTTGCATAAAATTGATTATATACATACATATATATTTTTTAATTAAAATAATACAGACTTGTAACTATTTTATTATACACATTAAGATTTTTTATAAACTGCATGCATTTCCATTATTTTCATTTTTAAATCATTTTTATTCACATAAAACCTTTTATTTCTATTCTTATAACTTAAAAAATATTATAATATATAAATACATGCAAAAAATCGTCAATAGTATTATATAAAAAAAATTTTTTCAAATTAATCAAAATATTTCTAATTTTTCAAGTTATTTTTATATCACATTATTTTACAATTAAAATAAAATTGAATATTACGTAATTTATTTTTTCTAATTCGTAGTATTATTTTTCATTTCTCAGCAATAAATTTCAGAAATTATATTTTCATTAAAAAATATTATACGTATAATAGATTGATGCATTTTTGTAATTCTTGCAAACTAACTTTCGTTAAAAGAATTAAAGATTGCAATCCTAAAATATCTTACATGAAAAATGATGGCTCGAATAAAATTACAGTTTTTTTTTTAAATTTAATCAATCTGCAATTTATAATAAGATTTAAGAAAAGTTGGTAATTTTGAAATAATAACGTTAGAATTTTAAAAACTAAAGATATTTTTTTACACTAAAATAATTGATCTAATATGGTATATAAAGATTTGACATATTAAAATATTATATATAGATATGTATATATATATATATATATCAGACTCACTCACCTTTTGTCTGCAAATCGATCATTATAAGCGATTTCACATCAGTTCTAAGTGATCAAATTCCCCTTTCTGCTATTATTTGTTATCAAAGAGAATTTATACTACTAATAGAATCATTATCGAAAAATCCACACGTTTAAGGTTCACTAACGATGAAGTTGCTTGAATGAAAACGTGGCAGAATATGGGAGAAATCGAGATCTTGTATACTATTACAAATGTATGTACATGTACTTATCTATTATGAAACAAAATAGTTTTCAACAAGCAGGGAAAAGGTGATATCGACATAGGTAATTATCTACTTATCTTTAACCGAATATGTGCAAGAGACAAATAGTATTATGTAGACATATAATTATACGACAAGAGAGAGTGTAAAACATTGAACCTTATTACAAATGCCACAATGTAGATTTATTAATGATTATAGAGACGTGTAACGATGTATGACACACCTCCCAAAAATCAACTAGTAATTTTCTCCCCTATAAAATTATCATAATTCTTGGAATCTTTCGTTCCTATCTATAATTTCGTTCCTATTTATAATTTAAGACATTAATTATTGCATGCATGTGTATGATGTGTATATGTGAGTTTAGATGTGTATGTTTGAAATGCATCATTGTTATACGTATGTCTTAATATTAAGATAATTATACACATGTATTAGATTAACTATACATAATAATTTGATACACTACTATATATTAGGTCATTTAAAAAGTATCCGCGGTTTTTTGTTCAATTTTTGAATGAAAAAAACCGCGGATACTTTTGAAATGATCCAATATATACTCATACACATAAATTATATGTATATTCGAAATTTAGAGTATTTCATGTCGCAGCGAAATAAAATACTTTTAGGAAATTAGAAATTAAGTATTAATTAGTAATTAAGTATAATTGCTTTACTTTTCGCACGAAAATACACAAGTAAGCCTTAAAAAGGCTTACAGAAATACAAATGTAGTATTGAGAGAAAAAAAAAGTAAAAGATGTTAATTCATTTGAATTATATGTGTATACTTGTTAATGTGTGTCACTTATAAGAATTTTACAATAGATGCCTGTACAAAAGTATATTTCACTTCGTGGGAATATGACAATATGTTGGAATTTACCGAGAGGGATAACATATATATTTCTTCAGTTGTACTAATTAAATGACATCAGTATAATTATAGTTCTGATACTAACATCGCAGTAAGGTATCGACAAGATGTCGCAACGTGAAATTTCATTAATTTTAATTTGTGTAGGATAGGGACAAACAAAGCAGCCACAAACGTTTATTCGTAGTACCTTACAAACCTTTGTCGTGCGTGCATATTGCTATATATCAGTATAATAGTTATTGTATACTTGAGATTCTTGTTATAAACATTATTCTGATTATTCATAAGGTGTTCATACAAATTAGTAAGCATATTCTATAAAGACATACGCAAGAAGTAGACAAAATACGTAGTCTTTTATAACATATATAATAAATAGAACCGATATATAAAAGATATGATGTATACACAGGGACATAAAGAATCCCGCACAAATCTTATGGAAAATGGCTTCCGATCAAACTATTTTAAATTTTAATATTTTGTAAACACCATTGATATGATATGTGTAAGTGTAATAAAAAGGATTTATTTCGATTTTTTTGTACTTTTTCATACAAAATATAAAGACTTCGAAGATTCATAATCCGTTCTTATTTCAAGATCATCTTAAGTAATGTCTTAAGATGCTATTAAGACCTCTGATTAGTTCGTGACATCTTAAGACTGTACTTAAAATAGTCTTGAATATAGAAATCGACTATGAATACTGCCCTTCTTAGAGTAAAGACTAAGACATTTGAAAGTTTGTGCTTGTAAGGACTTTTCAGCTTGACGTGAGTTACAAAATATTAAAATTTGAAATAACTTGAAACCCACTTCCCACAAGATTTGTGCTCTTTTTGGATTCTTTTCATATCTTTTCATTCTTTCTCATATACCTTTTTCGATATACGCAATCTCGAATGTAAAGGCATTTGTGTTCGCGTATTTATAATTGTTGCTACGTGTTAGTAATACTCGGCGTGATATTCATTTATAATGGAATTATTTTTTTAATAAATCTGTCACTTTTGATTGTAGACACAGAAATGCAGATACTCTCTTTCAATTTCTTCTTATATACCATAACTGGTTTGTGGCGACCAATTGAATGGTCTTCGAAATGCTCTAAGTTGCTATATAGTGTGTACACTTTCTTCACGCTGTATCTATTTACGTATTTCTTTCTGACTCATTTCTTGTATGTCGTCTTTGTTGTCGACAACCTGGTAAACTTGGCCTCGTGTTGCTCTATTTTCCTAGGGACAATTACCCTATTTTGCAAAGCGATTATTATTGTAATCCGTCGCGATCGGATTATCAATTTGATAAAAATACTGCAAGAGGAACCTTGTAAAGCTTGTAACGAGGAGGAGATTAATATCCATATTAAATTCGATCATTTAATCAGGTTGGTATATTTAAGTACTGACGTGACTTTCGATAATATCAACCATAATAAATAAATCGATAAATAAATCAATACTATTTATATATAACTATTTAAGAAAATTAAAACGAGAATAAATAAATTAAACTATATAAAAATAATTAAATTAGATTAATTTTGTTTTAAAGTTTTCAAGAAAATAATTCTTAAGAAAAATTAGCTTATTGCACTCTAAAATCACAAATTTACATATTTTGTATGTATTTTTCATCATTATAGCATCAACGACTTCCCGAAATATTGTACAATAGCAATCGGATAGCGATTGTCGATATTTTTCACCATACTTACGAAAAAATTAAATGTTTATTAATTTATATAATTTTAAGATAGCTTTTGCTTGTTTTTTTATCATTTGCAGATTATATATACATATATACATATTTATTATTTTTGAAATGTCCATGCAGATCACGTTCCATGCCTTATATAATCTTATGTACGATCTCGCTGATAGGCACTATAATTGGAGGAATACTTTATATATTAGAGGGCGTAATACCCTATGGATTCGTGTGGGTACCTTGGGAGTGTACTTCGTTCTTTTTATTCTATTTTACGTCTCTTCAAGAGATCGCAGCTGTGACTATTGGCATTATTGTAAACATCGCGACAGAAACTACAGTTTTAGGATTTTGCTTGCAAACATGTGCAAGATTCGAAATTCTAAATCATCGCCTTCAGAGAATGATAAAAGGTGAGAAGGAAGACATGCGAAAAAGTTCAGTGAACAATACAAGCAGATTATCAAAATACGTTTCCTTTCATCTTTGTATAATCAGGTTTGTCAAACAAATGATATTTGCTTTGTGCATGTATTTTTCTTAAATAAAAAATCGAGTTGCGCTTTATTTCATATATAAAAAAATGGTAATTTAAACATCTTCTATATATATATCGGTTAAAATTAAAATATGAATAAGTCTACATGAATATCAAGATTAGAATATTTCTGAAACTCATTTTGCATTTTTTTACTAATGATTTCGAATAATGAATCGTTAAATTTTTTACGACGTAAATGTTAAAAATTTATAGTTTTGTGAAGATGATCTTCACATTATTTCGCATTATGTTGTTATCTAAATATATTCTTTTTACAAAAATATATCTTATTTTTAAAACTATATAACAAGCCAGAAAAAATTGTAATTTTTTTTTCGTAATTTTGAAATAATTCTAATGTATTGATGGATATATCATATAATAATTCCATGTAATGTGTTGTAATAACTTTTTAGCTATTGTAATGCGATGTATAGGGTGTCCCAGATCTACCTACTAATGACAGATTCTTGAAGTTATTTTGAAAATATTCTAATATAATTAAATAAATATTCAAATACAAATATTTTAATATGAAAATATCGAGAGTATAATAATTTTTGAAACGCGCGAACTTTAAGCGATATGATTCGCTAACTTTAAATGCTTATAATTAAAAAACTATAGCTTATAGCCTTGACATTTTGGTATTAGAATTTTCATTTCAAAATAATTTTAGTAATATACTATTAGCAGATGATGTGATAGACCTGGGACACCCTGAACTGTATATATACATATATGTGTGTGTGTATAATTTGTATGAAATATATCTACATATATCTTGTGCTTTTATTTCTAAAATTCTATAGTATATATGTAAAACATCAATTGTATGTTAAATGCGCACTAACAGCGTTATAGAAGCACGTTTGAGTACGTCAAATAATATAATAAATATTTATATTATAGACTTTGCTTTAATTATAGACTTGCTGAAATGATCAACGATGTGTTCAGTCCAGTCATCTTCATTCAATTTTGCATCAGTATTTTGGTACTGTGTTCAGCTGCATATTATCTGTCTTCTAATATAACACTTCTAAATGTGATTAACTTCACAGCCTACGTATTTTGCTTGTTTGTGCAGATTTATGTTTATTGCTGGGCTGGCAACGAAGTTACACTTAAGGTAGTCGTGGCCTAAGGTAGTCCATAAAAATATATGTATATTTAGACAAAAATAATGTTTTGCAAGGGTTTTGCGACTAGAATTGATATCACAATTTCTAATAACAATTCAATTATTCTGTTTATCATTTGTTTACGTAGAGTGTTGAATTAGGTGAAGAGATATATCATATGGATTGGATATTAATGACAAGAAGCGAACAACTGGATCTACTAATGATTATGAAGCGCAGCACAAAACCCATCAAATTCACTAGCAGTTTTTTAGTAACACTGTCTTTGGAATCTTATAGCAATGTCAGTATATAAAATTAACTATAAATACTCTATCGTCGATTAATTAATTAAGAGCATTTAATTTGTATTAAATTCATTTATTTTACTTTATAGCTTCTGAAAACGACTTTCTCTGCATTTAACCTTTTGCAACAATTGTAAATGTGTTATTTGTATCCTTTGATAGTACATTGTATGTATACAGTAATTATGAGTAAATCATTTATTGCATATGATACATCTTGATATTTTTTCTAATGACGTGCATTTTTTCCAATTATATGGCGTATGTATATTATTAACTAGATATGAAATTGAGATAAATGACATACTATACAGTGTACCAAAACCACTGCATTTCCTATCAAGAACGGATTCTTTGGAACATTGCAAGAAAAAAATCCTAATATAAATGTCGAGGATATAATAGTTTTCAATTATTCTCGATTCAAATTTACGAATCACAGAACTGACATTTCGCGCGCTCAGGCATGGGTATCATGACAAGTGATGAAAGTGTCACAAGTGTCAAGTTATCTCTTGACAACATCGAAATTATCATATACAAATATGTAGCGATACTTTTATTAAGAAATTATTTCTGTAGAAAGTATATTTGTTGAAAGTACATTTTACACATGCATAATTAATATTATCAATAAAATATCAATAACGAGATATTATGACATGGATCATAATATCTCATGGATCAGCTGTCAACTATATCATTCCAACATCAAAGTGACTAAAGGTAGAGTAATAAAAATCCAGACTCTATAAAAAAACTTGATTCTCTCGAGCTTCTCTTTATCACTAACGAGCTATACTTGGTAAGTATATTTTCCAAAGTCTCTATAATAATACTAGTAAAATACTAGGAATATACTTACCAAGTATGGCAGAACAAACTTCAAGGACACGTCTAATTGTCGAAATATTAACGCATATATTACGAAATAAGTAAAATAATCTATTCATTACATTTTTAATCCTCTTCGATAAATAGGCTTTATTGCTTTATTTCTTAAGTTCCATTACGCACTCACATCTCACACCACACACGCACACACACCCACACACACACACACACACACACACACACACACACACACACACACACACACACACACACACACACACACAAAAACTCATCTACTATATCTTATAAATATTTCAATTGTTCACAATAAGCGATTATTAGTATAATAACTTTATATTACACAAAATCCGCGCAGTATACATAATATTTATATATATTACATAATATTTTAAATAAAAAATTGATGTGTTGCTGCTTTTTGTTACTTTGCAATTAATTGTTAAATTGTGCACACTACTAGTGCACCGAATAAATCGCTATATTGTAGTACCTATTACAAATATACATACTTATTTATGCAATACTATATATAATAAAATATCATATATATAATATCTTGTATAATAAAATATCAATATATGAGTTATTATTACGTTACAAGTACATTTTTATTTATAGAACGCTCATATAATAAAAAATATATAATAAAAAATCATGAATTTAATATATTGTATTATCCAAATCACCAATGAGATACTTAATATTAAAGACGGTCAGTCCTGGACAAATTTTCATGATTGCCCGAGAACTTCGAAAGTCTAGGGGTAATTGAAGAACGATGACATTATCGACAATTAATAAAAATGCGATTTCGGCAATTCATTAAATTTGTGATTTTTTTTTATTATATAAATGTTGTATAAATATAAGTATGCATACTTTTATATATTGCTATAGTATCTTATATATTACCGCAAAATTACGAATTTTTCTCTGCAATTGTCATCTCTGTTGATAATCAAACTCGGATAATAACATTAAAATCACAATTTTAAATAAAAATCGAGTATTATTAAATTTTAAACATATATATGTACTTACGAAACTAATAAATTATGAAATTAATACCGTATTATTAATTTTTTACTCTTAATCATTTAAATTTTCAGTCACGCGAACTTTCATAAGAATCGATTGACCGTTTTTAATAGTATCTCGTCGGTATTTAAGACGATCTTAAAATAGGAACGAACTATGAATGCCGAACTAAGCGGCTCGCTTCGGCCGTAAAAAGCTTTTCTCATCTATTGTGTTTGAAATATTTTACAATTATTAAACTATTGCACTTTTCCACATAACGATAACAACCCATATCTTTTAATTTTTAATTTCGCAAAATTAATATTGCAACACATACATTACTAACAGACATCGCTGACTTGGCTATCGGTTGTTTGAATTACGTAACGTAATTCATGATCGATATTTTAGTTCTCGAGTAAGGAGCATGGTGGCACTGTTTTTATGTTCATTACTAATTTTGCTACTAGCCGATCGAGACTGATCGAGACATATGACTCATGTGTTGTATGTACAGTGTATACACAACATACACTGACGTACATGTATTTTGCCGCTCAATTAAATTGCGGAATAATTGGTCCAAAGACAATGTTAAACACTTAAACGGTGTCGTGAGGAATAAATATTGTATCTCTGTATAATACAACATCAAGCAAGATTATAGGAAACATCACGTGATATAAACATGAATCCCGCTGAAGCTGAAACTATCGCTGATCTGGTTCAGAATATGATTATTTCTCTATGTGGCGAACAAAAACCAGGTTAGTTTTGAATAAAGTTACACTGTTGTCGGAATATTAACTGATAGAAAATATCAACTGTATGTTATTCAATTACTCCAATTAATTGCTACACAATTCATTTTTTAAATAATGTAATTAAGAGTTATTAAGTTATGTCTCATATTTCAGTAATAAAATATTGCTTAATACGAAGAGACATTTTTCAAAATATATTATTTTGAGAATATATAGTAAGGTAAATTAAAAAACTTAGAGCAGGAATTTTGACGGGTCTTGATAAAATTTGATTAATTTGTATTATTTATGTTCTAAAATAAATCAAGCTTATTCGAAAAAGTCATTTGCATGTAATTTAACCAAAAGTGTTGGACATAAAGTATCTTAAGAATTAATTAGCTTCAGCAAGGTGGCATGCTTCATATTTGTTTTTTAAATCTCTGTACATTAAATTGTACATTAAGATGTAGATGTAATCTTTTCAATAGATTTGGATTCTAGTATATACGTGCCTTAATAAATTATAATTGTCAAATTTTTCTCAGATTTTTCATATTTTAGTATATACATTTATATTTAATAAATATAAGTTGGTGTGTATATAAATATATAAATATGCAATATATATTGTAAAATAAAAATCTGTAACATAATACACACACACACACACACACACACACACACACACACACACACACACACACACACACACACATATATGTACACACAAGCTAAAACATTTGTTATATCTTATAGAATCACTCAGAAGATTTATGCGTTTTTCTCTTGGCTTATTGTCATCTACTCAAGGTATAGAAACATTAAGAGAGGATGAAGTAACCGTAGCAACATATATAAAGAGTAAATTATCACCACGAGACGCAGTACAGTTTGATAAACTGCATAATGATTTAAAAGATGGGGTACAAAACAATTTTGCATCTTTCTAAGCATTTTGTTTTGATCATATTTATTTTATTTATAATTATTTGCACCTACAAATGTATTAATTTTTGCATCAATCTTGTTCTTTCATTAGCCACTGAAGAATCGTATAAGCATTCTAATATTTCTACTGAACATGGGCCAGTCGGTGGAACAAATAAAGGACAGGATCTTTTCATTTCCAGATATGAAATCGGAATTAAGCCCAATTGCATCAACTAGTGGTAAGATTAACACAATCAACATTTATCAGAGAATTATCTAATTATTTTTTATATTTAGGACAATTGTCACAAACGTCATGTTCTCCAGCACAAGTTGTATCATTAAATACTACAGAAACAAGTTCAAAAGGATTATTAATACATCCAAATAAGATATTCAATGAAGAGTCCATTTCAGAAGATGTATTAGTTCAAGACTTGATATATTCTTTTCAAAGTGTCGAAGGAAAAATTTTAAAGTTAGACTCCAGCTATGGATTTCAGATAGACCCTGTAGCAAAAATTAATAGATCACAAAAACAAGCTGTTTTAAGACTGAGTGAACTGGGATATTTACATAGTGTAGTGCGAAAAGGATTGGAGAGAATGTCTGTAACTGGTGCAGGCAGAGTCACTGATAGCTTTGTTGCTGCATTACATAAGGAATTGTCAGAATATTACAGATTTATAGCTATAATGCAAGAAGAAGTTAATAGGTAAGAATTAGATACATACGGTATATAATATAGTATATAGTATCTCAAAGACATGAGGTTATATTGTACACAAAGTTATATTGTTTTATAAATCCAATAATAATTTTTTTTTATTTGGAATACACTTGGAAAATATCTGTAGTATAATATTATTTATAATAAAGTGATATAAGCGTAATAATTATAGGTCTCAACATCAAATGGTTACATATGGAGTTACATTATCTCATTTACATCTTTGGGCATGCGATCCTTTGGAAACTCTGAAGTGGTTAGCAAGTATAGTAAGAGCTTGCCAAGGTCAAAAAGGTGGTGCATTAGCATCGACTGTTTATGAATTCAGCTATCATGGAGATGCCATTGTGAAAAATTTAGTCAAAAGAGTTTTGGAAAGTGTTTGCAATCCTTTGTACAACATGTTAATGAGATGGATCGCTGATGGAGAATTAGACGATCCGTATAAGGAGTTTTTTATTCAAGCGTGCAATGATGTTAGTGGAGATAGAATGTGGCATGAAAAATATCAAGTGAGAAATTCAATGGTGCCATCTTTCCTTAGTAAAGCACAAGCGAAGAAGATTCTGGGAACAGGAAAGAGTATTAATTTCTTACGTGAAGTTTGTAAAGACTTTTCACCATGGCAAGATAGACATGCGGATATGTTCAGGAATACTGATGAGGAATATAATGGTTAGTAATAATAATTATGCCAACTATTGACAACTATTGTTAGAGACAAGATCGTAATAGTGTCTTTCTTGATAATATTTGCGTCGGAAAATATTTGCAATTTATAAAAAATTTTGTTAATGTCAAATGGATTATTTACTTTAGCTTTGTCTAACTCTTGGATATTTAATATTTTCATATTGTTTTTCTTCTAGTTGAAGTCTTTTTCGATATGGATCCAGATGGTCGTTTACAAACTATGATGGATGCAGCATATAAAGAAACTTCAACAAGAGTTGTTGAAATATTGACAAAACAATATCATCTTATGGATCATTTGCAGGGGATTAAAGGATATCTTTTGCTTGGTCAAGGCCATTTTATTCAACATCTTATGCACTTATTAGAGTAAGAATATCTCTTGTATAATATATATTTTAATATATTATAAATTATATAATATTATATTAATGATACATGCAAGAAGAAAGAAATGATATATTTCTGTGTTATATATATATAATATTTTTTTTTAAATCTAAAAAAATTTCAATTATACATTTCAGACCTGAATTAGCTAAACCAGCAAGTTCTTTATATCCTCATAATATATCATCTATACTTGAAATTGCAATAAGGGCAACTAGTACAAAGTTAGATGATTTAGATGTGCAAAAACGTTTAGACGTCAGATTATTAGCACCTTCAGAAAGTGAAACAGGATGGGATGTTTTTATTTTAGATTATAATGTTGATGGACCTATAGGAACGGTAAAATATTATTACAACGTATTAATTGTAATCTTTAATCTACATTAAATATTTGAGAAATCATAATTAACTTGTTAGATTTTGGAGCCATGTAGACAGACATATCAAACGGTCTTCTTTGCCTTGTGGAAGGCAAAGAGAATGGAATCAATTTTATCTGCTATTTGGAAACAACAAACAACATCAGCAAAAATGTTCAGAAAAATGCCGGAAGTATTGCCTATCCAGAATCATATTCATCTAATTACTAGTAGCATGGTTCATTTAGTTCATCAAATGCAATATTATTTTTTATTTGAGGTAATTTGATGTGTTAAGCTATTGTTAATAATTTTAGATTATTAATCTATCATTAATTTAATAGTGGACAATTTTATGGTGAAAACTTATATATTGCACATTAACAAATAAAAAATTTAATTAATTGAAGGTAATCGAATGTTCTTGGGATACATTTGCGAAGCAACTTCTTCAGGCGTCATCTCTTGATGATATAATTGCAGCTCATAGTCATTTTGTTGATTCTGTAAGACATGGTACATTGTTGGATGAAAAATCCCAAGTAAGTATTAGATGATATTTATATGTACATACGAACGCATATTTTTGTACTATTCTTGGTGTTACAGGAACTTATGGATCACTTACGCTCAGTTTACAGTCCAATACTAGACCTTCAGAATCTCGAGGAAACTTTCCTTGCACGAGCTACTCAGGAATATAAAGCACGATTAAATGATGATAATTTAGGACGTGAGCAAACAAAAAAATGGGGTCGTACAAATAAAAAAGATCAAGAAATTGAAGAAAGAGAGAAAGCATTTTCAAAATACCTGAATACACTTTCAATACAATTAAGACTACTTTCGAGAACATATCAGGTAATAATGATGTGAAATATTATATTCTGGTTTTGTATTTATCATTATTACTACTATTTTCTTATCTACATTCTTTAGTCGTTATAAAGTAATAATTTACATATTGTTCCTAAAATGAGATGATTTGTTTAAAATGAGATATAAAAAACAATTGCTTTCTTTTAGTGTATTTATTTTTGTCTTTGAAAGAAAACAATGTTTTTGAAGATGTATATTTTTTTTCAGGATCGTGTGAAAAAATTTTTATTAATGCTTGCTTCCGCTGAAGATGTATCGTTGCAATTACTTAGTGTACGATTAGATTTTAATGAATATTACAAGAGTAAAGATAGCCGACTAGTTGTGCCATTAACTTATCAACATCGCAGACAAAGTGATCAAACATTTTTTGGATGCAAGTGACAATTGGAGGCAGAAAATTTATTAGAAACCTTCAATGATTCAAGTCACTTTTCAAATGAATGCTGTATCTCAACTGACCAAAATTCATCTGATATTAATAATAAGGTTACAAGCACATTTGATTTTTCCATTAATCGTCCTTCTTCATTTTCTTCTTTATATCGACATCATGATACCACCAATTTTTTTTATAGACCACACTCATCCAAAATGATAACAGATGTCAATGATTCTGTCGTTTTGCACAAAAAAAGTTATAGAACAAATTTGAGAAACGCTGAGTTAAGTAAACGTACATTTAGAATATTTTTGGAAAAACAGATATTGTCACATGTGGAGATAGAGATTCAGAAAAATATTCAAGAACCTCAAACACCATTAACTCCTAATTTTAATTTTGATGAAAACGATTTTACTTTGAACAAGATACGATTAACGCTTTCTCCGTTCCAAACAATCGTACCCGAAAAGAAATCATTTATAAAAAATAATTCAATCCTATCAAACTTTGAAATGTGTTCCAGTAATAAAGCTGTAAAAATAACTAATGCAATCGTAAATCGTGACATTGATTCTGAAATTAATGTATATGAAAATTCTGTTCGAAAGAAATCAAAAATTTCTACTACACTTGCGTCTAATCAAAATATCTCAAACTCTAAAATGAACATAACGGTTGATAAGCAATCCGACTGTACATTGATATATGCTAATAGTCCAGAATGGTTTCAAGATAACGAGACTGTATCAGTTCATGGTTCTTTACTAAGTGAAACTATTTCAGACATTAGCACGTACAATTCAGATTTAAGAAGAAATACTAATCATAAACGATGTCGTTGGAAACGCATACTTTTTTGTTGTGTTAATTGAATTTGTTATTTACATCAACTGTACATCAACAATCAAAAAATATATATTTGAGAAAGAAAAATCTGTTTCTATGAAATTTATATATTTTTTTATATTTTTATTTCTTTATAAAATTATATGTATAATTCAAGTATATGCGTTCACAATTCACATACTCTGAATTAACAATTTTTTAATACTCACTAATATTAATGTTAGTTGTATCGATAAATGTTGATTTATGAAATACATTGTCTTTATCTTGCATTACTTACGCACTGTTTGCTGCATTTCTACAAAATTTTAATATTTAAGATTTTGTGATTATTAGAAAATAATATTCAAAATATAATTCATAAGCAACCTATAATCCGTACTTAATTGAAAGAAAATTAAAATTTATATTTTTTATTATAAAATATTGCTTGGATAGTATGTATAAAGTAGTAGTATCTTTCACGTACAACGTGGATAATAATATTTTATTTTTCTGTTACGATATATACATTTCATAATGAAAATTACAATACTTTTATTATCTGCGAAAATATTTAATATTTTTTTATTTTTATTAAAGATATTATATATTGATATACATTTTATTTTTGTAGACTTATTAGTTATGAGACATAATAGTACATATTCTCATTCTAAGTTGCACACATAAGACAATACATTTGTATTATCTATATGCCATATTTAATAAGTTTTATTCATACTTAATTTCTTGCCATATTAGAAAATTAATGCACTTTAAAAAATATAAGCTATTTTTATATTATTGATATGTATTGTATATTTAATATTTGTAATAAATCTAGTAATCACTTTTTTCTTTTATTTACAATGTTGAGCAATAAAAAATGTAAGTTGTTATTTTAAATCATTAAATAGAAAAGTGTAATAAATTAAGTGAAAAATCCTATTGTGTGTTCTATTATTGCTTTATATATATTAAAAATATTTATATATAATATAATATTAAGTAAAATATGTATAATACAATATTAATAAAATCCGTATAAGTATTGCATTTGATAAAAAAAAATAATTATCAGTTTTATAAATTTTATTTACATTAAGTAATTTACATGATTATTTGCATGATTATTGACTTATATTCTCAGTTTTCCTACCAACAATAATAAATACTGTTTTCCTCTTTGTAAAATCTAGTGCATAGAAAGATTTAACTGAAAGTTGAGTATATTAATACGTATATTAATTTTTTCATTTAGTACTTTTGTTTTCACAAATGATTGATATGCTCTTAATTTATCAATTTATAATTTATTGCATTATCTTCGATCTTTTTTTTATTTGCATTATGTATTATATTGTTTTTCGATTTAAATAAAAATTAAAAATACACTGGTACAGATATTTGAATAGAGGGAAGAGAGGTAAAAAAATTGAAAGGCAAAATCTAGAAATATTACTTTTACTCATATATATGTATATTGTGCATTATTATATTATACATTTCTTTTAGAATAAACATATCCTTTATATGTATATATGTGTATATATGTATATATATTTTTTCTGTTAATTATTACTTTTATAGAAGTTAATAAAATTTGGTTTATTAATTGCAGAAAATATAGATAATAAATTAATTTGAGAATTGTAATGGCATCCAAGAAAGAGAAGGCCATGGATACATTGTAGGTAATTGTATGTAATTGTTATTGAAACCTTCAAACTTGATAATCTCTATGCTTGAAATACTATTCTGTGTACTCGTATAATCAGCTGCATTATTATTTGACACATTCAAATGCTGTAAACGCTCATGAATTCGTAAATCATTGATGACGGGAGACTTCTGATTGCAGATATCGTAATAAGAACGATCACCTATAAGAATTTTGTATATATATTTATATTATAATTCGTTATATATTCACTACGATTAGAAAATTATTTATTATTTGTCAAGAAAATTCATGTCATAGATTATAAATCATTACGTCGCACAAATTCTTATTAAGAGATTATAAATTATTTTTAAAATTATTTTAAAAAATAAGAAATTTTTAAACATAATTTCAGAGATTTTTTTTCAATTCTTACTATTCTTTATTTATATCGTTGTCACAATATCAATAATTGTTTGTATAAAAGTCGGTGTACAATAAAATAAAATAAATTTTATATTGTTAAAGTATTACTATTACCATGTGATTTCATATGATGATGCAATGCGCCGAATTTGCAAAATCCCCTATTACAGATGGAACAACGTAGAGGCCAATTACCGGTATGAGAATATCCATGAGCTCTTAAATCACCGGGAGTTGGAAAAGATCGTCCACATTTATCACACTTGTGTGGTTTCTCCTGAATTTTAAATTATATATATATATATATATACATATATATATACATATATACATACATGTATACATACATCAATTATATATACATATCCCATTTTAACTACTCCAGGTAAATAAGATAAAATGTTATAGATGAAAAACTAATTTCAAGGAGAATATTTGGTCACGTATTATTCTTTTTCTAGATGAAAGAGTCAAAAAGATATAAAAATCATCTCTACTTTTTGAAATGGAATCGTATGATTTTTTAAATATAATATGATTCCTGAAATTATTCTAATATAAAAATATTAGAGTGGAAATATTAAAAAACCAGTAGCTTACGAAATATTTTGTATGTATTTTTTAAGATATTTGCCTGCGGCAATTAAAATGAGACACGCTCTTTCTCTCTCTCTCTCTAGGAAGAAATTTACTCTAGGAAGAAATTATTTTATAATGATTAATTTATTCTCTCAATTTATTCTATATATATCAAATTGGTCATTTTTAAGTCGCATTAGTAATGCATAATACTCCAAGAAATTCAGAAAAAAAATACCTTATAATGCGTCATGCGATGATAATATAAATTCGATGATGCTGTAAAACGCTTTCCACACATTGGACATTCATGAGGACGTTCACCAGTATGAATCCTAACGTGTGTATTTAATGAACTGCTTGTACTGAACATTTTACCACATATTGCACATCCATGTGGTTTTTCGCCTGAGAATAGTTTTTTAAATGTTAACTACATGTAAGAATATGAAAGAAAAAGTTACTTTTTAAATCAATTTTTTATATTTATAAAACTCTTAGTATATACTATTATTTATAACTTCATAAACGCTTGTAATTTTTTGTATCTCACGAAAAGTTAAATATCTGGATGAAAAAAAATTAAAAAAGTACTATTATTAATTTTATGTAATTTAAAAAGAAAATATTGTGGAGATAAGACTAAACACAGAATTAAAGTTCTATCTTTCCTTTTTAAAACGCATTTTTGAAAAAGAATTTCTCTACATTTTTTTTTCACATCGAGATGTTTAACTTTTCATAGAGATACGAAAAAATCGCAAGCGTTCCCGAATTTATAAATGATATGATATATACATATATTTGTGTATATAGTATGTCTGGAAAAAAGTTTTCACATAGCAGAAATTCCAAAAAAATCAACGAATTCAGATATCAGTCTTTCTTTAAGGTTCTATACAGTCTTCTTCTCTCAATGTACGCAGTAGATTAGAATCTATTATATTATATATCTTGGAGAAAGGATTAAAAGAATCTCTAATTTACCTGTATGCGTTCGCAGGTGTCTTTTTAAAAGAGAAGGTCTGTCAAAACTTTTACCGCAAGTTTGACAGGGAAGACGTCGTTGAAATTTAAAAGTATTAGTAACATTAGTTTTCCATGCAGTCCCGTGTCTGCTCAAGTCCAAGGGTGCATTTTGCGTTACATTCCATACTATTGTAGTAACATATTTATTCAGTTAGTTAGATGATAATCGTATCTAATATAAACCTACTTTGTAAATAATTACATGATAAATTTAATAAATAGCACTACAGTATGTCTTACAAGTCAGTTGGTCATGTGACTTATTGTTTGCATCAATTAATTGTTCAATTAAATTATTTATTAAAATCTCCGACACTATTTTGATAGTTAATAAGACAAGAAATATTTTCACACAAAAAATACGTAGTTTTCAAAAACAGAAATATTTTAAGGTGTATCTATTAATTTATTATCCATTTCAACATACTCCTTTACTATCATAATTTAATCTCTATTAATAAATTTGTATCTCAATTATGTTGTACACTTACCGAACATTACGATAATTTGCTGTTATCGATAACTTGTCAATTTTCAATGCACAATTTAATTTGAATGAAGAATTGAATTTAGGACAAATAAACAAGTTTTGACGTATCAAATTACACGGTTTTTCACACGCGTAGCATATTACTACTTCGGACCAGATTAAACGTGTGATTAAAGGTAAGAAACGATGCAACCGCAAACGACTCTTCGGCGCATGTCAAAGGCGGCGTTTTTCATAAAGGGCGGAGTTTGATCGCAGTAAAATGCTTTGCAATTGCTTGTGTAATATATCTCAGAATTGCTGTAAAACATTTATTCTTGTTATAAATTGCAATAAATCAATAGAAGAATGTTACATTAAATTAAAGAGAATATAATCCATGTGCTTCTGCCCATATCATTCACATAAAAAATTTCGTTTAAAGATATGAAAATTCTTTTTATCTCCAAAAAGATTTGACATTAACGTCGACTGTATAAAACTGGCGCAAAATCGTAAGATAATATACGTAGATCAAAACTGTTCGAGTTTTTAAAATATATATAATTAAACATTCTTTAATTTATTTTTTAATATTTCAGTATGACTTTCAATTTCTGAGATAATATCGTTACATTATGCTACTGTTACCGTCTGGTACTAATCATTATCTACGACAAGGGGACACAATATAAGTTTTACAAATAGCGTAGCAAGAAAAGGATACGTAAAAGGTTTAGATCCGTTTAATAATTTCTCTTATAAAAAATTATACGTTTATCACATGATAAAAATTATAGAATATCCAGATATTAGATCAGATCATACTTAGAGAATATCTTTTTATGCAACTTCGGAAATTTTATAAAGTTATACAGAACATATCGTTTGATTTTACATCTCTCTGTAAACCATATAAAATTCTCAATCAGAGAAAAGAATGGCTATTCTATGATTTTATCCATTGTAATTATATTTCGTTAATGGCGTAAACGGCGATTTAAATCTAAAATGCCATAAATCTTAGTCAGTTGACTTGCAAAAAGAGGTGCTTCCATAACCGATCTTCTAATTCGCATTCAACGAAAATATTCCTCGTTAAGTTTATAATAACATTGCGCGTTTCTCAAAAAATCCATTTGTTTATAGATTTATGCCACCGTACAAAAATACGTTATGTATATATCATTAGATCGTGAGACAGATTATTATATGGATAAAGCTTATGAATCAGGTACAGCTGATAGTGCTTTGTCACCGTACTCATTATTATCTATGGCATTCGCCTACGGAAGCATTGGCACGAAAGAGGAGGTGAGATAATTCGTCGTGTGGCATCGGGCCATCGGACGTCCTGCCGTGCGAAACCCTCATTTGTCAACGGGGAGGATATTAAAGCTATTGAATGTCTCGCAGGATCTTTACAAATCGGTTCTTCATCGACCATAGGCAACAATGTGTATATTTTTGCTGTGTAGTGGTGTAGTATTATCGAAACTGATCGATTTTTCCGTAAACTGCCGCTAAACGTTCTCGGTCTTTTTTCAGCTTAGATATTCGGATAATGTGTTCTCAAAACAGTAAACCTGTTGACAGGTCAATTAATATAAATTCCAAGTTTCTTCTCGAATTAATAATTCTCTAATTATAATGTTATAAAATTTTTCTTCAAGGAAACAGAATATCCTATCATTCTCATGAGATATAGTGTTTCATCTAATTTATTTTATCGTAGAATATTTTCTCGCGGTATAACGTCGATTTCGTAATATGATATTCCATTTATAAAAAGAAAGTCTTTTTTTATAAATAAAACGCTTGTTCTTTGAAATGTATTGTTTACATTAAAAAAATTTATTTGTGTATTACGAATACCAACATATCGCAAATATATTGTATTTCAGATAATAAAGAACAACATCCATATTTATTTTCATTCTCATATATAATCAAATAATTCTCATAAGGTCATATTTATATTTAATAATACAGTTTTATAGTTTAAATAAAAATTTTCTCATGTTATCTTAATTATTTTTTAAAAACACGCAGTTTTATTGAAATAATTTTTGATCCAACTATAAATCGTCACCAAACTTTTCGTATTATTACTTTCAAATATAATCATTCAAATATAAAAGAAAAATTAATAATTTTTTCATAATTTGTATATTTGGTTGAAAAATACATATATATATATATATATAATACGTCCTTAAGTACAAATGTTTATTTAAGATAAAATTAGAATTAATTCCCGTATTCATAGCCCCTATTCAAGCTTACATTTAAGGCTTACTTAAATTTATCTTCAGATATTCTACAAATTATTTTATTGACTACAGAACATCTAAAGATAAACTTAAGAAAGCCTTAAATACGGGTATGACTATGAATATGGGCACAAGGAAGCGTTAAATATAAATACGGGCACTAATTATGAATACCGGGATAAGAATCTTTCTTTATTGTAATTGAATAATTCATACTGTTAAATATTGATGCGCGTAGTGCCAGGAATTTCATAGCCGACGTATCCGAGATAAGACTCCTCGTTGTTAAAGTAATTGTAATCAAATTGCCTTGTACAATCATCTTTATTTTAAAATTGAATTACAAGACCAGCAGTATTTAAAGTTTCGCATCCGATGCCTGTCTGTCTGTCTGTCTGTCTGTATACTCTTTGATATGCCAATTTACATCCTTCCTAACCGAATAATTTCGAAATATAACGATAACAAATGAGTCAACGGATAAACAGAATTTCCATATTTATATGATTCAATATCCTTGTTAAATATATATTAGATAATTTAAGTCTTAATTATTACATTTAGATATTAACTCTTTGATAATTATGGAACACATACGCATAAAACTTAATAAAATTTTATATATTCATATGTTATATCATAATTTATAAAATCACGCTAGCATTAATTGTTTATTTCTGTTAAAAAGACAATAGAATACGAAATAGAATAGATAGATTTGTTTTATGCTTTCTTTCCTCAATTTGGAAATATCTCACTAAATTCCTTATATGTTTTTTAAGCGTTTATTTTTAACTAAATTTATTTTTAATTTATTTTTAAAAATAAATTTAATTAAATTTATTTTACTTTATTAAGAAAGAGAGAGGGTATATATAAATCATGTATTAAAATAAATATGTTATCTCTCTATAGAAAAGGATAAGTAAACTATTTATAAAACAAGTATAGAAATGTGATATTTTGAGATATTTCGTTATATTGTATTAAAAACAAGAAGCGTATAATCTAATAATATTTCTACCTAAGTTATGAGTTTATAATGTATCCAAATTCGGTACAGACTGGAACTTCATCTTTCTCGTTTGTGACACATATTCCAATTCCAATATGATCAACTCATTCTCGCCTTCGCGAAGATAAGGAGCTGGTACATACAGGGTTATTTGCGGACCTACTAATGGCCAGTATCTCCCAAGATTGTGACCATTTACAAAGGCTACTCCTTTTCCCCAGCCAGTGGTATCTAGATACGTATCTAACGGTTGCCCAACGATTGTAAATTTTCCACGTAGAAATACCGGTCCCTTATTTAAAGTCCCACTGTCAATGCGTATGGTTGTTAAGTCCCGCAGAGAGGATACGTCGGAAAATGCGTACCCTGTCATATTCCAATTGGTTAATGGTATGCCACTGATATTCACATGCGATATCCCCTAAGATACAATCAGATATGAAAAGAACTCAAATATCATAGCATCGTACGTTTAATTAAAGCTAAAATGTCATTTGCTTTTATTGAATTAACATATATTAGTATATCATCATGCAATACATATATAAATAAAAAATATTTAAAAAAAAGGTCATTATCGTTGTGTACGCATATTATTCTATTTTAACAATTTCCTCGAACCAATTACCTTGAAATCGTTAATTTCATTGCCGAAATTCAAACGTCCTTGATTCTCCACCAATAGACTCAAACGGTGGCCGTAAGGACTTTCTAGTGGTATAGTAAATATCTTATCTATGCGACTCAAAGTGCCGCGTAGTTGATTATCTATATAAATCAGCGCTCTATCCTTTGTCGTTGCTCGCAATATAGCCGGGTCCGAGATAGAAGGTGGCAAGTTCGTCTCGTAAAGGACAAATCCTTGATTCACAGAAAGAGCCTCGAAGGTTTTAGGCTGGTCTCCAGTTGCCCGGATCACCACAAACGGAGATCGACTATCGAGCAATTTCAGTACCGGTTCCAATAACACTGGACCATAATTACCTTTCGGAGATGCAGTCGGAAGGGACATGTTTGGCAATGGCAAATACTGTAATTTCAAAGCGCACGTGAACTTGACTTACTTGACTTACTTGACTTACTTGACAAAAGAGATATGAAATGTTTATTATATATTTTCAGTATCTGATAAAGAGTAATCTTTTTGTAAAATATGAAATGTCAAATAGAAAATGTGATAGCGATATTATTACAAAGAAAATCACAAACATACGCGACCAATAACATCTCTTATAGCAAAGTATTTAGGTGTCGGATCTCCGGCTTCGGTCAAAGGAGCATCATAATCGTACGAAGTCAATTGTGGATTGTATACACCTGCCCCACCATTAGCTCCTGTCGATGGATATTCAATGTCATTGAATAAAGTACATATAATTAATGTGATTGATATTAATTGCTCCAAATATTATTTTTACGAGAATTTGACTTGTCAATTCGCGAAACTATAACAAAAAATTTACTAACCAGAAGTGAAACCAAAGTTTGTACCCCCATAAAACATGTAAAAGTTAACGGAAGCACCTAGAGCAAGCATTTCTTCCAATGATTTTACAATAGCTTCTGTTTTTGTCCTCTGGAAGGGTTCTCCCCAATGCGTTAACCAACCTGGATAGAATTCAGAATTCACCAACGGGCCCTACATATCAATTTGCAAACTTGATCGAAACATCTTAATTTTATTACATAATTCATGATTTTTCTTAAACAGCAATATCGCTTACTCTTGGCTGATAAAGACGCATAGACAGAAAACTGTTGGTCACGTTACTGGCCGTTCCAAAGTCGACGGTGGCATATGCCCCAGATATGAATCCGCATCGGAGTAAAGACGCGGCTGCACCGTCGGTTGTATACAAAAGAGCTTTATTACCGACTTTTTTAACAAAAACTTCTTTTAACATGTCCATGTACTCAATATCACAAGCATAGTAACTTCCATATTCGTTTTCTATCTATTAACGTGGTTGATATTGGGATGGCAGGAGACAATAATGAAAGGAAAACAATAAAATTGATAATTGACATATTAAAATAAAAATATTTAAGCGTATATCTACGTTAATGTTTACTTCTTTTCAATCTGCTTTCGTTATTATCAGCTTTATTATTATTTATTGTATAAATGAAATAAATAATTTTTAGCGGATATTAATATTAATCTAATACCAGATTGTTAGAGCATAGAATAACGATAATACTGTAAAACAATACTACCTCGGAAAATACTATCTCCATAAATATTTTAAGTAAATATTACCTGAACCATAATTATCGGTCCTCCATTACCTCTTAAAAGTGGGCGTATTTTACTCAATATCTCATTTAGATACAATGTGGCATATCTTACAAAATCTGTAGAAATAGAAAAATTTCTATAAAACAGAATTTTTATAAAATAGAAAAATAAGTTTGATTCCTCAATTCGATGTTGTAAATTTTATTAATATATCTATATTTACTGTCAAAGAAAAGTATAGTGATAGTAACATAAATTTTATATTATGTGAAATTAATATACACGATTGAATAAACTATTTTATAGTTACAACAAATATCAAATGTACATTAATTCTACTTATAAAATTTAGTTCACATTAATAATGTCATCTGTTCAGTTGTCATTAAGTCTTTTTTTCTGAATGTATTTTAATAATAAAAAGATGTAAAAAAAGAAAGTATTAATTATTATTAATGAATGTTGCAGATCATTGCCATTTCAATTGTATATCTATTTCCGCGGAAATAGAATATATTTAATTTAAAAAATGCCTGAAAAATGATTCTTTTACAATTCTCAGAATAATTTCTCATAATCTTATTTCGATCATATGCTAAACGAGAAATTAAAAATAAAAACCGCATTTTTAACGACGAATTATTTCTATTCTCTTATACCTCAAAGTTGTTACATATACTAACTTACATATATTAACATTTGGAAGGACCCCGTTTGCCTATAAATCGATTGCCTACAACATCGTTTGCCTACATCACTTTTACCGACAGTTTATTTGCGCACAAAAATTATTGCCTACAGATTAATTGCCTACATGCACTTTTGGTCACAAATAAAAATTTCAGAAACAAAGTCATATTTGCTTATATGTATTATTGCACATAAAATCGAGTCATAGGCAATAATTTTTGTGCACAAATAAACTGTTGGCAAAAGTGATGTAAGCAAATGATACTATAAACAAAAGGAGCCTAATATTTTTCTCCTTATTGTTATTATTATTGATTCTTCCTAAATATGAATTTATATATATTATAAAAATGCATTGTGAAAAAATATATTATAAATTATTTTTACATTTTCTATATTTAAAATCGTAATAAATATAATAATATATCTACAAATTTCCTATTTTTTTCACAAATTTACTATAACACAAAAAATTGCAAAATGTTTTTTCAAAGCCTAAAGCATATTTTTACAATGCACAGTTTAGCGAAATTACATCTTACCTGCATCTTTCGTACGCAAATTTATATTTGGTACTTCGCGAAGCAACCAATATGGTAAACCACCCTAAAAGTAGTTATGTTAGAATTATCAAGATTGTAGAATAATATGTTTTCTAAATAGTATCTATGGGAAGAAGAAAGAGTAAAAAGATGAATTTTTAAGTTTCATTTCAGACATGGAAGAAAGATAATTTATTCCAATGATTTTATACAATTAATGTACCTATATATTTACCATGTCTCTTTCAGCGCAGATATAAGGACCCGGTCGCAACAATACAAACAAGTCTTCCTCTTGCGCAATATTTAAGAAATTTACTAAATCTGCATCGCCGGTCCAATTAAATTGACCTGGTTCCGGTTCGTGAAGGCTCCATTCAACGTAACTACATATCGCGAGGATAGATAAAAGGCAAATTATTTCGTTATTATTTGTTGGCTACTTCGAGACGTATTATTTTAAATTTAATAAACAAATAAAAGATCTATTACGTGCAAATGTGTTTAATTTCCTGACAACGATGACTTCCTTGTATTTGTCATATAAATTGTGAAATTACAAAATTCAACTTACGTTGAGATAGCGTTAAGTCCCGCGGCTCGCATTTTTCTTAAACGATCTCTCCAATATTGTCTAGGCGTTCGAAAATAATGAAAACTACCGGAAACATATTGAAAGGGTTTCCCATCCAATAAAAACTGATTGTTTTCATAATCGACATCCTGCTATAATAATTTTATAAAAAGTAATAATATGATGCTGATAATAATTTCTAAAATACCGTTTAATCCAGTTACTGTTAAATAATATTTTATTATATTTGTATTAGGAATCACAATGATATATTTGAGAAACTCTTATTGGGCTCATTTCATATTACACTATGTCAAAAAATTAAGAACTCACTTATTTTGACCTTCGAAAACAGGTAATTTTCAAAAGAGCATAACCTCATAAAAAATGATTATAATGAAACAATTAAAAATTTTTTTAAACCATTTTAAAATTGAAGTCTCTTATACATTTTCAAATTGGGAGTTTAAACAACAATCTGATTGTTTCTTTTATGGAGCTATACAGATATAAATGAAGATCTGTCAAATCTAAAAATTTTTTACAAACTTTGCAAAGTTTCATGGTGTGAATTAAAAATCACACAAAAGCAATTTACTTTCGAAAGAGTAAGTGTTTATCTTTAATTTATAACTCGTATAACTTTTTTTAAGTTATTCAACATTAAAGCGTCTTTTTGATTTTGATTACTCATATAAAAGATAAATGGAGTAGCACTTGATATTTTAAAAAAAATAAATAGAAATACAAATTTTTTTCTTTTAAATGAACATATCATGTATATATACTGTATATATAAAACACATAAACAAGCGTAAATCCGTGCAACTTTTACACAATACATGACGGATCTACGATACTGCGACAGAATAAAGCAAACACTATTTTGCTTTGTTCTAATCCAAAGTCGTTGCTCCAAATACAAACGACATAAATTAAGATCATAATGTTTTTAACATTTTTCATCATATATTAAGATAAGATATATCAAGTTGAATGATAAATTTGTCGATCAATCGTTTAATTTTTAGAATCTTATATTATATTATATACGAAAAATTCTATAATACATATAAAAAAATGATAAAAACACCTTAAATAGAAAACTTAGTTTATTAATTAATACTCTGCATTTTTATAATTCATATAGCACATGTATTTATGTATATGTATTTATGTATATATTCTACCATATGCTACAAGTATACATGCTTTCAAATTATTGATACAGATGTCATTAATTTATAATTTTCGTTACATCTTTATAAACCGATTAGCAAATTATAATTAAAGTATCATTTGAGGTCTGTTATTGTAACCAATTGATTCTCTATGTCTTTCTCGTTTTCTAACTTTGCCCAGACCATTCCATTATTATGACTCTGATAAGTTAATCATAAAGATAAATTTATCCATTTTCATAGAAACATGTAATGCAGCAGAATATCTTTCATGAGCGGAATATCTTTCTATTACTTCTCGCAATGAACATGAATAATTTTAAATATATACATGTACATACATGTAATTGTATTGTATGTATCAATTTTTTATTTTTTATCAAAATATCCTATGTTATATATATATAGTTTAAATGCATAAGTTTAAATTTTATTAAAAATTTTAATTAAACTTTAAATAACTTTTTTAATTAAAAAGATGATGATCAAAATTTAAATGCACTTTAAATACAAGTTTATATGTAAAATATTTTTAAAAGACTTTAAATTCAAGTAACATTTTAGTTGCATTTGATCAACGTAGATTATAAATGGGATACGAGGTCGAGGACAATTGTCAATCGGTAGAATCAATTTACTTTTATGATTGCTTTATGACTTGCATTCAAAAATTTTATGATTTTTATGCGAACGAATACATTATGCATGAATCTGGTTTTATTTAATTTTATATACTTGTTATATTTTATTTTTTTAATCAAACGTAATATCCTCAATACACATTACCCCAATTTTAAAACAAAATGACAATTTTAAGAATTCTGATTGATATGGTATTTTGTACCTATAGTTTAAAAAGATAACCAACTGATCTGTGAATAAATAAATAAATCTCATTTATATAAATATAAATAATGACCGCGCGTTTTTGAAATACAATATAAAATATAATAACAAAACCGACTAAAGACGAGCGAATGAATTGATTAAAATTATGATATTGATTAAAATTAATGTGTATTAATGCATATTAGAATTAAAATGGTATAAACGGAGTAAAGAGTCATGGAAGTTAATTACGTTCAATTTTAAACTCATTTATATATCTTTCTAAAAGTTAAAATTTCTATTTAAAAATTTTCCACTTTTTCCTAAGGCTGTTGTCATCGTTAATTCCGTTTAAACAATCAGTATTAATTTATACTGCACTTACATAGTTTTCGTCCATCTGTGCACGAAAATGTATCGTATTTTTGTATAAATATTAATTTATATAAAAATATATTTTAATTGATTAATATCATTAGTCTAATTTTCTTAATTTCGGCAAATTAAGATATAAAAAATGCAAAATTTAATAAAAAACAAATAAAAGTAAAGGCTTTTAATATATAAAGATTCTTTTAAATATTAATCTATGGCTTCATTTAAAGTTTACAATGAACATAAAGCAAAAAAAGTCTTATATTATATATTTCAGAGGAAATATGTAATAGAGCAAAATTATCAATTTATATAAATACATATACATGATCATGAATATAAAGAGAGTTATATAATAGAAACAGTATTTAACATACGTTATTTGGTAGGTTAATTGTCTCCGACATAGCTCTACTTAATGCCAAAATTATCACGAACATTAATGACCACATTTTCGAACGAGATTTTTAATATTTTCGTTGTACTTGATTTACACTCTTCTAAGAGCTTGTTAATTCACTATCCACGCTCGAGCGTTACTGACGGAATTGACGACGAACCTAAGATAAGTTACATTGACATTTAAAGTTTATCATCGGAGAGATACGGTGCTCTTCGGTCATAAATATGCTCAAATCATTGTTTATTATCATCTTTAATTATCATGCAGGTAAATATTTTTTAATTGAGAAACGTTATCAGAACATTGCATTGAGGAATTTTTAAATGACGCATTCAAATCATCAAATGCAAGTTCTTTGTGCGGGTCAAATATAATAATATAATAATATCCTCAAAATATATTTTTATGATTTTTTGATAATAAAATATAATCTTTTTTCGCATATCATGTAAATTTATTGTTTCACATATGATTCTACTAAAAAAAATTTATAAGATTTCAAAATATTCAAGACTTTTTCATTCGTGAAATACATGCTTTAAGAGATGTTATGCTTTAAGAGATGTTATCCTAGAAGTTTTAAAATTTTTCTCTAATATCTTTATCAATTATCAATATTTTGGAATATAAAATATATACTCATACACACACACACACACACACACACACACACACACACATTGATTCAACATACACTTCAAACAATTGCGACCTACCACAGAATATGTTTCATGCGCAATTAATAATAATTACATTGAATATGTTTAATTTTTCTTATAAATACAGCCTTATGAAGTTTCACATAAATTATAATAGTCTTTTAATAAAATAATGTTAAAATAACAATAAATAATATTAGGTGTTGGAATTAATTCGTAGCGTTTTTTAATGAAAGAATGTTATTTATTTCACATGAGCATTAAAAAATACATTAATGAAAGTACTTCCCATCACTTGTAAAACGCTACGAATTAATTCCAACACCTAATATATAAACAATAATTGTTATTAAATTCTTAGTATTATAAAAACTGCTATATTATCTATATAGAAGATACTTTCTTAGATAGTTTATACTTATTTATGTTTCCAAAGTTTTAGCTTTTATTTAAGAAATATAATTCAAAAATAAAGTAAAAGTATGATAATAAAAATCATTCAGTAGATCCATGACAAGCGCGTAGTCAACATCGCAAAATATATCAAACCTCAAACATCCATGTAAGTTTTAATTAATTACCATTAGTCTAATTTCAATCTTATTTATTAAATATTTACCTTTGACGCAATTCATTATCTAAGTAAACTTGGAAATATAATGGACAATTTTGACATATGGATGCGAATAGACTTTATTCACAGTTCACATTAAGACGAATAATATTTTTGTAAATTTTAACACAATCTAATTTTCTAAGTGCAATTAAAGACAATCTTTGTATATATTTTAATTATTCATTAATGTATTTGTTGAAGAGGATCCAAATCAAGAATCGAAACGTTCTTATTTAATTATTATTTAATTGTTTTTGCAATAAAACTCATTGCAATTACATCTAGCATTGGCTCTCAAAGACTTGTTTATTCTTAATTGAATAATATAATAAAAATAATATAGAATAAAATAAAATAATATAGAAAATCTGATTTAACAAATTTGTAGATTTCAATAGACTCGGTTCGAAATTTTTTGATATTAAGATTAATTCCGAATTCAGATAATTTGGATATTCGCACTTGAATAATTACATAAACTGTACATTATATATAAATTTCAGTACATTATACAGATTTATTTTATAATTTATTTATTATTAATATTCTCTAGAATAGAATTTAAAAATCCTAAAAAGATATATGTATATTAGACATATGCATACAAGATTATCATTTAAAGGTAAACAGTGCGAAATAAAGCGACGAAATACATTTTTACGCCGCTATATGTCGCACACGTTGAGCTACCAAAATTCCAACTGCAGTAATTAAAATTTATCAAAACTGAAAAGTTGTATTTAAAATGTAGAAATATTATTAAATATTAAGATGTAGTTGCGATCGTTTAAGCCCTTAATTATGATTTATTTTAATAATCTGAACTTGTAATTATAAAAATTATCAATCGATAACAACATCTGTCTTATTTCAGTCGATGCAAAATTTTAATAGAATTTCATTATTTATTCATGGAAATGTCAATAAAAGTGATTTATTAATTAAATCTCAATTTTTAAATCTCAAATGTAATATTTAGGATTTGTAATTATATACAATTATATTATATATTAGGTGTTGGAATTAATTCGTAGCGTTTTTAATGAAAGAATGTTATTTATTTCACATGAGCATTAAAAAATACATTAATGAAAGTACTTCCCATCACTTGTAAAACGCTACGAATTAATTCCAACATCTAATAGTTTTATTAATTTACTAATAGGAATTGCAGAACTAAAGTCGAATTCTTTTTTCTGTTAACCTTTCTTTGCTTTGAAAGTGTTTTGTTATTTTCAATAAAGTTTATTTAAGTATATTTTTTCTCATTTTATTTCATTACTTTACTAATTATACTTTATTTTTTTATGCTGATCTTGATTTCATTATTTATACTATTGTAATATGATGCAAATACATGATACTATTAATTTCATCATTTTCAAAAAAAATTGCAAAAACAACTTTTTAATCTTTTAAACTTTATTAAAAAGTAAGTCAAGATGTTTCCAAAATTTTCTAAAAAACATCTAAAAATTATATAAAATAAATTTTATAAAATAAATTCTTTTGAAGCATTTACAAATATTTTTATATTACCGACTGTAACATGTATCGATTAAAATAGGATGACTCTGGTTATTTATGCCGCGAGAATTTACGCCGCAGAAGTTAAAAAAAAAAGGAAAAGTGGGGTTAATTTGCACATAACAGTTTTGTTATATGTATATTTTTATGTTATATTAATAATATGTTATAATTTCACTTTCTATTGTTATAATTTCACTTTCTATTGTTAAACCATTATTAGTTGAATTGATTTATCAACATAGTAGTGCAACTATAATAAAGTAGCACAACCAACATGATTACTGTGAGGAATAGACAAAACTTAATACTTATTTCGTTATACATAAATTTAAAGAAATAGTAAAAGATGGAATACAGCGAAATATAAGTGGTTAGTTTTGTATTATTTGTGTACCTTGATGTTTTGTATATTCCACTTATTTGAGAGAAATATACGATATTTTAACGCAAGATTTTTTGCAGTTTGGAAAATTTAAAATATGTATCTCTTAAATAACTTTAAAATATCGCAATGTTATCTGTAGGTTACTGAGATAAAAAATTTATCACGAATGTATTAAAAAAATTTGTGTAATCAAAAAATCAAATTTTATAATATCATATCAGAGGAAATGATATAACATTAGAGGGAAAATGATATAAACTTCAGTTGTACTATACACTTACAAGGTATTTAACGACGTTTAACCAGACACACAATTTGGACATTATTATTATATAAACTCGTATCCTCGTTACACACGAGTGATGATTTAGAAACTTTGAGGTCATCAAGCATTTGCCGTGATGAAAGATAATTGAGCTGCTAGTATAAAGATATATATCATATTCGGCAATTCTCATTAATTGGCAGTTTTCCTCATTCTTACATTTTATACGATTGTTAAAATATTCGAATATAAACTTATAACATCAACGACTCTTTGTACGAATTATATAAGTATAATGTAATCATATAGGGAAATAATATTTAATAAAAAGTATAAAATCAATAATACATGTTAAAAATTGTTACATAAATTAAAAAAATTTGTATAACTTTAAAGCTTAAGAAAATCAAATTGTACCATTAAAATTGTAAAAATACTGATCCGTTTCTTCGATTAACGTGCGATGATCAACAAATTTATGACAATTAAGCCACTTAATGGCACACGTGGAAATGTCTACGACTTGTATGTCGACTCATTTAACATTCGCATACTCGTAAATATTTTTAAGAGACTAAGTTAATTGAGGTTAATAGAGAAACAACTGTGCAGCAGCTTTTGTACATTTGATAATAGAGGGTGCATAATATTGTCGTATAATTTAGATTAGATTATAGCTATCTTTATAGTTATTGGCAACATATAACTTTTCCAATAATTATAAGAAAATTAATTAGTGGTATATACATATAATTAATTTATTTAATTTTTTAACGAAGAATACATTTTCCTTTATAATATTAAATTTATAATAATAATTAATATTAAAATCTCTTATAAAATACAAAAAATATTATGAACTATTACAGAAGTATTAAAGTATTAATTTTTCTTAAATTATTTAATTTACCTTATATACAATAATATTAACTTATCAGTTAATAACAATTTAATTAAATCAACAATCGTATTCCAAAAATAATCATACGATTCTTATAACAAACTGTTTTATACCACAATCATAATATAATTTTTGTTAATATTTGTGTTTTGTCTAAAGCGTGATAATCTTATATTTTAAAAATATATCTCTACTTTACAAGAATTCAATTTACAGTAATTCAATTTTACAAAAATGAAACGGCTTAATTAAATAATGACATAAAAGCCGATTTTAATGCTTTCAATATATTATACAATGCGAATAACATAAATGAAAAAAATTCCAATTTAATTTGCAATTTTCATTATTTACATAATCAATAGTCAAATAATAACTGAAAATAAAATATTAAAAATATATGAATACATACGTTATTAAACGTACACTTTGGTTCTAAAATATTCTTATCAAATATTTGCGCGCTTTTATTTGGAATCTAATATTCATGTATCTCTATGTAATCCTTTTATTGGAAAAATCCAGTATAATTTTCGTATGCGCTTTATTTCTGAAAAAATGGTGTCATTTGAAAAGATCGATCAGTTTTCTCTAAAAAAAGTTTTCTTCTTCTTGATATTAGAATGAAGATCATTCAAAATTAAACGAGAAATAAATTTATATCATTTTTTATATGTTTAAAGTTTAATTAATAAGAGAGTCTCTATTTTTAAGCACTTGAAATTTTAAAACCTGACTTTGAAGCAATTGAAACCTTGATAAGAGAGAGTATTTTCCTAAGAAGACTCTAATTTTAAAGAATATTTTAAGAAAAAAATAGTTCAAAATTTTGTAGGTTTATAATGTTGACCAAATCAGATAAAAATATTTACTCAACAATTATTGTCAAATAATGTTGGAATATTTATTGAATCAAACAAAAAACCCTTAATCAACATAAGTTAGTTAATCGATTCTTTTATAGTAAAACAATAATTGCACAGAATTATTTTATTATTTATTTATTTTGATTTCTTATAAAAGAAAGATTTTATACATTGACTCTTCATTTTAATTCATATTTAATCCTTTAGCTTTCGTATTCTTTAAAAAAAAAACAACATATCTCTGTTTTTCTCGTTAGAATAATTCGCTATTAATCAGTTTGATTTATTTCTTAATTTATCTGGTAACACGTAATCTTAACTATCGTGTGTCTGCTGCGATTCTAATCAGTAATAATAATCTATGATATTAAGATAGGATAATTTTTTGTTTTCACATTTTGAAGATGAGTATCGTCAAAAAATTATAGATGAATGATAAATAACATTATCAAAAGTAAAATTATCGAAATACAAAAAATTATTACTCAGGTACTTTGAAGTAATAATTCGCAAACCAATTAAATTCTGCAATCAATATTTTAAATCACTTTTGCATTTTATATAAAGACTTATTAGAAGAATTGGATTATTGACTCATATTAAAATTCAATTTTTTTAAACACAAAAGTACTATCATGTTAAAACATCCAAACGTTCTTCAAGTTATTGTAAATTATAGCTCGATTACGTGGAAGTATCATTTCAAATTTATCAATTGCATTGCGAAACACATTTTCGAAGTCATATTTCAAATAATGCTTATTAATATATCGCTTTCAACATCAGTATATAATTATCATTAAACGATTTATGCTACGTTGCATTCAAATAAGACTTATAATTTAAATTCTTATACCGTTTCCATTAAATAATGCATTATGCAATTTTAATACTGTTATAATTAAGTTACTAAAAATCGGCATGCTTGGACAATTTATCAAAAATAATTTTTTTAATGCAAATAACCTTTACAATATATGCGTTCTATAAAAGCCTATATATTAACATATTTGATTTGTGTGCGAAATTTCTGCATTTTATATATAAAATTCAGAAATTCATCCTCAAACATATATATATATATATGTATATATGTATATACTCAAATTTAAAAAAATAAAATCGGAGAAAAGGTATAAAGTATTGAAAATGCAATTAAAATGAACAGAACCGTAATTAATGTACCATGGTTAATTTTACGACCAATCCTGGAAGATACCGTGGTCGTACTTCTATCATCTCGCGCGTAAAATTGCAGGTTTGCAAACTCGATGTGTTTTTTTGCAGTCCTATGTAACGGCGCCGCGTCCCGACGTGACGTTTGGCGCCGACATCCCTCCTCTTCGGTGGAGAACAAGCGGCTTGAAAGACTTTTCTTGACTTGCGTCTCCGAGTATACGATAGTCGTTACGCTTGAGCTGTCGGTTTCGCACGAGAATACGAATAAACATATTTTCTAATAACGTTCGCAATAGTGAGAGTATTACGCGTGTGCGCAAATTCCAGCTTTCGAGTTTCTAAGTCAACCGTATTTCCGAAGTAAGCATGATTCGAATTTATGCGCTGCACCGTTCGATCATTAGCATCTTGACGTGTGTATCTGTGTGACACAAGTATTGATATCTTTTTATAAATCTTTTTTCAATTTTGTTAATATCCGACAAATTTAGATAATCTAAAATCTCTTGAATACCAAATAACTAATTTTATTGATAATATGCATTTCAGTTTGGATAAAGAAATAGAAATTGATTTTACATTATATAATTTAATATTAGAATCTGGTGTTACATACATTTGTACGTTTCACAATTTGTGTTAATTTTAATAAAAGGTTCTTTTACATATTGTGACAAAATTATTTTTTATCGTAAAAATGTATCCAAAGAGTACATTTATAACAATTTTTATATATAATAGCCAAAAATTAAAGTTCTGTTAAAGTCCAGTTAAAGATATGGATTTAAAATATTTATTTACATCCTTAAAATTCCATTCGCAATATATCCTCTTCTTGACTTGCCATGGAGAAATATCGTCAAGAAATGCACGCACTCTACAAATTACGGCTGCATGTTTCTTAACCTTATTTACGTATTATAACATGCAAACTGTGCAGATTAATAGTGTCTACACAAATTTACCTGCAAATTTTTGTGAGTACATATCGCGTTTCCGTATGTGAATCATAATTAGGCTGCACCAGACGTGATAACAGTAATAACACGATAATAACAGTGAAAAGAAGTTGTATCTGTAAGAGGAGTCATTTGAACGCCGATATTTTCTGTGCCCTTCATAACGGGGTTTGCTCCTTCCTTTCCATTTCTGTTTTTCTTTCTCTTCGCTTAGGTTCAATGTCTTATCAGTCTGTATGACATTAACTATACAAACATTGTTATTGGTTGTCAAGATTTATTTTTACAAAACATTATAAATGCATTATGAATCGTTGGAATATTGGAATTATCACAATATAAGATAGCAAATTGAAGAAACAATATTACAAAATATTAAAGACATTGCGACATTGAAGGTATTATATTAATAAAGCTTGTCCTTCAAGGTGCTGAACGATAAAACTTTTATCTATTATTTATATAGCTAATATAATTGAGACAAATTCAAACAAAATGAAAAACTAAAAATCTTTACGATGATTTACGATTGAAATGAAAAACTAGTGTGACAAGGCTAATAAATATTCATGTAAAGCATACATATGTATACATATCCATGATTTTAATCATTAGTTCTAAGATTTCTGTTTTATTAGAAAAGTCGAAATATAATTACAATGAATAATAATAATTAATTACTTTTCTAAATTATAAGTAATCACTTATATTTCAAATATACTTATTATCTGGTTTTGCAATGTAGTCTTTTGCTCAAACTAAACTGCAGCTTTGTAGATTTAAATGCCAAAAAAATGCGCTTTCTAATTATATAAACTACAATCGTTGATTTGTCTATCTTCTCTGCTGATGCGTATTTATGTCACGATTTATTTAACATCTGAAGAAAACTAGAAATTATCTTTAATTACAAATGTGATAAAAAGCAGTACTAATGTGACAGGCTAATAATTACTCGTGTAAAGAATATATACATATCCATGAATTAAAGATTTGATTCTACAATATATGTTTCATTAGAAAAGTCGAAATGTATATAATTATAATAAATAGCGATTAATTTGTGAGTTACAAACGTTTACTTATGTATTAAACCACGATTATTATCTGATTTTTTTATAATGTAGTATTTGCAAAACTAAATTACAGTTTTATTAAATTGATATTAATAATTAAATTTAATGTCATCGCAGATATTATAATCAAAATGCAGAAGTTGAAATATTTTTTCATTTGAATATTTTTCAAGCCAAATTCATACCCCCTTCTCATTAATTATTATTGATTAATTATTTCTTTACCTACTATCTAATCTAGTCAGCTTTATTACAGTATGTAGCGGATCAAGGAATGTCCGTTATTGCGAAATAAAATTTCTTGTTGAACTGTAAATAGGAGAGGTAGAAGAAGTAGGCAGGTGAAAGGTGGAGGAAAAAGATTAAAAATAGGGAAATACAATAACACAATAATGTACGTGTACATATGAATTGTTTATATATAAATTATCTTATTTGTCCAAAAAATAATAGCTAATACACAACATGTATGACATGAATAGTCAATATAATATCTTTAGCAATGTTATTTATGTTTTTACTATTCAATGTTACAGATATTCGAACACAGAAAAGGTAAAAGCTTAGCGGAACGTAGAAGCAGACAGTGATATGAAGAAAACAAATGTTTCCGAAAATGGTACGTTTCTTGATAAATTAAATTAGAACAATTATGAATATTATAAAATCCGATCCAATAGAAATAAAATTAAATTTATCTGCGTATATTAAATAGAATTTGAACACTTTGAAAAGTTTAAGAAAATAGAATAATTTTTAGTTAATTTCATAGATTTTGTTAACATCTTAAGTTAAATTTTAAATGCAAATGTATGTTTATTATTTTTATATTTGCATTTTATTGTCTTCCTTTTATATTTTATTTTACTATATTTTAGCATCTTTTATATTAATATTTTATATAATATATAATAATACTTTCAAAATTTTTTGAAAATAAGCTTTATTGTTTTATATATATATGAATGACTGTTTTTGAACACAGATACGAGATCAGTCTTTTTTTTCTAACTTTTTGGATGTCCTATATAAAGCCAAATTGTTCCATCACGTCACACTTTTGAAAAATTTGCAATTGTAATTGCAAAAAAAAAAGGATTAGTTTTAACTATTTCGTCATGTTATTATTACATGTGACATGCTAGAAAAGTTTTACTGCAAGAGTCAAATCTTAAAAATGTTCAAATTGTTGCACTTTATAAAAATCTTTCGTGATTTCGAATTTGTCAATTTTGATATTGGATTCATATTCAGCAGGTTAAGAAACTCTTAAGTTTAAATGAACATAATTGAAAGCTATAATTTTCAGGGTATTTATTATCTAAAAAGATGTAGAGAGAGAAAAGCTAGAACTTTCAAGGGAGATTCCTTTTTACCATTGAAAATCAGATTTTATGGAATTTTATCGATTCAGGGAAATTTTTAGAATTTTATTTTATTTTTATTTTATAACAAAATATGAGAAAATTTACCTTTTTTATAATTAATTGCAAATTTTTCAAAATTGATATATGATAAAACAATTTGAAAAATTCGTATTTAACGTCTAAGAAATTCTAGAAAATGATTAGGCTCGTTCTGATGTTATTTTTTGTCGAACAGTGTAATTGTAGTACATTTCAAAAAAACTTGTCTTCAGATTTTTAAATCTGTATTGAATTGAAAAAGATAAGTTAAACATATGTTTAAAAGAAATATATATTAGAATAATGAAATGTTATAAACTATAAAGCATCTGTCTCAAGCATAAATGTTTTTAAATCATAGTGAGAAAATACGATTAAAAAGAAAACACGAAAAACTGTGATAAAAACTGATGATAATCTTCCTTTTCGCAATGCAAAAGCTGACTCTAAATTTTGATAAAAGTTTCTTATCTTTAAAATTTGAGCCATTTATTTCGTCGTGTACATATTTTAACGTTAGAATAAATCTGTATCGCACGACGAAGACATGGCAGCTTGAAAGGCAAAACTGACCTTTCGAGTCGCCGAAGAAGGATGTCGATGTAAGTTGCAGCGCCCGAGATCGAAGGTTGTCTTCTTGATGTCTCGAGGTTAGCATGCATTTTATGGTTTACATGCACTCTCTAGCGTTTTTCATTCTACGAACTGGTTTCACCGTCATTTACGCGGCAAAACACATAACAATGTATTTATATATTTATTACTATATAAATCGACCCTATTGTCATGTCATAAAATGATTATCAGCAATGTTTACATCAATTGTAAGATCGCGTTTCGATTCAAATTCACTTGCATAGCTCAGTTAAGATTTAATTTAAAAAAAAAAAGGAATGTTAATTATAATTTCTCTGTTTTTTTAATCGATTTTAACTTTTCTAATTTTTAACAAAATTATATATATTATTAAAAATTTAGTGTACTACTAAAAAATTAAGTTGCATCACAGATTATGTAAATAAATTTTTATCGCATTTTGTATATGTACATATAAATCAATTTATTTATATAATATCAAGAAAGTCATTTGATGCTCTGAGATCTCATTACTTGGAAATATTCGTAAGAAAAAAAGAACTGGCATTGTTTGGCTTATTAAATATTTATGAATCATTTGTCATGAACAAGCGAGGTTAAATTTTTTATTACGCAATTGCCTAACAATTACGGATTGATGATTTAATTTCGATTCTCTAGTGTTGAACGAGGAAAATCATAGATTGTTTCTGTCATCTATAAACTAATAGATTTGTTTTTTGTCAATTTTGATTAGATTTTCTATGTAAATGCGCAATTGTTTTCATAATTATAGGTGTTATCACTTTCTTGAAATCATTACAAGTGTATTGATGTAGTCATAAATTATCATTATGCACAAATAAAATCTATATGATAAAGAGATATGTTTTCAGTAAATGTATTTTCAATATAGATGTATTTTAATAGATATTTTAATGTAAGTTGTTTTATTAACTTAATGGATTCATAATGTTTGTGAACAATGATTATAAAACTTTGTTGCTTTCATCAAGTAAAAAAATGCGTAGGGTAACTCCAGTAAATACGCCGCGTTGGGATTTACGCCGCAGAAGTCAGAAAAAATAGGAGTGGGAGTAATTTTCGCAACTATTCTGTTGCCTTTATGTTATATTAGTATTGTGTTATGATTTCAGTTTCTTACTGTTAATATTAATGAAATTATTGTGAGTTGAATCGATTTGCCATTGTATTAAGTAGCGTCATCAAAATTATAATCTACATAAAATAATTACTGTAGGACGTGCAAAAGAATGCTTAGTGGTTATTTCGTGAGTGTAGAGGAATAGTAAAGTATGTTGTATAACAAAATACTTTATAACAAAGTACTTTACTCTTGTATTCTTTGTTTAGTTTGTTGTCTTGTATATCCCCTGTTTGAGATATATGGCATTTTTAACAAGGCGAGATTTATGCTCAAAGCATACAAAGTGCGCAGATTAAATTCAGTGTACTAAATACAATAAACGCATTACATGAAATATGTCATAACACTTGTAATACATCTGGTGTTACATCCCGATAAAATCCTCTCATTCTTTATTGTAGATATACGATTCATACCTTTTATTTTATCTCTTATTAATATTAATATTTCGTCCCTATTTTATCTTTATTTCAAAACCGAAAATTTCTTTTCTCTTTTATAGGAAGGTATATTTAATTTCTTTATTTAAATATTCAAACCAACAATAGATCACTTTATATACTTTTATGCGTTATAAATTATCTACAGATTATTCTAAAGAATGTCTAAGAATATTACACGATCTTTCTCAAAGAAATCCTATAAAATAACAAATATAAAAACGTATATCAATTATTATAAATAAAAGCGTACATTAACATTAGTAATAGCGTATATTATAATATATTAGCGTTTAACAATTAAGTAATTAGCAATAAAATAGAAATCTTCCTGAATGCGAGAACGAATATTTTTTTCTTCCTTTTTCTTTTTCTAATAAAATTAAATTAATTTTAAACATATGAATGTAGTGGATTCGCCTCGCATAAAGGATATTAAGGAAAACCGAATTTTTATTACAAATTATTAAAACTCAACTATTACTTATTAAGAATAAACTTGTAGAGTGGGAAGTAGGGCTTACGCGGAGCCTTGCTTATCTCAAGGAAAACGCGAGTATATAGGTTCTACCAAATTTTCAAGAGTATTGATTGATCCTGAAAGGACACTTCCACATTCATTTTCAAAGTATAAAAGGAGCTGTCAAAAACAGAAACAGGCAATTACAGTTACAATTACAGTTACAGTTACAGTTGCAGTTACAATTATAAAGATTTCGTATTAAAAAAGTTCATTATCCGAAATATTTCGGATTTCTAATATTTTTTTCATAATAGTAGACAGTACAAAGTTTTTACTGATATAGTTCGTTTTTACTTTAAACATAGTAAATAATACTAAATTAAGTTTTTGATAGGTGCGACGTATACAGGGTTGGCCATATTTGACGGAAAGATGTTTTTTTTTTTTCAATCATGGGAAACGTCGTTACTCGATCTAACATCTCTGTCAAAAGTTACAGTGTTTGCCAGATCTTTCCGTCGAATATGGCAAACCCTGTATACCGGAGTTACCCTATTAGAAACAGATTTTCTTTTAGAGAAGTTGATAATGATATTTCAATGTTCGAATTAAAATGATAATTTTATACGATTTTAAGAAAATTTTAAGTTTTATAGAATGTAAATATGTTTGCATAAATATTACGATTATTATATGAAATAACAATTATTAATGTTAAGATTATAATTTTGTGATAAAATTTCTTTTTTACAAAACTCAATAAATAATTTTGTATTATCAAATAATACGTTGATGGTGTCTGATTATATAAAATTAATTAAGAAGCTGTAAATCAACGTTATTATTGAATTGTAATGCAATAAACTCGTTATCAGACTCAAGTATAAATTTTGAGCGTAATTATGACGTATACACATAACGCGCAAAATATTTTTTCAAAAACGATATGTCATGCAGATAAAAATTTGCATTGTGTTTTGTCACGAAAAAAAAAAATGTGGCACATTCTTTTTTTTCATTTTAGTATTCTACGATTAATAATTGTATTAAATTTCATCTCTCATTAATTGTTGTCGTCTGGTTTATATCGTTAGTAGGGAGAATAATTTATGTGTGATTTATTCCTATATGTGAAAGTAACAATCTTTTCTATTTTCTAAAGCAAGAATTCACATCGAGATCGAAGTCATAACTCAAGATCGGTAAAAAATTTAAGACCCTTGATTAATAGAAATTAAAGTGAGTTTATAAATACGCAAATAAAAAAAAAGAGGTCTTCCTAAATTGCAGCACATATGAATGCCAAGCAAGTTCCTAACGGTAAGGATGATCATGTCGATTCTGACACAAATGTGGACGCCGTGCAGATCGCGATTGGCAATCTTGGCAGGTGGCAAATCATCGTCTGCCTGGCGATCTCTTTGATCAAATTTCCGGTAGCATGGCATCAATTAGCAATCGTTTTTATGGCACCTCATCAAGATTACAACTGTACGAAACCTGCTATTACGGAGGAATATTCCAAGGATCAATGTACGGTCAATCTTAATGGTACCCTAATAAAATGCACGGAATGGGAGTACGACAGGAAACTATTTCCCGAGACTATCATATCACAGGTAAATGTGTTATGAATTCGAAAATCATTGTTTTATAATGTTAACAAACGTATTTACAAAAATTTGTAAAATATAGTCATACGCAAAATTCCTTTTTATTTAATTTGAAAAGTATCTAAAAAGATAAAAGACTTATTGCATTTCAGTGGAATCTTGTCTGTGATCGAACGCATTATGCGAATATCCAACAATCTATTCTTATGTTCGGAGTGCTTCTTGGCAACATAATCTTTGGCAGTTTAGCAGACAGGTGAATGCACGTGATATTGAATATATAATTTCAAATTGTTATAATTAAATCGTAAAACAATTGTGAAATGAAAAGTACACGAATATCTCAGATATGGCAGAAAAACACCGCTGATGGTTTCTGTTATTCTTCAACTTTTGTCGGGTATTGGATGTGCTGTAGTACCTTGGTTTTACGCACTACTACTGATGAAGTTGTTAAGTGCATTAGCTACTGGCGGCACAATGGTTACTAGTTACGTTATCTGTAAGTAGCTCTTAATTCATAAAATTTATGGTCTGTATTTAGAACGGCGCTTTTACAGTGTTAGCGCATATTTAGCATATAGTTCACGTTACGTGCACTGTAGAATTTCAGACACAAAAGTGCGCATTTATCGTAAAGGAACATAGTTTCATGTTGTGACATACTGCACTTGTCTTAATGCCGAGACACTGCCGTGTTTCCTGATAAAAGTGCCGCGCATTCTGAATACGAATCTATAAATATAAGGAGCTATTATCAAATGTATTAAACGCGTAATCAAAGGAAAGTAATATTTAGAACGTCAAATTTTTGTCAAAGTTTTGAATGTTACATCAAATTGATGATTTGAATCAAATTTTTTTATTGATAAAAATTAATTATGAACATTTTCCTTAATATCTTTTAGGTATGGAAATAGTAGGTACAAAATGGCGAGCTGCCATCACCGTTTTATATCAAATTCCATTCAGTTTAGGCCATATGTCGCTAGCAGGACTCGCATTCTGGTTTCGACATTGGCAACATCTACAGATCGCCATCACACTTCCATCTATTGTTCTTTTAAGTTATTGGTGGATAATACCCGAATCACCCAGATGGTTACTAGCTATGGGAAAACAGAGAGCAGCATGCGAGATATTGCAGAAGGCAGTCAATATCAATAATGTGGAAAATGTAGACGTTCCCGAAATAGTTAGGAAACATTGTTTGCATCAAGTAAGAGTTACAATTTTTTTTTATTAAAATACTTCGACAAATTGTAACACTTGCTTTTTTATATATTTTAGAACCTTAAAAAATCTACGCTAGATTACAAGGCTTCGTTTTTCGACTTGCTTCGCACGCCGAACATGCGAATAAAGTCACTCTGTATTTTCTTTAATTGGATCGTTTGTGGAATGGGTTTGTTTGGCATATCACAGTATATTGGCCAAGTCGGTGGCGATATTTTTATTAATTTCGCAGTGTCCGGTGCCATACAGATTCCTGGGAATTTTGTCGCATGGTGGGCAATGAATACACTGGGTCGACGAATTACCTTGATTTGCAGCAATTCTATAAGTGGCGTGGCCTGTCTATTCTTAATCATCGTCTCAAACAGTAAGAAATCTTATTACATGATTATAATTTATCGTTATGTTTTTTTGTAATGCTTCCTCTTGTTTTTAAACTATCAATGGAACGAGTTTTGCATAAAAATTTTTCTTAATATCTTGATAATACCATTACTTTCAGTAAGTCTATTAAAGTAAGTATTTTCGGTTCTGACAAAGTCTCTCCATTGATTGATGATTGATTAATCTTCTGATTGAAGATTAATCAATGGCCTAATCACGAAAATAAAGTTTCATTCTATTGTTAAGTGGCAAAAAAAAAATTACGATAATCGAGATATTTATAAAGTGATAATTATGAATCATTCAAATGCAGCAATAATTCATTCATTTCCCGTAGATACGGAATGGTTACGGCTACTTTTGACATGCCTCGGTATTGTCGGCATGTCAGTATCATTTACAACAGTCTACCTTTTCTCCGGAGAACTGTTTCCTACAGTCGTGAGGAACATAGGAATCGGCGCAAGTAGCATGTGTGCCAGAATAGGCTCTATTTTAGCGCCCTTTGTAGTATCTTTGGTAAGCTTGATTAAGTCGATCATAAATATAGATGTTAACAAATAACATTTTAATTCCCGTTTGTGCGTATCGAAATTTAAATTAAATTGTTACCGTGATAATAATAATTTTACGTCAAACACCCAAAAAACGCCAGTTGCTAATAAGTTTTCTAGATTACCAATCGTAGATATTATTTCAGAATAACATTGAGACATGGCTACCACCTATTATATTCGGAATTTTGCCATTGCTTGGATCTGCATTATGCTTATTATTGCCTGAAACTGCCGAATGTACATTACCAGAAACACTTCAAGATGGCGAGGAATTTGGAAAGTAAGTAAATCAATCGTTTTGCATACATATTTTTTGTGGCAAAAAAAGATATTTTTTGTATTTCAAATATTAGTAATTTCTGTACATGAGCATATTTATATCGCGGTATTTTTTATGCATTATCAATTTTCGCGTGAAAGATTTCGTCATTTTATAAATAATGCAAATAAAATAATGAATGTGATAAAATATTTACGAAATTTAAGATGTTCTTTGTATTTTTCATGTGCGACTTATTAAAAAAGTAACGTATGCTCGTACATAGAATATAAATATAAATTTCATTAAAATTATGATTTATATCCAAATGTGAGTTTAAATTTAATTTAAATTATAAAACACTTTTTTTATACACAGGAAGCATAAATTGAAAGAAAAACGTGGAAATTTTGAAGAAGAAGCGACGCTCTAAAGAAAAATTATTACAATAAAGTCATACATAAACAAAAATTTCAGAAAAAGAACGCGCGCGATTGTGCATACGCATATACACACGCGCGTGCGTACCTGTTATATCAAATTGTGATCTGAATAAGTGATTTGAATGGTTAATAATGCTATTATTCGAGTGCTAGCATAAAACAAACCATGTGCGCATATATTATTTAAAAGTTCTATTTATTATATTATTTTCATATAATATTAGCAAAATTAGTTTTATTATCATTCCTCATCAAGTTTTTGACTCATATTTTTCATATTATAATTTAAAATATATATTTCATAGAAAATATATATAAATATTTTTAGAAAAATATGTAACTGTATCGAAGCGTTTTCCAAGAAATTTAGACATAAAGTTTAATAATAAGTATTAAATTTTTACTGCCAAATAAATAAGTATACGTAATTGTTATGTAAGATCTCTCAATGTAAATATAAATAGAAATTTCTTTTTTATAAGAAAAGCATTTTCTATTTATTAACAAAGTAAAATAGACAAAGTGTGTTTAAATAAATATCTATTTATTGATTAATTGATGTGGCTTAAAATCAACAATATTGTGTTTTTTAATTTTTCAAATATTATAATTGCGATCATATCATCGATATTACAGTAATCTAATATCAAAATGATCAATAGTTTCCATGTTTTCGCATGTAATGTATTATGCATAAAAAAGATATTTTATTGCATTTGTAATAAATATTGTATTAAATTTATTTTCCAGACTTTTTTTTTATCACGGATAGTTCTTAGAAATGATTACGTTTGTTTCATAATTGAACAATACTTTACGCAAAATAATTCTTCCATTCAACTTGCGCAGTTAAATAAAATTAAGTGAATAATTTACGATTTTATCATGTTGTATTTATAATCTTTTGGTCTAGGAACTAAAGATATAACCTTCGGACAAAGCGGACGTAGTTACAACTATAATTATCGATGAAGAATAAAAGAGTCATTCAAACTTTATCAACATAATAAATTTAAATGACAACAAGGTGTATTCTTTTATTTAAATCTATTTACAGTTTAAAAAATTAAATCATTGCTCGAGTATTAATAACTTAATTGATTTGCTAAGATCTACTATCCCTTTGAATTCGTCGTAAGAACTCTCTAGAAACAACGTGCACAATAAGTTGTAATTTCATACATTTTGAGAACAGTTTTGAGCTTTAAATTACCACGTCAAAATTTTTAATGCAAGGAAAAATAAAAAAGTAAAAATTTGGGTAAATTTTTTAAAAATTTATGGAAAACTAAAATTTTTTAATTTGCACTTTGCGTATTTAAATTTTTGTAGTATTTAAAATTTTTATCATTAAATTTTTTGTGATATTTTGCAAATTTTAAATACATAATTTTATTGTTTCTATTAATATTTTTATAAAAAATATTAAAAATTAAATTTTTTTGTTTCTTTTGATCTTTTTTTAATATTAAAAATGTAATAGAGGGAATAGCGAAACGTTTTAAGTAACGTTTTAAATTATTTTTTCGATTTGTTAATGGTAACAAGTTATTTTTAAAAAGGAACTTTTCAACTCTGATAAGCAATTTTCTATATCAATAATTATAGTTGATAAATTGAATTTATCAAACTATCCATTCAGTTTTGATTTATTAATACAATTATTATTTATATTAATCTATATCTTATCTTTATGATGTAAGCGAATTTATTAACTAGTAATTATTTAAAAATGAGAGTATTAAAAAGAGCATTACGAATGATGAAAATAAAAGAGAAACGAAAGAGATTTATAACATAAATTAGCATGAATATACATAATAAGAAATATATTCAAACACAATTAACATTTTTTAATAAATCCTGTATTTAAAATTAATTGAAAAAGGTATAGCTTTGTTATTAATGTGTTTGTCTAAAATTTAAATTGTATTTATATCCAACGTTTCATCCGACATCTCTATGGAGACTTTTTTATTTCGAAGTTACGACACTTACGATTGGAAGAAGGTATAAAAGCCGATACCACAGTATATTATAGTGTTATTCCATCTTGTACCGTTTCAGAGAAAGCTGCTTCACCAGTTCATACCAGTGAGTATTTTATCTTTAATCACATAAAAAGTATCATGTTTTTCCAAATATTTAGAATAATAAATTTTCATCCTTGTGAATTAATAATTCAAAATGCAAAATTTAGATCTTGATGAATCGTATCTTGTAAATCTTATCTTGTAAATGTTATCTTATTTTTTTTAATAATAATTTCTTAAATAATAATTTATTTTTTTAGTGGACAACAAAACTTTGTACAAACTTTTACAAATTTCTTTTAAATTTAGCAATTTATCCGTAATACAAAGTCCTTGTTGCACTTTAAGTAATTAATAAAATTAAGAAACTTTACAATTTTCTGATCATTATGTCTAAATATAAATGATAAATCTGTTATGATATATATGTTGCTTCATATTTTTATATTTTTCTAAATTAGCGTAACACATATAATTAATGTACGTTTGATTCAAATATCGTTGTTCACATATTAGCATAATAATATTCAATATTAAGTAACTTCACTTAACAAATGTTTCAATATTTTTGTTTCGATAAAGTTTATGTAAAATTAAACAAAAATTATATTTCACTATTTTTTAACATATATAGAATTTAATTCTATTTGTCATCTTCAATGTTTATAATAATTAAAAAATAATTTATGTATCTCCATATTTTCATTTTTATTTGCAAAAACATAGCATAATAAAGTAGGATGAGAACCTGTAGAGCCTGTTCTTCTTAGAAAAAAGAAAGCTTATATTTGTACCTTGTTCTAAGGAGTATTAAAAATAAGAATGTTGTGACACTATGTTGTGTCATTATTATATTGTTGACATTGACATTGTAAATGAGTCAATATTCTTATAATATCCTTATAATGATAGATTTAGCAAAAGAATATTGTAAGAATAGTTAAACAATCAAAATTATATTGTCGATAAAGAAATTGTGTACAGCTGACAATATATTTAATAGTTTACATAAACATTATAAATATCTTTTTCTGTTTTTAGTACTTTTTAAATTAAACAATTTAGATAGAGTCATTTAAGATTTTTAATTACTCTATCTAAAGATTTCTTATTATGACTGCCATAATTCATGTTAATTTCATACTATTTATAAAAGAGAATCAGATTTATTCAAGCTCTTGTGCTCCGTAAAATTGTGTAACATATATATTATACATTACATTTATTATTAAAAAATTCTTAAATACTAAATAATTAATTAATTCGTATTATCTATAATGAGAGAAAAAGAAATTTTGGATAAAACAGTAAAAATTTTCAAGTTCGTTATGTAATAGTGAAAAGTGTGAACACAAAGATTACACACTGACAACTTTTATTATATTTTATTAAAGGTTTTCTGCAATTTAACTATTTTTAATAAGTAATTTATGCGAAACATTTTCTGTCAGAATATTCTAAAATTTATGTAGGTTCAACTTTTATTCAATGTTCTTCAACAACATGATAACTATAAGTAAATAGAATTGTAATCAATTTTATAAACAAAGTAATTTGTATAAAAAACTTCTTTAGACAAGTGTTATTTGTCTTGAGAACTTGGTAATTCATGTTCAAATGAGTAGAAAATATTACAAATAAATTTTTATACTTGCAAAAATGATTTTTGAATGTGTATACGTTTGATAAAAATAATACTGAGATCTTGAGTCAATATTAAATATTAACAAACAACACGTAAAATATTATATAAACATAGATATCCATAAAATTACATACAAACATCGATACAGTTCCTGGTTCTAATACATGCATGAGTATTTCCAATAATCACACACACATAATCATTGTCATATAATCATCTCCATAAATGATACATCTTGTAGTGATTATAATAGATTACCTATTAGATTATTGTATTCACACATCGACATTTCAAGAGTGACAGTCACTTGTGGTTATATTACAATTGAGCGTTGCATACTCAACATTCAAGTTTACGTCAGAATTAATAAAATTTTATAACTAATCTTTTTTAAATTAGAAACTATTTACTGTTTATAGATAGTTTTATATTTTAGTTTACATTATATATCTACTAAAGATTACAAGCGCTTGTAATAAATTTGAATCGATTTTTTGCAGATATGTTCTACTTATTGTTCCTGGCTTGCTTGACCATCACAACCGGCCACACCTTAAATACCGTTTATTCGTGGAAGCAGGTCGAATTCAAACTTCCAAATGATACCGTTCGAAATGAGTATAAAGCTTCCGGCGATTACATCCCAGAAAATAATGTACCATTAGGTTTGGCTGTTTGGCACAAAAAAATGTTCATTACAATACCACGTTGGAAAAAGGGTGTTTTAGCTACTTTAAATAGCTTTTCAATGAACGACAACGAGGGTAAGTAAATATAGACAAAGTTTTCTAAAATACGTATATGTTTTACGTTACATGAATTTTATAATTTATATACGTATATGCGTAAAAAATTTATAGAAATATTGTAAATTTATAATGCGTCCACAAATTTATATTTAATACTTATTATAAAATTTGTATACAGCAGAAAAAAACGAGGGAAGGAGTGAAACAGTCATAATGTAAATGCTGAAAAATTTCTCTCACAATCAGATGTTATATGTCAGACGTTATCTGCATGAAAGAACATTTTATTAAGGAAATCTTTAAAAATTCAAATTGTATACACACGCGAGAGTGATATAATAAATTTCAAGTGTACACTTAGCAAAAAGATTTCTTCTCAAAATACTTTTATCTTGTGATAAAGAGATATAATATGCATCATCTTTAACTTATATAGATAGTCCAGTCTTAACACCGTATCCTGATTTTGAAGCAAATAACATTAGTTCACCCGATGGCCTCGTAAACATATTCCGTATCAGAATCGATGCTTGTGATCGTATGTGGGGTCTTGACACAGGAGTAAACGACATTTTGGGAGACTTTAAAGTCGTGCGACCGATGACTCTTGTTGTTATCGATTTAAAAACGAACATGGTATCATCATTGATAAAAAATTATGGATTTACATAATCTATACTGATTCTAAAAAAATACTTTTGTATACATCTCGAATTTATTGCAAGTTATCTCATTCATACAGATTTTACGAAAATATACCTTGAAAGATACAGATATAAAGCCGGATACTTTTATTGCTGATCTTGTGATCGATGTTGCACCTGAAAAATGCGATAAGGCATACGCTTATATGAGCGATCTAGGCGCGTATGGTATAGTGGTATATAACTGGGAAAAGAATGATTCATGGCGGATTAATCACCATTTCTTTCATTTTGATCCATTGAACGGTAATGTAAAAAAAATTAGCCACAGATCATACGGGACTTTAAGTCATTAGTCGAAAGACTAATCTAGAGTTCTTTTAAGTATCATTAAAAATTTATTCTAATGTCTCGTGATATATTTAACTGTTTCTAGCAATTATTGGCAGGTAATTACAGTATTAACGGTTATAACTTCCAGTGGACTGATGGCATTTTTGGAATGTCGTTGTCACCAATTTATGCCAATGGAAGTAGAGTGCTTTATTTCCATTCTATGTCCGGTATTACAGAATTTTCTGTGCCTACAAATATTCTGCAGGACAATGAATCGAAAAGATCAGAGATCTATAATAATTTCCATATTGTCGGCACCAAAGGACCGTTGACTCAAGGACCATCTTCTATTATTGATCCGGAAACATGTATCAACTATTTTACTCAAATAAATAGAAATGGTATCGCGTGTTGGAATATTACAACAAAATTGAATCCAGAAACATTCAGTAAGTATTGTATAATAAAACGCTTATTAATCATTCGCATGAATATATAAATAAATTTTCTAATAATATATTAACATTAAAATAATTTTTTATCCAATTTCTTTATTTTCAACTTTTGTCAAGATAAAATCTACATGATAAAAATTTTATTAAATTTTAACTTATTAAATCTTTTATTAACTGATAAGATGGATCATTAATCTCCTGTATATATTACGTTTTAAAAATAATGAAGATATTTTTCATGCCATATGTATCATTAGACAAAATTTTATATTAGAATAATCTACAATATAGTTCATATATTTCATCAGAGATGTCTCTAAAGTCTACAAGTAGCAAAACATATTTCACTAAAATATTCCGTCATTTTTAGCTGTTAAAAGAACAATAATTAAAAATATTTTAATAAAATTCAACAAATAAATAATTATAAATCATTAGACTGTTTTATAAATCTGTATTTAATATAAAATTGTGATAAAATCATCCGTAATTTTTGTTTGTAGAATTGGTGGCGCAGGACAATACAACGTTGGTCTTTCCTCAGGACATAGCTATCGATAACGAATCTCGGAAATTATACGTCCTTTCTAATAATTTACAGAAATTTATGCAGGATAGCTTTGATCCGTCGATGACAAACTTTTTCATTACTTCAACTGATCTCGAGACATTAACATTGTTGTGCAAATGTAATACAGCGAATTGATCAATTTGGAAAGAAAGGCGTTCAAAATTTAATCATATGCATATAATATTGTATATTAATGCAGTGGTAAACGTGTATTCTTGGCTACAGACTTTGCTTTATACTTGCAAATTGTGAAATGGTATTTCTTAAATAATATTATTAATTTATCGTTAAACATGATTAAGTTTCCTTTTTTTTTTGTTAAATTACATAAAAGAAAAGAATTCCTACAATTGCTCAAAATATCTAATGAACAATAAAATTCTTTCTAGCAAATAAAAAAGAATATACATATAACTCGTTATGTTTACTTTTATATTTTTAAATATTGTAAAATCCCCTCTCTTCTTTTTTTTCTTTCTCTTACTCCTCTTTTCTCTCCCTCCACCCTCTCTCTTTTTCTCTCTCCTTTTAATCTTAAATATGATAAATAATCGATATGTATTAAATGTTATGTCGAAGAAAATTGAAAATCTCAATTCGCAACTAATTAGAAACAGGATCTGTTTTCGACCGTAGTAGATACCGCGGAATTGAAATTTCAGCGTGTCATTTTAAAATAAGTCGTCAACTATGTCACTAGCTAGTCAATCCCTTGATAATTCAAGGAACTTTTAACTGCAACCTTTATAACTCCCGCGGTAGATTCCGCCTCTCCCTTCTCCCGTCAAACCCGTCCTAGGAGCGCTACTTTCTTCCGCCCCCTTTACGACTGGTCTACTCTCTCTTTACGGAGCTGTACATCCTAAATAATTGATCCTAACGTAGTTGCCGGTGTTTTTATAACTGTTTTACCGCCCGCTCTCGCCACTGTGATATATATTATTTAGTCGTTGGTTTTTAAAGCGAAGTCGTCGGGGCGTAGAGGTGCGAAAAGACTGAAGGCCTATTCGTCGCCGCGCGTCTGCAGAATTAAAATGTATGCCAACGGTCGTCGCTACCAACATTCAATTAAATCACCAGATTTCGCACCAGCGCCATTAACCGCGGCGAGTAATCTCTTCGCGGAATAAGAAAATGGCTATTGCAAAGATTGTATCTCTCCTCTCTCTTTCTCTTTTTCTTCCACCTTTATAACAGCCCTTATCGGATTATATAAGAAGAGGTCCATATTCCTCCTCGATCGAACTCCAATATGCAATATAAAACTCCTGGGCATGTTTCAGTAAATCAAATTATGCATACTGATACGGAGATATCGATTACTCCATTCAAGTCGAGTGATTTGTATGTAAACGAGATACAACTTTTTCCTGGTGTATAAACGATATATATATATATATATATCTTCTCCCTTTCCCTCTCATTTCCTCTCCCTTTAATATTTTTAGCAAGTAACACCTTTATATGAATTATTCGCGAAACATCAGAAAACCTATATCGTCCTCGATTCGCGTAGTCGTCCGTACAAACACAATACGTATATTCTGTCAGACATTTTTACAGCTGCTCGTATCCGAAAAGCCTCGTTTCCACCCTGCCCCCTTCCCTGAATTTCTGTTCCATTGCTCAAATATTCACGATTTGTCAACTCCCTTAAATTATTCATTTCCCGCAGGTATCTTTGTTATCTTATCGATAAGTCGAAAGATGAAGGACAAGTGGATTCCGATAGGAGTCGCCGCTTCCTATCTTCGCTCCGTCTTCCATTCTCCGTCGACCTACCCCGTTCCTCACTTCTAAGAATGAAGGTGTAGAATGCAGAATGCAACGTCGTGCTCTTGCAGAGAGCACTTTGACACGGCCCCACGGGTACATTACTAGGATTGCTGCCACCAATTGAACTCCCCCAACTTGCCGAGACCCCGGCCTGAGTCCCTTATATCTGCAAACACAGCCGCCCGAGGCGACACCGCCGTTCAAACACTCAATCGCTCGATTCACAACGTTGAAGTAACTTGAAATTCTCCATTGTTAACGTTATTTGACTTATCCGCGCTGATGCTGGCGCTGATCTCTATAATAGGTAATAGCGTGAAAGGATATTGGTGTGCCGGTATTGTTCGGTTAAGTTTTGCGAGCGCCATGATTAAGGACCCTCCCCCATTTACCCCTTACGTTATGTTCGTAATACATCGACAGATTGTATAGGTATCGATGAGAATGATACAAGGAAAATTTTTAATAAAATATTTCATGTGCAATTTGTAAATTTAAAAGCCGTTTTTTTTATATTTTTAATCTGACGCAAACTATTGCTTCGATGAAGGAGATACGAAATCTAAAATTTGCTGACTAATAATTTTTGATATTACATGTTAATCTTTTATAAGATAAATTTACTGTCTTATTTAGATTACCAGAGCTATTATTTTTATTTGTGACAGTAAAATTGCTGTATAAAAATAGGCTAACTTGATTAGAGATTAGAAATTAAAGTTGTTTAAAAATCGTGTAGATATAATAAGCGTAATATCTATATGCATCTATTGCATTTTTAGTTTTTTTCAGTACTGTTGCATTCCACGTACTATGTGAACGCTATCCTGCGATATGTTCAGTCCCACGTGTATGGTGTTGAGCTACTTTGTGCGTTATTTATGAATATTTATAAAGTCTCGCGCGTATAAAAATTGTATAAAAAAATATACGCATTTCTTACGATTCTGTTAAACAACATTACATATAATTCTACATTATAATATACGTAGAATTAATGCAATTTCTTAACGTAAATTAATTACCTAAATATACTTGCGCTTAGACAAATATTTATATTTTAATACATTGACACAATTGTTCGGATATAAAATGTAAGATAAATAAGATGCTGTTGTCCAAACGGATTCTATTTGCTATCAAATACAATGGTCCCGCCCATCTATTATTCTTATTTTTCTTGTATCAAAAGACTAAATTCACATTCGCGGGCACTATATCGGTCGTACACGCGAGAGAAACTCTCTCGTCGGGCATACGACCGATTACACGTCATCGAAATCCACGATCGAGGGATCTCGGGTAGCGATCGTCGGACAGATATATCCTCTAATACACGGCTTCTCGCGCCCATAGTACCACTTTATACGACCGAAATTCCCAGTAAGATGCAGGAGGACACCGGCAGGGCGGGGAGGAATTCGTAATACGGAGGGCCGCTCTACGACTCCGTTGGGAGGAATTCCGGGGTACGTTTTAAATTGCTGCATCCCCAACCTTCTTGTTTATGTATGCTACCGTGTTTCTTATTCTTGTGCGGCAGCGAAGGAGAGCGCGCGCCCCCCTAACTTTATGTGCACAGTGCCGACATAAGTATGCAATCTATGCGTCGGTGTGGCCCACGTGGGTACGTGTAGGTGGGACGTATGTATGTGTACATATGTTCGTGCATATGCACGTACGGTGTGTGCGTGCGCGCGCGTGTATATGTATATGTGCGTGAAAGCGGCACGATTGTAGCCTAAGGAAAACGTGCCACACATGCGTAACGTCGCGCGCGCACGTACGTGTGTATTGTATGGCGAAACGTGGCCCTATGTTTTCTCCCGCCGTGTATTTGGACTCCCTGCGATCCGCGCGTTTCCTCCCGTGGATTCTTTTCGTGTTTCGAACAGCCCAGACTCTCTTCCTTCGTATTTCCACCCTCACCACCGCCGCCACCGGGGCGCACTCTTTCGTTCCTATCTCTCCGCCACAATTGCTGTAATCTACGATCTAGGGTGGTGGATTTAACTGTGGATCTCAGCCACGGTAATTTGTAAAGTTTTTAATATTGCAAGCTCTCGAACGAAAACGACCGTGTGGAAATGATTGTCTAAAAACGATTAAAGAATTAAAGGATGACGAACATCAGATTCAACATTCAAGAATTAGTTTAATAATTTTGTATAATCTTATTAAATTAATGTAATTTAATTTGATATTGTTGTATATTATTATTCGATCGTTAATCATTTTTGCAAAACATGGTTAAACATCAGTTTATTATTTTATTCTAACGTTATGACAAAAAAAATTAAAAATTTAAATAATAATGGCATGTTTCGCATTTGTGTTTAAATAAAGAATGTTCTTGAAGCTACACATCTTAGAACATCATAATTTATTATTAAATAATTATTTTATATCAAATACATACGTAGGTATATGTTTTATAAAAATAAAAAGATCCATTTGTAAAATTGTTCTAATCATGAATCATGAAATTCATTACTATGAGATACTAAAAAAAATTTGGCAATTATAATTAATTACTTCTATTAGGAGAGATCTTTCATTTTAATCCTTTGTAAGATACGCTCGAAAATTTGCAATTTAATATAAAATTGAAATAATGTTATGCAATTCAATAATTTTCAATATTTCATAATTAATTTCAACATTTCATAATTACTTTAAATATAACGATTTTTTTTAGTATCTCATAATAATAAATTTCATAATTCATGATTAGAACAATTTTACAAATATATATTTTTTAAATCACGGTCAAAATAAAAACGAAAAGATTTCAGAAATTTTTCTTTTGTATAATTATATTACATCAGTACTGTTCATTTTTCATTAAAGTAAATAATTATCAAGCAAATGACACATGCAATACCGGTATTTTTATTGATGAAGGAAAATGTCTGCACAACAACGTTTGTAATAAATATTTTATCAAGTAATACTTTTATATTTGTGAACATCAGAAGGCTCGTGTATTGTCCTTGAATCGCGCAGTCATCCGTACAAATATTATATATAATGTAATCTCGTTATATAAATACATTTCTTAAACTAATAAATATAATTGTCAATTTTTAGTAAAACCTTCTTAAAATAATTTTTACAATAATTTTCTTGTTCCTGTATTTTTAAATATACTGTCACAATAAATTCATTTTTACAGAGTTGAATGAGCCATAACAGCTCGCGCGCGTAAATCTTAATATTATATTTATTCAATAAAACAATCATATAAAATATATTGATCATAGACGTTATTTGTAAATTGTAAATGCTATATCTTGATGAGTCTCTTTTCTCTTATATCATTGTTAAGAGTGTTTTATTTAAAAATGTTTCGAATATTTAATTGTCTAAAATACTTTTACCGATTTGAACTGCATTCAACTTTTAAATTTTCATGTTTTTTTCACATTTTTGTCTCTTTTTTTCTTCCTTTCTTTTAACAAATAAAACCTTTAATTTAACAGAAAATAGCAAAATTAAAATGATTCTTTTGTGAAAAAGTAAGATTTATATATTTATCATTGTAATAAAAAAATTATTCGTAATAAATAAAATTTTTTTATCATTTTAGAAGTAATACTTTTTTCATAATTATCATTTTGCTGATAATTATGAAGGAAGTTATCAAATGAGTATACTTGATGCAAGACACCATCACTTCTTTAGATTCCGTAAGACAGAAATTGTCACAATTCATTGATGTGTACGCATTTTTAATATTGAATTTCTTAAATTTCATATAATACGCGTCGTATTCTGATAAAAATAATTTACATTAAAAAGACCACTTTAATTCTTGTGCTATAAAACGTGATTAAAAATATTAAATATTAATAAAACTGTTATTATACGCAAAACTATATAACGACATGTATGAAATTATATATATGTTAATTATTAAGCGTGGACGCAACGTTGATATAGAGTGCATCATTCTTGTATTTTTATGAATAACTAGAATACAGTAATATTCTTTTCGTAATTATTCTTTTATAACGCTTTCCACATATACTCCATGTATTATGCATAAAAAATATCATCGTTATTTAGCAATTTGCAGAAATAAAGGTCATAATAAAAAAAAAATCGTATCTTATATTTATATCTTATATGTACTTATTAATTTCACCTCATCTTTTCTCTCTTCGCATGTATATTTAATCATTTGATTAATGTGTAACAACTGCATCGTTTCAGATATACGTACCTATATGTAATGTATATCCACGTTCAGGTTCTATTAACCTTTCTTTTACAATAATAAATTAATTCTTAGCAGATATTAGACTCTGTAAGAATCTCTTAATATCACGACATCACATTGTTTTAATTTTGAATGCATTACTGCGCGTGATTAATCGTAGATATATTCGACCAACATATCAATAACTTCACAGACTTTCTCCTTCGTCCCTCTCTCTCTCTTTCTCTCTCTCTCTCTCTCTCTTTCTCTCGTTACCTTCTTAATATCGTCAGAAAACAATTTTTGCCAAGGTACCTTTGTACGAAACAGCTGCTCGGCGAATTGTGCTCCTGGCCACGAACATCCGGCATTATACGAACAAACAACGTAAGCACAGCAGCAAGTGGAGAGATAGAGATGTAGTGGCTAGGCGTAGGTTTTGATGGTAGCCGTTGGTGCACAGCGATGTGGTATACGTGGTAGGTCGGTTAGGGCAGGCCGGTTGGTCGCGGTGCGCGGGACGGCAGAGGGAAGGTTTGGATATCTTGTCGAGGATAGGCTGCCGGGTGCAAGTAGGTTTAATATTTGATACCGCGGGCTGGTCATCCTGCCGAGGCGATAACACAGGCCCCGCGGGAACCTTCCGCCCAACCATCCCTCGGAAAACGACTGCCGCCAAACTCGCACAGTGTCCCTCCGCCCTACCGTACCTACCCTCTGCGTCCCGACGATTCTCTCATCTGCGTTCTACGTATGCCAACCTTCCTATCCATCTCTTACCGACCCATTCGTATTTTTTTTTTTTTTTTTTTTTCCCCCTATAGAGCCTCGAAGCGTCGTTGTAACGATATATGAGGTATAGTAGCGCTTTTCTCTTTTGGTTCCGTCTTTCAACTTCCGACTTCCGATGCGAAGGACGATTGATCATGGAGTGCAAAGACGAAATAGCCGATATTACTCACTAACGGAATAAACTGTTTACCGTGCGGTTCATGAGTTCATGTTTGTGAAGTTTATAAGTAGACTGACTTGCCAGACTTTAAAGCCATTCGTAAGAATTGCCAAAAAAAACTTGCACAATAGAATATTAGTACATATTATAATTTTTCTATCTATGAAAGGCGATCAACGTATATTAAATAAGTAAAGACATAGTATACATAAAAAAGGGTCAATCTTTGTACAGGTCAGTTTCATTGGCATCCGAAGAATTACATATAGTAGGAGATGGCTTTATTCGTTTATTCGATCGACTGAAATCCCGAAGCCTTGCGGGACTAACAGAGGGGTCCTGAACTACGAAGGGTTCACGGCACGTTAAAAATTTATTATAAAACAGCTCGCACAAGTCTGCACTTAGTGCGATGATTTACTAGTCCAAATTTCCACGTACACATGGATATTATTGTATTAACACTGAAAGAAATGTTTGAAAATATTATCATTATTAGCATATATATATATATATATATATATATATATATATATGTAAATAATAGTATAGATTAATTAAGTTAATTTCATGATATATAGAATATTAATAAAAAAATAGTTTCTATCAAGTATTATACATTATTTCTCGCTATATATCTTTTTTCGACATAAGCCTGACTGTATTATTTTCATATCGTATTTTCATATTGTTCATGTATGCTTAAATAATATCGCTATTCTCATAATCGCTTATTATCCTACATAGATTTAAGAGTACATATATTTTGTAGAGTAAACTGCTAAAAAAACAGTGTTAAAATGTTGGTAGAACCAACAAATGAATACAACAAATGGCGTCCCCCTTTCTGTCATACCCTTTTGTCGCTTTAATTACAGTTTTGACTACACATGTGCTTCAAGGCTGTTTTAATGATAGCTTTTAATGCTTTTGCGTGACTTGAGTATTTCAAGGGACGGTACGAGAAATGAGCGGGATGTATAATTATAATGCCAACTGTATAAGATACCTATTTTTAACATAATTCATATTTTGCGCGTCGTCGCACGTATTTCGTTTCTTTAGTACCACTTTGTCATTGTGAACATGGTATAAAAATAAAAATTCTACTAGCAGTCTTACATTTGTAACATTAAATAGAAATTTATTGAGCGCCCACAGTTTTCATTTGTTAAACTGTATATACATACATACATACATACATATATATATATATATATATATATATATATATAGTACTTACAAAATAAATCATAAAATAAAATGAATGAGTTTAAATAAAGTTCAAAAAACATTAATTCACATTTATACAGCGTAATCAGCGTTATGTGTAACTGCCGGATGTTAAAATTTATATATTTCAAATGAAAATTGCATGCAATGTTATTATGGACGGAGCAAATAAGCGTTTAATTTGAGAACTGTGCATATGCCATTGCACTTGCTCTGTGGTATTAAGAAATATATTCTGATTAATTTGATATAAATATTATATTAATGCGGATTAATGAATTTCAGTTATTTCGGACATTTCGTCGTGATCATTTAAAACAAATTTTACTGCGCAATTTCTGCGTTCGGTACACCCTCGTAAAGGTTTAATGCGGGAAACACAAATACATGTGTATCGTTCAGCATACTGCAGTATAAAGAATATTGTGACCAATTTTTGATAACAATATAAATGTTGCAACAATACGGATTAATAAATTTCGGTTGTTTTGTCAGTCCCTGCACTATTAAATAGAGATTTAAAACAGATTTTATATACGTTATTTCCCCGCGGTTGAAGCACTGATTTCGCCTATCGCTCATCTGGAACGGCAGCGACGTCAGATTCGAGCGAGTTTTCTTAGAAAGAAAAATACAAAATGGCATATACAGTATATATTTATATAGGACATGTATATAGGAAATATGATTTTACTAATATGTCAAGAGCGGCGTGACAGCGAGTTTCGCTTGGGCCAACGAAAGTGCGATGTGATGTGTACAGATGTAAGAAAAAAAATGTCATCCGTTTTCGTACTGACGCGCGCACGACGCGTGAGACTTACTTGGGGATGAAGTTCACCCCAACGACTTTTCCAAGGAAAAGTGTGTAGCGAACGATGAAGAGATAGATTGAACGAGATGAGAAAAAGAAAATGCACGTACCTACGTGCGTACATACTAATTATATAAAGATAAGAGAAAGAAAAAAGATTTATCATGCTAATGAGATAAAAATTATAATAAATATGTATTTATATATGTAAGTATTTATGTAAGTCGCTCCCGTGTTTATTATAATCTTTGCCAAAAACGTAATGATAACGCGCATTATAATATTTGTGTATCAAGAGCACATACACACACGCGCGCGCACGTATGTATGTATGTATGTATGTGTGCGCGCGTGTGTGTGTGTGTGTGTGTGTGTGTGTGTGTGTGTGTGTGAGAAAGAGACCGATAAGGTAGTTGATATTCGCTATGAAGAAGAAAGACGCGCCGGAAGAGGTTACAGAGATATACCGGTGAAAAGACAGGGAAGGTAAAAGAGAGAAAGATGGACTTGGTTCAACTAGAAATATAGAGAGAGGGTGTAAAGAGGATCGAGCGCGAGCGGCGGCGGCGGCGGTGGCGGCGGTGGCGGCGACGACGGCAGTGATGGTAGTAGTGGTGGGTAAAGCGTAGAAGTAGAAGGGTGAAGGGATGACGCACACATACACTTACGCAGAGACGAACACACACGGGGAAGGATGGACAAACGGGTGGTCGCGGTTAGCGACACCCATGCGAGGCCTGAAAGCAAGGGCAAAGATGGCCGACGTGCATGAGATTAGGGGCGCAAGCGTAACCGCGCGAGGCTCCGCCCCCGTTCGGCAAAGCTCTCCGTTTTGCTGGCTGATACCGAGCTCACCCCCTTTGCTCTCCCTCCCGTACATGAGTGCGAACCCTAGCATCGTGGGCAAGCGCCACGCTGCCGCATCATCCAGGACCACCAACCCCCGCTGCAACCCCACCAGTACCACGTACACGGACAGCGCTCCTACCATCCCCCTGGAAGAGTTCATCCGCGAAACGCTCCTCGCTGGCCAGTCAGCGCCAAAAAGTGCAGAGCTTCGGGACAAGAGTCCGTGTCCTACCCTGCGCGTAATCTTTAAACCCTTGTATATGGCAGTGACGAGAGTCTTGTGGGACACGAAAAATTTGGTGACTTCACCGCTCAGTGGATCGCCTCGATCGGTTTCCGGCGGCTCTTCTTTGGCGGGAACGTTGAGCCGTAGGGTGGACCCTGGTGAACGTCGAGTGAAGTGTCTGGTAGCGGTGCAATCGATCTTAGTTTCGTGGAAAGGAAGGTGCTTGCGAATACGCGATCGTTGGTGATCGTTGGTTGTCATCGATAATAAACGCACACAGTGCGTTTCTTAGTTGACTGTGTGGTTATGCGAACAGTGATGTTCCATCAGTGTCCAGTCTAAACTGACGATCGAGATGTGGAGCCGCGGATCTCCAATCTTCTCCGTCGCTTTACAGATGGACTGATCTCTCGGCCGAAACCGACGATAAGTGGGTGCATCGTCGTGGAGGTGCTGAAGATCCCTTAATCATATCGGATTATCGTATCGGTGCGTATCTAAACGATTCGACTGGACGTGGCTCCATTCGATTCGGCTCACTTTGCACGGTGAAAACGTGAACGGTGTGAACAACGTACTCTATTTGAATATCACGCTTCGACATCCAGACAATTTGATCACACAGATGCGAATGCGTCTTGGAAGCAAGAAGCGCAGCCGTCGCTGCTGGTGTCACGCTTACCGTTCCGTCTGAGGGTACCGATTCGGGAATCAACCGCGGACCCCTAAGCCGGGATAGGCTTAGCGGCACGCAGAATGATGTACTCGCCGGACAAGATGATGGGGAGCAAGGGACTCCACGGGGCACCGATCACCGCCCCGGGATGCTTTCCCTCAGGGAGATACTCGCCGCCGCCTTATCGTGCCGCGCCGGATCCGATGCCGCCGCCGCCGAGGCGATGCATGCCGAATTCTACGGTGAGTGAAATTACTTGTTTCCCACTACATTTGCCAACCTCACGTATCTTACTCTCCCAATAGCATCGAGGATCACTGTCAAACTTTTCGCGAGAATCTTCATCATTTATCTCGGATTACGGCGTTATTCAGTATAGTCGAGATGTAACGTGATAAATGAATTAATATTCACAATACTAAGGGACGTTTCTTTCTCTTTATAGAGTTATATGTTTTCTTATCGTTCTCTCTTTCATATTTTATTGTACTAGAAAGAAAAATACAAGTATTTTATACTGTACTAGAAGGAATCAAAATGTGTCGAAGCAACAACTAATACAAAAATCTTTTTGTACATACATATTTATGTGACGACAGATGAAAAAATAAATTCTTTAAAACTTTTTAACTATAAGCCAGCGTGTATATTAATCTAATGCAGTTGTCATATTGTAGAGTGAATGATATAAAATAATAAAAAATGATAAAATACAATTTACTGGATGTTTCTTAAGTCAGTCTTAAGTTTTCTGGTAATCGCATTACATAAAACGTTTCATGAATATTCTAATGTGTTCAATAATAGATGAAGTTTAACTTCATTCATCGATTATGTCTCTTGCTTCGATGAAGAGACAGTAAATCAAATCAAGATTTCAACTTAAAAAAAGTGCATATACCATCCGTTACCTGCTTCTAAAATTTTTAACAGTATCGCTATAAGATTTGAAAAAAGTTGAAAATAGTACCTTTTTTTTAAAAGATCTCTTTTTTTACTCTTATTAATTCAATTCAAGGTATTCAATTATTCAATGAAATAAATATTTAAATAATACTAACCAATAATATATATATATGTATAAAAATTAATAAAATTGAATTGTTTTATGCGAATTATTTTATAATAATATTAAATCGCAATATATAGACGAACAGTGATATAATTATATTAAGACAGTTTGAGCATCTCGTTTTTTAAGAATTGAAAAATATCATAAATTAATTAATTCGTTAATGAAATCAAAGAATAAAAAAATATATTCTAAAAGACATTAATACTATGTCGTCAAAAAGGATGAAAAAGAATGAATTTGTTCAATAATCTAACCAAAGGTCATACTAATCTAACTATAGGATATAATAATTGCATATAATTTTGCATCATAGCAATCAAAGGCAGAAAGTTAACCAATATTATTTAATGTTTCTAAAATACAATGTATAATATACATTTTAGATTTAACTCGCTTAATGCATTGTACAATCTATGCGACGCACATGAATGTATTCGTGATTACATTGTATTATTTATCGCACATGCAATATTACACGTATTATTGTAGGACTGATATGCAATCTATTTGCAGATATTTAAAATACGTTTAAAATGATGAACTAAAAACGTAAGAATACGACACTACGGAACATTTAAAGAAGGTGGCGAGCCACGTCGTTGAAATTTTTCTCTTCATTCGTTTTCATTGCCCGACACTTGACCGTGTCGGCATGCTGTACACTCATATTTCTCATACTTACTGGTGACATGTAGACACACTCAATTTTAGTGCGAATATATCTATAAATATAACTGCGGGAATAATATCAAGAATACGTACGAACTCATGTTTCTTTTTATATATTCATGGAAAGATCAATATTTCTTCCAAGTTGCGTCTATATTTATAAATCATCGCCTTTCTGATAGTCTGGATCCGTTTCTTCAGAATTGTATTTAGCTAATGAAACAGATGTTTCTAAAGAGGTTTTTTTTAAATTGTTTTTAACATGTATTCTAAGCTCAAAAATGATTAAGCAAAGCCATCAGATATTCCGTTGTGTTTTTAAAATTAGTGTACATTTGTTAAATTATGAGAATTATCATACAATTCTCATATAATTTCATATCTAAATCATATAATTATTATATAATTAATTATCATTGGAAAATGTATAAAAATATAATTGACAAATTATATTTTTTCAATAATAATAACATTATAAATGTAGCTACTATATTAAAAAAAATTTATATCAGAATATATTTCATAAAAAATAGATATGAAAGTAAAAGAGACATTTCAAAATTGTTATTACTGTTTGTCAAAGTTACTTACTAATAATAATACTGTAAACCACTTACTTAATAATAATAATTTTACGTGTAACATATAATAAATACTGTTAGCATAAATACGGCAACTTAAAATGATTGTAAACCTATTAAAACGCAACCATTACAATTACTAAAAATTCTTATTTCTATAAAACAATTTAATGCACACATTTAATTTAAGTAATATTTTAAGAAATTTTCACGATTAGTTCTTTTATCTCTTCATTAGAGACAAAACTTCAAAAGAGACTTATACAAAACGGATTTTTTTGAAAAGCAAACATGTATTGTGTGTGTGGAGATTCTATAAATTCTTAAAACTATAAATATACTTTAAAAGATCATCTCTTTTTCACTGGTGAGTGATTCTGTTTTTAGATTTGAAATATGTGCAATTGGTCTGAAGGTTCTTTTATAATAATAAAAATAATTTGACGAATAAAAGAGATTCTAGGTCATTCCAATTTTTTTTATCAAATAGTTATGAATAATATTCCTTTTATAACATAGTAAAAAAAAACTTAACAATTTTATCGAAAATATTTAACATTTACCAGAAAGTATACGTAATTGTATCTGAAATAATGGCAGTTTAATACATTTCACTTGCCGTACAGTTATAAGTGCCTTTTTAAATATAATTTAAAAAATTATTGAACGAATCTAATTAGAAAATCACAAATAAGTATTTCAGTCATTAATATTGATACGATTAAATGTCGTTTCAATTTCGAGGAATTTTTAAAAAAAGACTAATGTGTGTTACATATTGATAATTTTATAAAAAAGAAAACAAGTTGATTTCTAGCGAATTCGATTCAAAAAACACTCAGTGCGTACTGATACAGATACATATTAAAGTCTTTGTATACAAATTGACATAAAGATGTGTATTTAATATAAATATATAGGAATCGGTTAAACTATGAAATCCTCTATACACTATACTATAAGATAAAATGTGTATTTTATAATTCACAATATTTGCATTGCATTTTTACATTCAGATTAAAACAATGTACAACGGTTTTATAATAATGTGTATTCGTGTGCACTCTCTCTCTCTCTCTCTCTCTCTCTCTCTCTTCTCTCTTCTCTTTTCTCTCTAATCTTTCTCTCTAATCTTTGCGTCCAATCAATTTTTGCAATAACTGATTTAATAACACACACTAATGTGTGTCACTGAAATAATGAAGAGGGTCTAAATTGATAAAGAAAAAGACTGACAACACATTGTAAATAAATAAATAATTTTTGACTTTATAAATTTAAAACAAGTTTAATTTTTATTTTTAAGCTTGTAAAAATTCTTCTTTCCATCTTTTCATATGTCGAGACAAACTCGGAGAATTATGTCAATCCTTTTCTAATAAATTTATCTCTAATTAGGCCAATCGAACAACTGAATATCATAACTAAATTTAAACTATTATTTGCTGCGAATACCATTGTGAATATAACAATCAATCGCAGTGATCTGATGGCGTTAAATTGTATTACCGAGCTGTCGTAGACGCAGATTTGGTCAATGCAAAAGTGAAATTAGTCGGGGAAATATCCGTAGCGATAGAATTTGTGTCCGGTGAAAAGCGCTCAATAAAAATAACTTTCGATTCGCGATGCGGTTAAAATTAAACGTCTCAAGGTTTCATTTAAATCATATTCTACGGTTTGTCGAAGCGCTGCATTTAGAGTATGCACGTAGGTATCGAGCGATATGTTTTTCTATCAAGGTCGAAAGAAATATCATTAAACGAATCATTTACAAATTCGCGAAAGAGAGATTGCGTTATCGGAAGACTTTGGCTCATCAACGGAGAGGAATCTGAACGTATGTACGTGTCAAAAGCCTTCTCTATCTATGCAAGAATATTTAAAATAAATGAAAGGAGAAATTTTTGATATTATAACGACGAGGATTAAACCGCTCGAGTAAAGTCTAGGATCTGAGCGGATATCGATTATTTTAATGTCTTACGACCCCTACGGCGAGTTTACTTAGTTGTGAATATGCCGCTAACTTTACCTTACTCTGTTAGTCCTTATAAATTTAATAAGATAGAGACATGAAAGCATTCGTCATAATTTTTAATATTTATAGAATAATCGACGCAATTTAAAAAAAAATATAAGTTTATGTAAAACAAGCTCGATCCTTAAAAATATTATTCCTATTGTCCTTTACTTTTCTTTCAACTGCAAACTGTTGAAACAATGGTCTGTTGCTATTACTTGTAACTCTCTAACTCCTTCTACAGTAGATGATTTATGGAAATCATACGTTTCTCAAACGTTTAACGTTGTAAAGTAAATCAATCCTGACGTTCAATTTCAATCCTGGCATTCAATTTCAAGATGTCATTATTTATAAGTTACGTAAAAGTGTATAATAATTTCTTTAACAACTTAACATTGCAAATGACATAATTTAAATAAGAAAGGAGATAAACATAATGAATTTTACGCATTTATATTTACAGTATCTATATATAATATCATCTAATCATATCTTTTTGCTATGTAAAAGAGAAAAAAGAAAAAAAGATCTTATTTATCCACTTTGATCCTATTCATTTCATCGAGTCAACTCATCCTATTCTATGACAACACTTCTAATATTCATAAAATCCCCGAAACTAGAAAATATCTAAAAATCAATCAGGGATCAATCACGTTGAGACACGTTTTCTTCTCTACCCATTTCTCCGGTCGCGCTCTCATCTCCCTTGTCCTTCTTGTCCTTCACTTTTCCGATCCCTCGGCAGACTTGTCCAACTACCGAGGTCGAAACCAAAACCATATCGAACGACCAAAGCGTCGAGTTCCCTCCCCCGTAGCGTCGGTGCGATGCGTTCCCTGGGCTACATCGCGGGCTCCGCAGTCTTTAGTTTATTCATGTGACGTAATAGGATAAAAACCGTCGCTACGAGCTGAGTGCCTAGATGAGATTACAGCCGTACTGTTACACCCGGTAACGCGAATCCGATGTAATCGCCCCTTCCTTTGATTTTTCTGTTCAGTTCTCTCGATAACACGCGAGAGGTGGCTCCGCTTGGAACCCATCCCGGTGTACTTATACCATCACTCCTTCATCACCTCCCCTTCGTCGACTCCCTTCTACCTTTTTCATTTCACTCGCATACTAATGCTTTATCGCCTTTTTCTTCTGAATACGATTTTCTAAGTACGAGTATCGAACACTACTAATCCTGTGATTGAGCTGTGAAACACCGAACCGGAAACATTTACGTATAAAACACTTTTGGCACATTCCTTCAAGCGCTATATATTGTATTATATATTTAGTCGAACGAGGAAAAGAGAATAGGAATTATCGATAATATTAAAAATCTGCATTTAAAAAAATAAAAATTTGCATTTCAACAAATGATTTAATTTATTTGTCTGAAAACAGATGAATAAATAGATTTCAATTACTCATCGCTGTAAGTCGTCACTCGTTTATTTAAAATCTGTTCTTTAATTTTTATATGAATAAAAACAGTCAGATGCACTATTTTTTATAGCTATATTTTGAGTTCAATCTAAAATGTCCAATCACTAATAAATCTTCAAAAGCTATACGAACATTAAAGCAGCTAATATTATCTTGAGTTCAATTCAAAGAGGAAGAAAATAAGATTGTAATTTTCAAATATTGTAAACTTTTTCAGAGACAATTCGCTGACAAAATGGCAACAATCGATCGGTGATTACTGGTCATTCGGGTGTACATTTATTGTGATACCGCGCAAGCGCATACGAGCGGATGTTCGCGGTTAAAAGAAGGTATCGATGAAGGTCGGTCGTTAATTGTCTATCGCTATTAATTGTCTATGAGCATCAGGCGTGGTTTTCACCTACAGTGTTAATTATCTATGATAATTAATACAGGAATCCATTACGTATTCATCGGCTTGATGGTAATTATTCACGCTTCGTTGGATGTTACTTTGCATGTTTTCTGGTTGACGAACCTTTCATCCGGGTGGCGTATTAATGATCCGGCTTAATAAACGCAGCTACTCTTTTTACACGTCATTAATTTTTTAATTTTGCCACTCGCCGCAATGCAGTCGAACTTTGATATCAAACACATTTGGATGCTGTGTATGCATTATTCATTGCGCGACCATGTCGTGGTGGCAGGTGAGCGATGCTCGCTTTATAACGACCTAATTTTTCTTATCGTTATACAAAAAAATGATAATACGTTCAAGAAAGCCCTACACACAACACACGCGCGCGCGCGCACACACACACACACACACACACACACACACACATACACACATACACATGCTGTACAATTCTACTCTTTTCTGTCAGAAGATAAAAAAGAATATGTAATAAGAACATATATAAGAAATTTTTTTAATAATTTGTTATAATTAAATTTTTTATTCGCTTATGTATTCTAATGTGTACCTTTTCATAAACAAAATTATTTTTTAATACTTTATTTTGATACGTATTAGACTTTCTTAATTTAGAACTTCTGATTTGAACTTTATCAATACGATCTAACATTGATCAAGTTCAATATATAAGGCACGTACTAACTTTACCCATAGGTTAACAATTCAATTACTAAGGAATATAAGTTACTAATAAAATTCGATTAAAATAAGGTAGCCTATATTACAACTATGCTTCAAGTCATGAACCTTCAGTTTAAAATAGTAAATCATATTGATTATCGATGAAAAAAAGAGAAAACAAAGAATTTGCTTTGCTTAATATGTGATAACAATATGTAAAATCATATTAAAAAATGTTCTTCTTTTTGACTCTTATTTCAACTTTTCTCGTTCTCTCTCTCTCTCTCTCTCTCTCTCTCTCTCTTCTTCCCACTCTCTCTAATTTATTAAAAGAAAAATATGTAAAAAAAATCGAGATGAAAATTAATAATGGCAATCTTAATATCAACATTATTAACATTATTTGATACCATTATCATCTAGAAAAATCAATAAATATATCGATATTACATCAATTTAGATTGCATATTGATATTAATATCAAAATTATCTAGATATTTAGTCTCTGCTAATAATAACAAATGCGAAAAATAATTACAGATTTCTGTGGCGCTTTTTGCATTCACATGTGAGCAATAACTAATTTATTAATTTTATTAATTTTACTTTCAAACTTAAATAAAAATAGAGAGAGAGAGAGAGAGAAGAAAGAGAAATGATCTTAATTTACTAATATTATATTAGATTTGAAAAATTGTGTTCTTTATATTCTAAAACAAAGATACTTTATATAATGATTCACTTAAAAAAATGAGAAATTACACTTTTCAAACGTTATTATTTTGTTTTATATAAATATTTAAAGAAACATTGGATTTGCATGACTAAATTGTTAATTGCACGCTACCAATTTCTCTTGAAAATTGCACAGAAAAGGCAACGACAAGCGATAAACATCGCGTGAAGAGCCGTGGCCAGTAGCGATTATCGATTGGTCCTCTATATTCGGCATGTCATTATCAATTAACCATTGAAAGTAAAAGCTCTTTTGCTACTGGAGTAGTATGTTGCACATCACAAAATTACTAGACACTATAGTTACTTTTTAATTGCAGTTTTTAATTGTGTATTTTTGTTTATATGAAAAAATGTTGATCTTTCGATAGAACTTAACAGGTTGATTTACGTATTCGTTCCACAATGTCTATTCAATTAATTGCTATTTTGAAAATGCATAATTTTATTTGACAAAATCATATCATAAAATTTGTAATAAAAAATTATATGCTGATTTTTAAAATAAATCTTTACAAATTCTTTTTTTATGTGAACAACTTTCATTCTATTTAAGAAAGTATATCAACGCAAAATTGTTGAAAAGTACAAATTTTATGACATTTTATATTTTACTATAATTTATTGTATATTATATTTTAACATAAAAAATTCTAACTCTTTCTTTCTAATACTAACACGGACGACAGGGAAATAATAATAATAAATATTATTATTTTCACTTAATATTATTTAAAAAAAAAAATGAAAAAGAAGAGATTATATTCTCGCTGGGCTAATTTTCTGAAAGAAATCTTGATAAATGATGACGAGACCACTGCGCTTCTCATCAAAATCTGAAAAGCGACATATGTGTAGCGTCGTGACAAGCGATTGTTCGTGCACGACACGGCGGTAGTAAGGCGACAATTAACGTCAGAAGTGCTTCACGGGGCGGGTTTGAACTATTTTATGTGCGGGAGGATGGCTCGCTGGAGGAGTGAAGGGACGCTCGTAGCCGTGCATTACGGCGTATACGTGCACGGCTCCCCGCTCGGCCACAAGATTGCATAATCGATATGCGGCCTACACCTGTGCCTCTCCACGAGTACGCACCTGTGTACGAACAAGAAAAAAAAATGAAACAATGTTTACGTGTGTGCATGTATGTGTACGTGTGCGTGTGCGGTGCTCGAAAAAGATTATTCGTGGATATTCCCCGCCGCTGGAATATTTGTGTCGTACGAAAACTAAACTGCCGAAAACTAAACTGACTCACTTGATAAATAGTCATGCAAATCATTACGCAAAATGATTTTCAAATAGATTGCCAAATTTGAATTTTTAACAAAAGTATCGAGTAAATAGTATTAGTTATAGTTTCTGAGTTATGTATTTGAAAATAAAAGATTTTCATAAATTGCAGAGATAAAAGTGAATAACAAAACTATATTTTTTGTTTAATTTATAAAGTAAACTTTGTTTAAATGGAGATTTAATTTGAGGCATAGTTATCTAAATGTGTGTATGTGTATGTGTATGTGTGCTTTTCGTGTTGATTATTAAAAAGTTGTTTAAAAAAATTGCAAAAATCAAATTCGATTACATTTTCAAAAAAGAGGAACTCATTTTTTAGCTATCTAAAAATATATCTGCAGAGAGAGAGAAAAAGATAGATAGATAAATAAAAGCATTTATTGCTCCTCTAAGAGCAGAATTGAACAGAGTAAGTTGTACAGAAAATGAATTTAAATAAATTTTGACATAAATACATCTAGATCAGTAATTAATAATTAATAATTCGCACGCATGTATTAAAATTATTATAAGAAAGAGTCATTATTACATTTTCCATTTAGATAAAAATAATACAGAACAAATTTTTGAACATACAAAGAGTAGCAGTGCAGAAGTATCACCAGCCAATGCGAAGAGCTAGTACAGACAATATTTACACGAAGAGAAAATTCGAGTTCTAAAAGAAATTTATTAGATTAAGAGTTCTGAAGAATTATTATTGTATAGAATTTTTTTAAAGAGTTGGGGAGAGAGAGAGAGAGAGAGAGAAAGAGAGAATTTATTAAATCAAGAGTAAAAGTTCCTTCTAGTCTCCTCTCTGAAATTATATTTTATATCCGCGAATAACCTATCGCTTTGCTAGAATAAATTCGCGACGTCTCAACCTTGTTACGAATTTAGATATTTTATCATACATAGTGTTATTCACGATAGCTGTTACATATATTATTCGGTTCATTTTGAATTATAAAAGATTAAATTTCTAGTGACAGATATGAAAGAAATAGCTAGGGAAGAAATTAAAAGAAAGCGGCAACGTAAGAAACATGACTCTGCTGACAGTGCATTGCTCGTCTACATCTACAAAATACTCCAAAGTACCGAGACACGTTGACGCCGGTCGAGTACGTCGATCATGGTCGTCCGCAATAGTGAGGGTAAAGTAGGTGGATAAGAGTAGCAATGAAATCGATGCATTCGCGCTGGATACCAATTGTTGTGCAGATATATGGGCAGATATACCTAGCCTCTTTAAAATTGTGGTACGCCGCGAGGTACCACCTATTATATATATAAATCAATTTATTGTAATCAAGATTATAAACAATAAAATTCATGCATTTAAAATAGTTACAATGATTATGACAAAATTTTCTTTAATTAAAAAAAAATCCTTTAGTATTGTACTCATCAATACAATAAATAGCACAATCAATTAATCGAAACAATTTTTACAAACAATAGAAAAATTCTGTTTCGGTATACAGATACCTAATCGAGACCTTGTTATGAAAATTCATTACGGATTTTTGTAAAAAATTATTTTTAATAATCAATTAGTAATAATTAATTAGTTAAGTAATTGTCTAGTACAAGTAAATCAGTTCAGATTGGAATAATTATTTAAAGTTTGAAGAATTACAAATTATTTCTACTATTAAACAATTCGTAAGTTTTCTTTTGAAATAAATATTCTCTAATATATTAAAATTGTTCAAAAATTATGAAAGGAGTTAGACAGCTCAGCCCCATCACTATACGAAGACAGTTCATCGTTTCACGATCGTTTCACCTACGTTTTGCCGAATGTATTTCACTCTCTCTCTCTCTCTCTCTCTCTCTCTCTCTTTCTCTCTTTTAGTCGTAGAAGACCCGCGGACGATCCCGCACACGGGACGCTGGGGACACATAACACCCCCGGTTACATCCAATCACTCCTGATTTATATTTACTACTCACTTGGCCCCCTTATTTATTACGTTTCATGGAGACGCGTAGAACGAAAATGTTAATTTGCACAATTGAAAATTATGGCGTACTACTATGGGTAAAGACACTCTTCGAAAATGTAATTCTAACAGAAAAGTGCACTATATCTAAAAGAAGATAAAAGAAAGCTAGTTCCGAATATCTCTTGAGGGGAGATCCGAGATTCTATATTTGACACACTAGTTTTGACATACTAGTTTTTTATACTATTGTATCAGATCAACTTTCGACTTCTTATTCCTATTGTTATCATTAGTAAGAATTTAAAAAAAATTATTGAAAAACTTAAAATAGTTATAAAATAACAACGTCAAACAGCTTTTTCATTTCATTGGATTGAGATACAAAAGAGATTTGTCATTTTTTAATTAAATTTTGTATTAAATAAAGCTAAAAAATTAATCTTTCAAAAAATTTTGTGCTTCAATCTTGTATTTTTATTTTTCATAATTTGTTCTCAATTTCATTCTGCAGATCTGTATGTGACAAATCTTTTGCATTAACTTAAGAAAGAGGAAAGCATTGCGAATCTATTCATTATAAAATCTATTCATTATAATATTCGTTATAAAAATATTATTAACATATAAAATTTTACAAATAAGGTTTAAATATAAGACATTTTACTTTTAATTCATATTCCATATTATTCTCAAATCATCCAATCTTTCAATTCCAATATCTTTGATTTTAATATATAAATAAGCCTAAATGATCAGCTGCAGCAATATATTTTTCAAATAGTTTCATACTTAGCTTTGAAACAAATAATATGCGCATTTGAATCAAATGTAGTTCCATTTTCGAATTCCCTATAATAGTATCCACACAAATGCCACGCAAAACCTTGCAATATAGCTCGATATAGGGTATGTGATATGTCTTGTGCCATGCGGCTTTTACACAGGTAAATCTATGTAGACCTTGCCTTCCACCTATAAATAAACCTACACGCGCGTATACAAGTGCATGTAAACCGCCGTTCTGGACACCACGAGGGTCTTCTTGTCGTGTAACAGTGAAACGTGGGTGGTTAGATAGACGAACGACACTTCCGCCTTGTCTCTCGAAGTTTCCGTTGCATCGATTTTATCGTTCCCTACTTTATGAAGATTATGGTGTAGAACAAACACGATAGAATACTAAAATTCAATCGCGCATTTCGATTAAAAAAGAAGAAATTCAATTTTTATCTCACTTAAAAGTATTGAAAGTGACTATCGCACAATTATCAAAAACCATAGTTTTCTTATTGTCAGCATTTATAATAATTTCGAATATTCATGAGAAGCTAAACAAAAGAGTACTTGTGTGGAATATATCAGACTTTTCTTATATAAATGTAAAGAAATTTTTTTGCACGAATTAATCTTGTTTCAAGTTTACAGAGATGAAAGTTACAACTTGTTTAAATTCATGTGTGTATGATATAGTAAATGATGAGATAATATAATCTTATATTTGACAAAAATATCAATTTATGCGTGATAAAAGGATGGAATAACAAAAACGTGCCAAATTGGCAGTTTGTGATTCTGTTGTACCGATGAAATGAGATACCTTTCGCAATACGCACTCCGATTGCGTGAAATAGTTATCAAACTTTCTCATGTATGGCTTCGCTAACGATTTGTTTCATTTTAATGAACCAATAATTGTTTCTCACAATGGTATATTGCGTTTTCGGTTACTCAATAGCTAGCAATCATAACTTTCAACAAAAAACAAATTACGCGAAATAACATGTCGTACAATGTAGAAATTTACTTGTCGCGAATTTATTAGTTATCATACATGCATATCGATTAATTACATAATCATTACAAATGGCAGTAAAAAAATAGACGCTAAATAGGCGCTATTTTGCGATCCTAGGAAAGTGTAAAAAATGTTGACGCTATTGAATTTTTTAATAATCTTGCAAAATTTTCAATTATTAAATTATCGTGTATTATATCGAAATAAGTAGATTCTATTCTTTGTGTAAACAAGCATTTATTTTTTTTATTTAATTTGTATTCTTCTAGCGGTAAAGACAAAGTTTTACAAACAGTATCGTTTGTATTTAATATTTAGAGTCAGATAACTACAATCGTTGGTTAAATGGATAACGCACAATGATAAAATTGATAATTACTAAGTACGCGTTAAGGCTATAGAATATTTTGATTGCAACTCGATTGTTTAGCAACCTTTAGCGTTTGCTAATAGTGGACAAATTATTCGACATATCGGGTTTAATCTTGTACGCGACATAGTTGCATTAAAATATCTTGCTATAGGAAAGAAAAATCAGATCAATATACATACCATTCTTATATACAGTTTCCATATACATGAAAGTTCATTTCGTTTGTGCAAACGCGAATGGATCAAGAAATAGTGATCCGGCAAATAATACTGCATGAGCCAACATGTGCACGAATCGGCTGCCAAAGCCGCTTCGGTTAGTTTGTTATTCAGGGAACGTCTTCGATTGCATGCTGCAAGACAGATCGATTGAATGTCCCTCTTCAAAAATTGATTGTACGTTTTATACGATGTGCCGGCAATAGAGGTAACCTCGCACAGGGCATAAACTATACTTTGACGATGGTATATCAGGTCCGATAAAGTGATAACACTGTCATTACCGAGCGAAATTCTCAATAGAAAACAAAGGAATTACCTTAAAAACGTGATATACTTTCAATTCGTCGAGACAAGCAAAAGTTAAAAGAAGGAAATCGCTGTTTTCGCATCAATTGCTACAATTTCAAATAGCTCCATATATCTATTCTTTCTGCGTAAGTAATAATCTTGCGCGTTTATCGAAGAAGGCTATCGTGACTCAAAATGCAAAATATTCAGAAAAAAAAGGCCTCTTATGAAAGATTTTGAAAATTAGAGCCATGGCACATAAAAAAAACCTAAGCACTAAGACGTAAGGAAATCAAAGTGTTGCATTGGTCTCAAATTATGGCCTTACAGTTTTTACTGTGATTGGTCAATTCGCTTATTGCTTAAGTTTGTTATTTGTCACGATCTGTATAGCATTTTTCCAATACGTACTTATATCGAATAAAAAGAATTTATAACACATACATTTGGTGTTCGATTTTGTTTTGATATAATGCATTTTGTGTTTGTATAATATACATATACATATATATATATATATATATAAAATATTTATGATGTTACTGGATGTCATTGCTCTAATTTATTTTAATATCAAGACATAATAGACATTCGTACGTACACTCTACACATAAAATACACGTGTATCAGGAACACGTGCAAACGCGGCTATAAAAGATAAGCAATTCTGCGGTGTGTGCGTTCGAACACGGCGCGGCAGTATACGTGACTGAATTCCTAAATGGGAGAATTACGAAGTTCGGATAGAGTTCAGATGGGGAATGGTCCGTGTTTGTACCGCGCCGTTACGATCATCTCACCCACGAATCGAACGGCATCCGGTACACGTACGTGTCCCATCCTTTAACCTATGTACGACACGACACGACACACGCTGGTCACACGCTGGTAGCGCTTCTTGGATAAGGACACTGCCCTCGATATATTTTATAGCGTGTTAAGCATAGTCGAATGTGCGTGCGATCGTACGTGCGAATGATGTATACGCGTACATGATCAGTTCGATAAACAATTTCGATTTATATATGTAGATTGTAAGAACAATAGTGATATCAACGTTGAAGTCTGTATTTTGTTTATCGTTCTGATATCGTTCGAATATCAAGGATGTAAAACATTTGCCAGTTAAATGCACAAATTTCAGCAGAAAATCAGGAAATTGTGTTAACCTCTTTAGGCCAAAACGATAGATTTCGCTTGTTTTAATTCTCCATTTTTTAATGGAAGGAAATTACTTATTAGTCACTCATCGCTCGTCTGTCTAACCTAATCGTGAACGGATCGAGATTATTCCACCGTAAATTTAGTACTCGTTAAGTTTCGTCCCTTCGGTATATATTCGAAGGTACACGCGCGCATACACGTTACACAGAGTCACGTTTAATCACGAAGGAAAGAGAGAGGAAAAGAGTAGATGGAGATGGAATGAGAACTCAGGAAGGAAGGAAGGAAGGAAGGAAGGAAGGAAGGAAGGAAGGAAGGAAGGGTACATGGAAGGGAAGAGAACCCACGGAGGGTGCCCCGATAAGTATTATTGTAATTATACACTTAGGTTTATTTCCTGCGAACGCGCACTCATGGGGGTTGATGGCATTATATACCACGGCACCCTAATAAAAATAATAATAAGAGCGTTAAACCGCGGAGAGAATGGGAATAATGTTCACCTTTCCGTGCGGCCACTCATGGTCGTCGTTGTGCGTGTACAGGTTGTTGCGGTATATGCGCGTGTGTAGAATCCCCGTTTATAGGGAAACACAACGATCAGTTGCTTCGTACATGTACACGCATCGTTTGTCATTGCTTTTACTGACGATAGATTCTATTTGATTCCTCGAATAGAGTAAGAGATGACCTATCGAATTTTCCCTAAGAGATTAACTCGGAATTGTCTGAAAAATAATTCAAGTCTGCAACATTTTGACTCGATATAGAATGGCAAAGTAACACCGCCTGCTACAAAGTCTTTTTCACTTGTTAGGCTGAATGTCTAGTGGTTATACCGGTTATACATTTTACATTTACGCTAGAGAAACAATCACGGGACACTCATAGGGAGCACCCCTCAAAATCAAGAGTCTATTATTATGACCATATGTTTACGCCACGATTGTATCTTGACAGAGAGGGATGAACGTGTTGGGGTGAAGGGGCACGGTGGTGCACCTGCTCGAACACAACAGCATGTGGATAAGAGCGCGTGGTGCGTGGGTAGAGCAAACACTCACGACGAATATGTGTCATTCTATAAACAGGATGGTACACCATGTTGCTTTATTGCCGATTATTTCCGTATTTGGAATATTTCTCTTATGTTCCACCCCCGCATGCAAAAATTCGATTACCTTTATTCGCGTAAATCTTGTTGACTAGTGTCAGTAAATTATAATATTAGGGAGTTTTCGCAATAACGTGAATCCAGATACGGTAAACGCCAAAGCGTCACGTTATCCTTTTCTTTAATTGTTGCTTGGCGTTCATCGCATCTGCATAAACGGTATTGTAAAAATTCCTTATTTTTTTAGATTTTATATATATATTCCCCTTATTATAGGAAATCGTATGATTTTTCTGCAATATTCTTCAAATAACAAAATAATTGTCAAACATCTCAATTTCAGAACGCGTTTGTAATTGTTTTATTAATTTATTAATCCTTTTACGTTTTTTTAAATTTTAGATTTTGATCATTGGACTTTTAAGCTTTCTTTGCCTACGGAACAATTCTGACAAGTAGTTAAAGAAAACGACTGAAGAAAATGATAACGGCGAATGAAAAGAAGTCTCCGTTAGTAATTTAAATTGGAAAATTGTGATATAATAAAAATCTTGGCTTTTCATTACATCGAACCTTCTCGAGGAAAATCTCTCGAGCAAAGTCGACAGAGACGGAATCGTAAAGAGTATCAAATAGAATCCTTTAGAAATCTAATATACTTATGTTCCCTCACTTCTCGATGATATCATAAAAAAAAAAGGTTCCGAGTTAAGCATTCGAGTTAGACGGCCGGATATACCGTGTCAGCTTAAATTAACATCATTGTCGGATAACTGAAATCGACCGCGAAATATCCTACTACGCTGCGGGCCTCGTGCGATTCCTTCTCCCTAGGAGAAACGATGGTCTTAATAAAATTATCGTCAGGCCGAGTTTCGAGGACAAATCGACGTTTCAATTTTCTTAATGCGCTCATCTCCCCAATGGGGATATGCCCACGAACCCACGGCATGGGTAGGAAGGATATGGTCCTGACGGTAGGTCGTAAGGATCAGGGCTGGATTATCGACTATGTACCACGAGGGCGTAAAGTCCAAGCCTTAAAACCTCCGGATCTCGAAAAACACATTATCTTTACGCTTCAAAAGTCCCGAATGTTTGACAATCAAGATGAAAAAGTAGTTCATTTAATCTTGATAACTATTTTCGTTAGTGATTTGGCTAAATATTAAGGATTTAAGGGAACAGTGTCTAAAATTATCTTAACTTTATGAAACGTATGTAACGTATGAAACGAAAGTAAAGACACATAGATAGAAAAAATTTGTTCTAAAAAATGATTAAAAAAATGAAAATCTTGTTTTTAAAAATAAATGTACAATATCTTGAAACTAACAGGTAATGATTCTATTCTTCAACAGGTAATGATTCTATTTCTTTATATTCCGACTAGAAGATTTTAATATATACAATTTTATTTAGAATCTGGAAATTCTTGTTCTACACTTTCTTGATATGACAATTGACGTTGTAACATTACTGTATGAAGCATCTTCACATATAAAAGAACATGTTTATTTAATTACAACTCTCGACTGTTGAATTTAATGTCAACTAGATGTAACTTTGCGTTTTAAGAATATTATTGAATTACTGAAGATGGCCAGATTGTGGCCGAAACGTTTAATGTTTTAATTAATGTAATAATAATTAAATATCACAAACTATAACTTGTGCTGTGGTTTTTTATGCTCTTATTTTTTATAAATGTACAATAATTGATGTGAATCGCTAATTATAGAATCTACGTTATCTCGAGACCTGCACTTGTAAAGAAATATACGTACGCCTCTCGCTGTACTGTAACGTACCGGGTATCGTGAAATTTAACAAGAGAGATGGCCGCGCTCGAGTGTCAGCGACACGTGTCGCCACGTGCCGCCACGTGACCGACCTGCTACGCGCTATTTACTCTCATCCTTCCTTAAGTGCATTACTACTATTCCAATTATAGGGGTGGTAAATTAACATGTCACAGTATTCCGCCTCGGACCCTTTCGCTGTCCGTTCCCTGATGTTCAACGCGTAACATAGTTGCGGATTTGATTTGTCATAATAGATTATCCAATCGCGAGCTCTTCGTGTTCGGCGAAGAATTTAAACCATACCGTATTTTAAACTCGCGATAATAAATTTCAATAAAGTTACAGTAAAGTTACAGCAATAATTATCAGCGAAATAATAGTAATTATATTAACAGCACAAATGTTTAATGCAAATCCGTTTTCCATTCTGCTTAATTTTCGGCAGGTATCTCGCTTGAGTGGTAGGAATATTAAAAATTACATTAAATTAATGTAACAAATATGTTTCTTTCTTCGTTATGCGTTATATTTGTAATATAAACACAACGTAAATTAAATTGAATTTAAAAAGCGCCAATTAGTAATATATTCGAAAATTGCTTATGACAAATTGATTTGTTTTATACTCATGACAACATATATATCATTCCAGCTTATAACTTTATTTAATGTAACTGCTATAGAGATCACTACAGTTTCAGTTTTAAGTATGAAACGGCAATCAGAGATGAATTTTATATATCCTTTATTTAATGACCATGTATTTTATTTTATACGTATGTAATGATTAACGCCGGTAAAATGAGATCGGTACCGTATCCCTTCTACCCCCACAGTGTTTTCCCGTAAAACACTAATTGCATATTTTAAATCGCAATCGTACCGCCGCAGAACTCTATTATGCGTAAATATAAAATTTTATCCATATTTTCCGATTATTCGTGCGTCACCTAGCATTAAATATGTAAATCAATTACTTATCATTTACATTTTTTATTCGTAATGATTTTATCAAATATCCAGTTGTATTAACATACGTGATGATGCAGTAAAAGGTAATGTATTTTCGATCAGAGTGCACTTTTAACATTTCATATTTTAATAAATAAAAAAAAATAACTTTTATGCTAAATGTCATGTTTCTCGTTGCAATGGAATACATTATATTACAACCAGTTACATTTACTTGTGAGATTACAATGTATAAAAGCATTAATTAATTAAAAAATGCACTCTTGGTTGCATCAATTATGATATTTATGTGAATCTAATTAAAAATATGAAAGCGGATTAAACATATGACATTTATCGCAAGCAATATAAAGGATCAGAAAGTAGCAAAGATCCACGCACATTTAAAGGTTTAACGGAGAAAGATTATTTGTTGAAATTCACAAAAAGAAGAGAAAACATGAGAGAAGCTTTATGGAAACGAAGAAAATAACCAAGCAAAAATGCAAGACGCGCTTGTATAAACGGATAATATAGTCCTAGTGAGAGAAAGTATATTTTAAAGAATTTATAGCTAAGACAATAAGATTTAATGGATCTGAACGAATACAGATCTAAGATACATCCTGCAAAGAAAGAAATGAAATTCATGCAAAAAGAAAATGAAAAGACGAGAATTAAAATACAGTAAAGTACAATAAAGAAGAGCAAGAGAGGAGTGAAACGGACGGGCGGTATCCTAAGTGCAAATCAGTGAAAGCATAAATCGACAGGCAGATCCAGAGGTAGAAGGTGGTCCCAGCGAACGGTACTCTAAATAGAAGAGCGATGGAGACATGATTGCAAAGAGGGAGGACCGACGGACTGGTGAACAAGGGAGACAAGAGAAAGAGAGAGACAAGGAGAGAGAGAGAGAGAGAGAGAGAGAGAGAGAGAGAGAGAGAGAGATGAACGCTCGAATTTCGTCCGGGAGTGGCGCAGCTCGTTTGAGGGGAGCGTGAATGGGTGCGCGGGAGTCGATCTGGGAGAAGCCTCCATTAGATGATGTCTACCGTCGCCATATATGCGGCGTATTATTGCGGCCGTGTGTTAACTAGACAGAACGACCGTACGCAATTATGTTCCGACGATCGTTGCGCGTAACATCGTCCCTAAGTTAATTTACACGAAATGCTGCAATTCTCATCGATCTGAATTTAAAATTCTAAATGACATTAATCTAGGAAGTAATGATAAATTCCGAGAACTGAACTTATTTTTCGCGTATAATATGAAAAGGTCAGAGTTAAGATTATAGCCAAAACTGAATCACAAAGCTGTATCTCTAGATATATACTATTGCATTGTATATAATTGAAATAATTATATATATATTTAATATTTTACTCTTATCATTATAAATAAAGTATAAATAAAAAATAATCAAGATCACAAACGTTTTAAAACTTGATTAAATTTTTGGAGTATATTCTTATCGCCGAACCATACTTAACAATGCGCTGTGCATTATACAATATCCTACACATATTATTTTAATGCCAGACACAATTTAAAATATTTCATACTCTCATACATAATAATTTTAAATAATTATATTTAATTCTACAAATAGTATACGTGGGTATTAAACAATCACATAATTTCTTTTTAATTATATGTTATGGCTGCTGCTGTTTCGTCAAATTAAAAACATTATTCCACAATAACATCAAAATAACATCAATACAATCAGATGTAAATATAAGGAATTATGATTATTTCTCTGTTTCCAATTATTTATATAATATTAAATGCAAAAAATTATATATATGTAGATCTTGATTGTCACTTATTTGAATAGCTAGTAAAGTAACATATAAGCAAGACTGATTTAAAAAATAATTTTCTTTTATTCAGAGAAACTACGCGTCATTTTCATGTCTTAATACCTCGATTAAATCGACATTTCACAATATACTGCAATAATATGATAATCCGCGTAGCTTCTTTGAAGAAAATATTGTACTTTCCTTTTATTTCACAGAATATTTGTAGAGATCAATAACTTGATAAACTTGATACACAAAATGGATACATAAAATACTAATATACAGATTTGAACGAAGCTTACAAATGCATCCTATCGATTTTCTGCTTGCACATTTGCTTCCTCTTAATTTTCATCCCTGTTCAGCGAATCGTTCATAATTTCTACGTTACCGAAAATATTATCCTTTCCGTCTGGGAAAGCAACACCCGCGTTTGACGAGTGGCACTTATGATGGATGAGGAATGATTACGCAAGAATATATATCACTTGATCATATTTAGCAACAATCGAGCATGAGATCCCGGAATTCCGCGTGTGCGATGTTTCTGTGGCAAATAAATAGGCATTTTCTAATCTTATTTTATAATTCCTTTCATTACAGAGATTTTTTCCGGATAAAAAATTGACTCAATTCTAAGCATAATACTAAATTTTCAAAAGTCAAATATTTTATTCTCCATGCAAACTCTATTTCTTTAGTTTAGCTTATTAACCGACGTTATAATTTTAAAATGTCTAAAGATAAAATATCAAACGTAAATATAATTCACTCTATACTAATATTTCAACTTTTAAAACTGCTAAAATCGTGAAAGCAAAAAGTAATACAATCTCTATAATGGCGAAAATTCTCACGTTCGTTCAAGCGAGAATATAATGCTGCAAATTAGCGAATTCCGCGACAATATGCAACGGCGTATCAATTTTTGATCACACGCGGCATTTAACAGCAGCGTGCAATAATATCGTTTTCGCGAAAATGTCCGATCATTATTACGTTATCGATAGAGATGACTTTTGATTGCCCTTGTCGAGTAATAATTATCCCTTTGTGTTGCAAATAAAAGAAACTTATATATATAATTATATAATACATTGAAAATGCAGATGCGAATTTCTAATATTAGAAGAATAATTATATTTTATTATACAATATAAAAAAAAAACTTAATATGCAAACATACATACAATATTATGCTACCCTACGGGAATACTCTAATTACGTAATATTATAATCAGCATAAAGTCATTGAAAAATAATACAAAAGATGAATATGCGTAATTTTCTGTGCTGATCGTATCAATAAAATGTCATAGCAATATAACATGTGTACGAAAATGAAGGCAAAACAAACGTATGATTTATAGTCGTGTAATCGTCGCGAGTCGACGATGCGGACAAGAGGAAAAAAATTAACGACTGCGTCCGCACCTGCGCTTGCACGTGGCAAGTAGGTACATATGTGCAAGGACAACGTAATGCTTTTATATTAGACATCATCAATGATATCGCGAGAGCTGGAGTTAGCATTTAATAGAAATTAAAGCTCTTCGACGGAGGAGATAAACCGACAGTTGCAGGTTACGTTTGCATTCGTGTGTTTGATTGTGGTGTGCAGCAAACAACAAACAACGATCGCGAAATGAATTTTACATAAAGCTCGAAATAGTTGACCAGTATTGGCCAGTATTATAACAATTAAAGTTATGAAACCTATTTGATTTTGATGAATCGGTTGTGTACTTGAAATACTTACAGTTTGCGCTTCTTCCCCTTTTAATATTTCCATTCCGCGATATCATTACTCGCACGCTCAAAAATATAGCGTAAACATGTAAAATTGTAGCGTAAATGTTGACGAAATTACTGACGATTTTCAGTGGCCAATCGTAATTAGTTGATGAGAAACTAATGAGTTTGTTTCTGCACGGAATTCCAAGTCCATTACTGTTTCTAACTAATTGACTTTGATGTTTAAGGCGTCTAATGAATTGCTAAATTTATGATTATTCACGCACACGAGTAAAGTTACACAAATGCGCGTATGCATACACGCACATACACGCACGCAAACTCTTCTATAATTCATTCGTAATCGTTACTTTTCACCTGCTATATCTCTTATTTTCTCTCATGACCTATTTCTTTCACCGTTACGGTTGCACACACGCAAAAGTCATTGACTCGAATCTATGCTTTGTGTGTGTGTGTGTGTGTGTGTGTGTGTGTGCTACTCACTAATAAAAATCATCGTTATATGCATCTGAACGATCCTCTAAATAGCGTATAAATCGGTACTCTTACTTTTATCCACAACTATATTATTTTTAAGCCAATTTAAGAATTATAATTCATAAAATCACATGTCCAATTTATCTTTCTGAAAAAAAATGCCAAGATTTTCTACAATTTCCAAAGTAATGTCAAACAGATGAATCAATTATCTCTAATATATTATATAACAAGAACAATATGAAAGCACTTTTTACAAATCCTCTTCAAACAAGCCTCGCTCTATCTCGCTGTCTCTATCATTTTAATTGTCACCCACCGATCTGATTGTCTTATCGTTCGTGGAACGCGAAGGGGAAACGCCGACGATTGATAACGTTAAACGTTCCTTTACCTCGTGTGGCTTTACATTGCTGTCTTATAGCAGATCGCTGCACGGAGAAGGATAGGAGAACGAGCAAGAGAACTGAGCATGGCGGCTGAGTATAGTGTGGATGGTTTGGATCGATGAGAGAAAGCCGCCGGTCTGATTGGCGGGGCTGCGGGGGCGGAACAGGACGTAGCCAATGAACGTGGCTATCCCCGACATATAGTGGTTACGAAATCACTGATTTTTACGCTCGGCACCCGTCAATTTCGACTCTACTGTAAATACCATAAATCGATTAGTCGCAATTTAAATATCGTAGCGTTACAGCCTCGAGATAAGTCGGCGTGACATTTACACGTTGTCACGTCTCACGCATTGCAACGTTACGACGTGAATTTCCAAAGAGTCGGTTGCAAAAAAAAAAGAAACGCATTTCGACAATTCTTACAGTTATAACTTACTTCTTTATAGCTTACGAGCGATAAAAAAATGTAATACGGCCGCGCTAAACTGTCGCTTCTTTCCTCGTCTTTTTGATCTTTTACGGATCATTTGGCCCGTTCGATTTGAGCAACGCGTACATTAGCACGTCAAAATATAGGCATGTTACTAAATTATTCTACTACTCTTCTCTCGCGTCACATGATGAGTACCGATTACGAAATAGCAATGAAACGTAACCAATATGTATTGATTCGGGCGATAATTCTGATGTACCTTGCATTATCGATTGCCAAATTAGCATGTCACCGAATTGCGAGAAAGGAGAAATAAAATGTTACAATATTATATTATTTACTTAATATCTCAGCATTGTTGCTTTCATCTTGCATACGTAAACGATTTTCCCTGCAAGTAATGGTGAAATTTGTTTTGTTTTTGTTTTGTACTTAAAAAATTTATTATTAACAAATAAAAAAAAATTTTTTTAATTTTTAAACTTTTAAAAATCGATGAATTTACATCAGATTATGTTACTAAGGATGGCCTAATGTTAGTCGAAACATAGCTTTGTTTTCAAATTATTGTAAAATTAAAATTTATTTATTACCTAATATCATTGACTCGTAGCCTTTATCATTTAATTTGTGTTATAAAGAATTTTCTCAAAGGAATCTTTACACATACAATCATGTAGCAATTTGTAATTGCATTTGTAAAATAATGAGTGATATTTTTAGAAGATATAATTTTTACCTTATTGGATATGAACAACTTGAATAGCGCAATTTCACATGCTATCCAGAAAAAATCTCTCCTGCGCGAGATTATTTTCCGCATTTAATTTATTATTTAACAATATCTTCTCCTGGCTGTGTGCACGCAAGTGTGCTGGTGTCATAAACTCTAAATATTTTTGGCCATATATTCTATGTAGATAATAAATAGTACCGTCGTGATTTATAGCGTTTCATTGTTTATGTAGGAACGCTAGAGTGAAATTTTCATGCGATCTCGGATAGAAAGCGTCGCATTTGTTTATAGACACAGTCTAGACAAAAAGAGCTCGATAAGCGTGCGAAGTCTCGCCGTCGAGTGAAGCTATCTTCGGTGTCATAGGTGCGCAATAATTGATTATTATTCACTGATTTAACAGTCTCCTTGACAGGCATGTTGAACTCTGTCTGACCTCAGCAACTCCAGTTCGGCCATTGATCTCACGAAAGCAAGAGTTGTCAATGCGCCGACCCAAATTTCAACATCACATTATTCCTTTTTAACACTTTTCAACGCTATTTGAAATACGTGTCGTGATAAGAGCTCCCGGTCCTATCGAAATGCATTTATTAAATCAACCTGACTAACACATATCGTCTATCTTTATTAATAGTCGTTACCGATGTAAATTTCAATTCTAATCAAATATATATTATGTTGTATTAAATATGTGACATAAAATGTTCGTACAAACAGCAATTAGTTCAAACATTTTATAAAGCCATTATTTTATTAATGGTTTGGTGAAAAAAGTCATTATAAGTTAAAGAAATTATATGTATAAACGTATTGATAAATATATGTAGGCACAACAATGTGAAAAATTATAATTAGATATAAGAATTTTTTTTAACTTCTTACATGATGTATCCCTAAGACAATTATTCAAGAAACAAAAAAAAATTCGGCATATGTAATATAATAATTTTACTTCTATAGTTTAATATAAACTTTATACTAAATATTTTTATTATTTTAAGAGATAATTTAAGCTATATGCTATTATATTAATATTATATATATATTATATATATATATATATATATCAATGTTTTAAAATTTGGGTATGACAAGTATCTCTGTAGCAGTAAATCTTAAATGGTTCAACATTCATTAAAACAAGAACGAAATTGGAGACGTTTTGAATTAAAGAACGGCTTAAAGGATGCAATATTACGTGCATAAAGTAAGCGTTATCTTATTGGCACTTGAAATCGCATGTGAATTTCAAAGAGACGATTTCGAAGCATTACACTTTTATTAAACGTCGAGACGCAAAATCGAGCAAAATAATATTAGAAATGGCGCAAAAGCGCGACGTCTGATCGCACAAGAGCGCTGTCCGAATTTTGTCAGAATCGCATTAATTTATTCTGCCTTTCGTTAGCGCGACTGTAGCGAAATGTCGTTTCTCAGTCGCTTAATCAGGTTTCGCATTGAGAGTAAAAAATCACCACGGAAAGAGTTAACGGAGAAACTACGATGGGGCGGCTGTGAACCAAAGAGAAAGAGAAGAGAAAAGAGAGAGGAAGAGAGAGAGAGAGAGAGAGAGAGAATATTAAATTAGGAAATTTCATAAATTCCCTTTAGCGATCTCTTAGACGATTCGCGCTTCAAGACTCGTGTTTTTCGCTTGAAATCATAATGAGCCGCGTCAGGCTAAATCTACCTACATACAGTTAGCTATCTGTTCCATATTTTGCGCGACGACGACACCAGTGATGATCAGTTTCTCTTTTCATCGATCTAATTGCATTTTATGTCTTCATGTTGTCGATAAGATTGATCCCGAAAAAATAATTGCAAGTAATCACTCATATACACAGAAATATATACTGATTAACTATTACTTACAGAGAATCTTTTAGATGAAAAAATTAACGTGTGAATAAATTATCGTTATTGAATAGAATTTGCATTTAGATCTAAAAAAATGAGAAAGATGAAGGGATAGTAATCCAAAAATAACGATTCACGTATCAATTAAGGACGATTTATCTTTTTCGAAACCGTTTATCAGATAAATATTTCAAAATACCATAAAAATACATCTCGGGTTAAAGTGAGAGATTATTTTACAAGATGCAGAATATTTTCTCTATTACTGATTAAAAAAATAAATTTGTTTTTATGTATTATGTTTAAAAAAAATTCACTTTGCCTCAATTTGCTCAACGCAATGTTATCGATGACGTCGAATCGCGAAAGAACGTACTCCGAGAATATTACGAGAAAGTACGTAAGATTCTTCGCAGAAGTTTCACCGGTAATTATCTAAAGTTACCAAGGGCCACGGGAGTCAAAGTGTGAAGTCGTGTTCGAAGTCTTTCTGCACTTCAACGCTCCTTCGTGCCGGTTAATAACAAATGAGCCGGGCTGCGAGCCCCTCACTTTTGTTATAATCGGAGACACTTGCCCTCGTACAGTTACCGTCTACCATTCTGCATTATTCAGTGAATTCATTTGTAGCATTCTAAACAGCCAACTTATATCTCTCGCTTCCTTAACGCTTTGTTGCTTGAATATAACTACAACTTTCTACGGGGATGTTAAAATTATGATATTATATGAAAACTTTGCATTTTTTAAATTTCTCCTTATTGATAAAATCTTAAATTCTTAATATAACCAATTGTAATAATTCAATCCTACCTTGCTTAGTTTTGATACATTTTAAAATAACCTTCTAGGGTGTCTAAAAATTTGCTCTATTTCAGGAAAGACGTGAAAAATAATCTATTTTAGACTAATATTTTTCTTCTATAGTCGATAACATTGCTCACTTATATTAGAATTTAAACAATATATTAATTTGTCTAACAGTTCTCTAATATTAATCACGCTGTTTTTAACGTGTAATATTAAACAAAATTTATAAATTATTATAGACATTCTTTTGATGAGGTAGAAACCGTTGTTTCTTATTTAAAGTTCAAAAACGTCGTAATCATTATATTCCTTATGATCATTCATACCAATAGACAATATTTAAAACAATTTTAAAAGATTTTCCTTATTTTTACGAATACATCACAGCAAACTGCATCGAATTTCAAACAAATCTTTCCCTGTCAGAAACGTCGTTTGGCATTTTACGTTTCGCATCGCTGCGCCCCACGACAATGTTCAATCAAATTTTTCGCCGTGCGTATCTCCCCGCGAAAAAGGTCAAATTTTCGATATTCGTACACCGCGCCATACCGTCCAATCTAAAGCATCAGTATGATCCTCCGGCACGGTACAGCAGTTGATTTACAATCGGCCGTGGGAATTCGCTTGATAATCAAACGAGAGTTTCGGATTGGATTTGTACGGCGCGTTGCACTGTCTCTCTATATGCAGCAAGCAGGGCCGTGGTGAGGCGAGGAGAGGCGAGAAGAGGCGAGGAGAGGGGCGAGGCGAGGCGCGGCGCGGCGCGGCGCGATGCGGCGCGGCGCCGCTACGAGCGCACGAAGCGCGCGCGCGGCATCGGCCATGTGAAGGAAAATCAATTAGCCGGGCAAACTGATTCGACTGCGTCTGTTTACTCGTGCGAGTCCGCAATGTGTTTCGCGTCGTAGCACAGGCGCTTCCGCGCATATACATATGTATATACGCACTCTCGTACACACGCGTGTACAGAGCCGCTACGCACACAACGTGCCGATGCAACGAGGCTTTTGTGCGGCTGATGCACCGCGAAGCTCTCGCACTACGCGCTGCAATACACACACGTGTATCTCGATATACAGCCGAACGTACATTTCTAGCCAGTACCATCGCGCACTGTACAAATGCACACACGCGTACGTATTCACACTCGCGTATGTACGATCGTATATGGAATTTAAGAGATGACGTACGTTATACCGCATGATGCTTAATGCGCCACAGCATATTGTTGCGTAAGCGTATTATCCAAGATTATATATTGTTCAAAGAATTTTGACTAAGTAGCATTCTATCTATGACTAGTGCCAGTCATCTGATAAATCTAGCTAATTTTTAAGTAATTCCTTTATCGATGAAGTTTGAGAAAGAAGAGAATGTCGAGGCATGCATTTTTTTTTTCCTTTAAATTTACTTTAATCTCTTTTATTCATAAGAAAATGTAACTTAGGATGCTTCTATTGATTTATTTGTTGTATTGAGAAACATCGAAGCTAAACTATATTCTGTTAATAACGGTAATCATATTCGAGATATCAATCAGATTTCTGATCATCGAGATGTATTATTGAAAATGTCAAACGAACAACATCGAATCATTCGATATCATGTCCAAGCCGTCAGATGGATAACATGGCGAGATAATGTCGTCAATGAGCACAAAAATATGACGTTGATATTCACCGAAATAAAAGACGCTACGTCGTTTTTTATAATTCTTCAAATTTTAACCGAAAATATCTCGATAACCAAGTTTTGAATCAAGTATCATTAAACGCCATCTAAAATTCTGAAATCAATGGAAAAATAAGATTCGACCTATTCAATTTTTTTTATGGTTGTTGTCTCGATGAATATTTGACAGTCGGGCATAAAAATGGCACCGATATTCACCGGGCGGAAGATGACAAATGATTGAAAAATCATGTCAAATGCACCCTGAGTGGCACGTATATCTGCAATCGAAACTCGATGATATATTGTGCGTACACGTCGATTCCAAGTATCACCACAGACGCGTTGGAACGTGTGACATGTTAATAAAGTACGTCGCTTCGAAAGAGTGATGTATTCATATTAGTCTCGGTGTCCGTAATGACATAATCATTGTCATCAAGAAACGCGCGAGTGCAGAATTGGCCGACGCTTTAATAAGGACGATATTGAATTACCTAGTTCTGCGCGAATCCTAAAATGACTCATTTAATTTGCGACGGCGTCGCGACGCCGGTATGCCCCGATTCTGTCAATCTTTCGGCTTCGCTTTAAATATAATATAAATGCATACGTATGTATATCATGTACGTGTGCCAGTACGTGTTTGTGTGTGTGTGTGTGTTTGCGTATGTGTGGTGTGTGTGTGTGTGTGTGTGTGTGTGTGTGTGTGTGTGTGTGTGTGTGTGTGTGTGTATAAGTGTAAGCGGACAATTGCGCGCGACACACGATCGCGCGCACGCGTGCGTGTCCTGCGACGCGATCGGCAAAAATAAAATATGCAGACGAGATAAATATTAAGTGCCGTTGACAGGTAAATCGCGTAACACGTTCGATTTCCATTCGGATGAAAATACTTCTCGGCTACGGTCATTAGCCGCGTATTGAAATTTATTACGTAGTCTACGTGGGACTCTAAAACGGCCTCGTGACATCCCTTGTCGAACATATGAATCTGCGCTAACAAAATATACATTTTCGCGATATAATAATGTTAATTTTATCGTCTATTGTTCTATCACACGTTGTCTCGATATGAAATTAGTATAGTAGATAGATCAATGATGTATATTACATCGGATTATTAATTTTGTTATAATATAAGAAAGGAAGCATTAAAAATTTAGAACGGAATTAGACCAAGTCTAACAATAAGAACGAATATTTATCACATTTACGTCATACATTTTCAAAAATAAAAATGTAATTGACGATTAAGTATGGATTAATTTTGAAAAATACTATTGTCATAGCAATATTAAATTCATTGTTATTAAAGTATTCGTCTAGACAGCATAAAACACTACAATTTCTTTCCTGCATAATATAAAACATAATAAACAATTGTTTGTCCGTTTAAATATATTTGCAAATTGACGTTTGACATCTCGTCTTTCCGTTTTTCTGTTTTTTAGTTTAGATTTTCCTCTCTCATGGTGCTGCCATTTCTACGTGAAAGAAAAATACATTTAACACTATCTAGATAAAATTGGTTTAGTGCTGTATTATAAGAAAATCTTGACTCTGATGAGAAATGGCATTTTTTCATTTTGCAGAGTCGTATATTCGAAGACGCATCCATTGTGTGCAATTCTTGGTCACCAAGGCATAATGTGAGTACTGAATTACATTTTTTTCTTTTTTATTTTTTTCCTCTGTGCACGTTTTTCAAATTAAAGAGGGATTGATTCGATTAATTTGACTTTGTGTCGCGTGATGTTGAGATAAATATTATAATATTATTAAAACATGATATAATTTATGAGAAAAGTCAACTGTTTTATTAATCATAGACTTATTTAGAAAATAGTAATAAAACGCCTAGACGGATTAATTACATCTTTACGGAACGACGTCGCCGTGATATCATTTTAATAGAACAACCCGATTATTTGAGACGTCTGCAGACGAGACAATGTAGTTATACACATCACGTGTCGTCTTTCTAATAATTATATTCGCATAATATGTACGACAATTACGTTGCGTCGTAATATTGCAACATTATAAAGTTAATAAATGAAAAAGTTTTTCAGATATACAGATGTATAAAATATACACATACTTAACATGATTTATCATTATATTTATTTTCCGTTTTATGAGCTGAATATTTCAAAAAATGACATTTAAAAATTAAATAAACGTCTTTATGATATGTTTCTAATAAATATATATATATATACTCTGTTTCTGATAAATATATACTCTCAAATTATATATACTTATGTGATACACATATAAGTATATAAAAAATACTTATTGTCACATATGACGATTCTTTCTATGGAATTTGAAAACTTTTCGTTAGAGTGAAAATTCAATTAGATCTCATTCTCTCAGAATTATAAGTGGAAAAAAGGAAAGAGAGAAAAGGGAAAAAAGAGATAATGAAGGAAAAGGAGGAGAGACGGGAGTAGAGAGAGAGAGAGAGAGAGGTAAAGAGAAAAAGGGGGAAGAGAAAGAGATTATGAGACTATTACTGTACGAAATGCCTCATAATATTTATGCTTTACGGAGCCACGTAGTTACGGTAGCCAGGCTCGCATAAACTTGCTAACTCGTGGTTACGATTATGGCCAGTAGTAAATTGATTATTTAGATATACGATGAGGCGATAGTCGAGTACCGTAAAAAGAGCTATGTGTCACTTATGCTCACCACGGATGCAACAGATACTCGCGGTGCTACGACAGGAGTCAATGCGATCCGGCGTTTTTCGTTGCCGTTCGTACATTCTTCTCTCGATAGCCGCGCGCGAGAAATTATTCGTACATCAATGTATTGAATTTTTTCATACATTGGCATAATAACGGGGAGATAACGATTTACGGAAGAGGTATTATATCTATAAATTTGTGAGGAACATTATCGATAAAGATGACATGCGGAGGAGTGCACGCGTTAAACATATATACGTAATAATAATATATGATAGAACAATACGTGACGATAATACGATGGGACCACAACGGAATGATTGAACACAGCGGAAATGGAAATCGATAACGCAGATTTAACAACAATAATCCCAGAGACGAGATGTAGCCGCAAGTCACAGCGTCATCGGCGTATCACGGACATAAAAAGACGTTAATATGATAGTATTAACGACAATAGCAACGTTTAATATTAACGTCGTTAAGGGAGAGGCAGTGGAGAAGGCGGTGGAGACCGCGGGGTCGAGTCGCGTCTGCGCTACGAATGAAACTGAATTTGATGGACCCACAGCGCGAGAAGCCCACGAATAATGTTCTTTACTCTAGACAGTAGGTACTCCGCCATGCAAGTGATAATTTGAACAGTCTCCCCGTTTTCGTGTCAGACGTCAGATTTTCTGGAAGAATTTACTTATTCATGCGTCAGACTACTCCGTGATGTAGGTTATCGGACGGAAATAACGTAATTGTCCCAATTTGCGATATCCGATAGCCGACGGGTCCGTGGCGCGCTCTCCGCACTCCGCATTCGGACTCGTAGTAACCGCGAGCTGATCGCTAATCAATTTCGTATACGGAATGATACGTAATTGAACCGCACGCCGCGTGATGAGATTTTATTTTATTTTTTTCACTCGCGCTACGAACTAACGCGCTCCTCTTACAATTAGTATTGATGCCGTGCTATTCGTATCTTATTGACGCGACGGATGCGCTACTTGGCGGCATTTATCGATCGAATCTCGCGGACGGTTCTCTGACTAACCGCTTGGCTCAGACACGACTGAGTTTTAATTGCTAATTGATTTTGTGCACACGTTCGAAGATTTATGTATCATATTGATGTGTCCGGGGCACATCTAATTTTGCATTCCCGAACGAAATGGATTAAGAGAATTGGTTTTCTGTTGAAATACGATTTTCCAAGGAACAATGCCTTGATAAGGCAAACGATTACGCGCATCTGATACAAATGAATTATACAGAATATCCGTAATTATATATAATCGACTTATTTTGCTAATACCTTTACACCGTGGATTCCTTAGAAAAAAAAGAAGTACTCTACTTATATATTCTGGGATTCGTACACGATAATTTTACGTTTTCTTTAGAATAATTGACAATATAAAATACATTATTAATGTTCTAATAGATATTTCTTGAAAATAATCAGCCAAAACGAGCATTATTAACATTCTCGAGAAAACGTGATGAAAAATTAAGAAACATTATTTATTTTATAATGTCTTTTTTCAGATTGTCTTTCTAAATTCTAATTTCAAACCACTCCTTGATTCTGCGCTATGACTATATAGTCTTGTTATCAGTTATATGTTAGCCACTTAATCAGACCCACCGTCGGACGATGGAATAAATTATGCGGAGGGCTTGCAGGGTCTGATAATTCAATTGTAATTGCCTAATCCTCATAATACCTTACTTCTAGAAGACGTATCTCGACCGCAAGGGTCGGCCGCATCGAAAAATGACTCTATTAACCGCGACGTTCGCAGAGAATCGCGCAAAGGGGAAGAAACTTTGTTAAACAACAGTAGGAGGTGTTAACTATATAGCTAATAAGAGCAATCTGTATTCTTGCTGGCACTATTAAGCTTCGTCCACACCATACAAACGTTTTATATTATGTTAACAATGCGCGTGATTTTATAAATCTTTTTAAACACATTAAGTAGATATTATATACAAGAGAAGAAAATGACAGCGAGGTGAAAGATTAATTTTGTTATGCTTAATTAATTTGTTATGCGGTAATCAGCACTATAATAGTATATATATTATGATAATATTTAGCTCGTTAATTAATGCATGATCCTAAATAAAAATAGACTCGGCATTTTAACTAAGTTCGATTAATTAAGATGACGGTATGTGAATATGAAAAAAAAACCTGATTCGTTGTAGAAATAAAAAAAAGCAGTAATTGTGAGAGAGACTTTAGAACCTTCTTCTCAACTTTGGTAATTTCGACCATTGCAGACGTGTGTATACACATGTATGTGTGCACATATGAAGATCGAGTGACTGTTCCAGTATTACGTTAAAGGAGGGTCCATCGCACTTTGCCCCTCGCGAATCGTAATTTATTGCCCTGCTAATGCTTCGATTAAGCAGCATGTCCGCGTGAAAAACGTTGTCATTATGGATACAACTTCCTGCGGGAAAGTATTACTTCTCACTCTAATACTTCTACGAATAAGTAATTGTTTTAATTGTATTTTCACGTGCTTACACAGCAAGTGGTTTTATTCGTAAATTTATTCGTAAATTTGACGCTTTTCTTCATTCTTTAGAAATCACATTCATAGTTTTCAGCAATTTTCCAGTTTTTCATCATCGTGTGGAGCTCAATTTATGAAAAAAATTGAACGGGAAAAATATTTGATAAATTAGACGTAATGCGTGGAGAAAATAAAATTAATTAACAACTGCTTCCATTAAAAATTTTCGTTTTCTTCATTTTGTTTTGTGAAAAAAAAATTCAAATAATTTATGTATCTGCGATAAACAAGACATACATTCTACATTTTTCATTTTGTGTTTTCCTCTTTAGTAGCATTTTGATTGTCAACTCTGGCGAGATACAGCTTCGCATTTCGTTACGGAAAATACAACAAACGGTAAGATAGGCGAGAGGGAAATTTCGGAATTAAAAAGAGTGACGGCAGTTCAGCAACCTAGAGACAGTCGTAGGTACGTCGTACTCGACGAAGACACGAGGAGTTCATAAATAATCGAAGCGCTAGAACACGCCAGTGGTTTCCGCATGAAACATTGATCGGGCAATGCGGACATTACAGGTCGTAATGAAATAAGTGGGCAGTGAATCACTTTTAGTTTTACCCGCCGTCCAAGCTAACGATATTTTGATAACTCTTACGGATTAATCTGGACAAGGATAGTAGGCTTGGCGGGTTACGGATAATAAAGAGTTGATGAAGAGAATAATAAAACTTTTAAAGAAATACCGAAATAGCACTTCATGTATAACATTAATAGATATATGATATTAAATAGTAGAGTACATATTAATGTTATGTCTTATGTAACAATGTTAATCATAATTTCAGAATGTATATGTAAACATTCAAATCCATGTTGTTTGAAATTATTTTTGTCGTGTCGTATTTTGAGAAATTTATATTGCAACATAAAACAATTTCTGAGAAAATTATAACATGTCAAAAAAAAAATTTTGAAAAATTTGTCTAATTATTTTCCGTGAATATAACAACATAAAAATAATAATCTTGTTTATCAATTGTGATCGTGTAGATACGTATTCTATCGCTAATTGTTATTCAATAAATACTGGAATTTGTTATTTTAACATAATGCTTTCTTTTAAGAGATATTACAGAAACTGTAATAGTTATGTCGAAGATTTGTACGTAAATATTGTTAAACATTCAATATTTTGTCACTGAAAAGGATATTTAAAATTGTTCTGCGTATTAAATTAACAATTTTTATGATCATAATAATAAATTATATGCAATACATATTGTAGAATCCAGCAAACTCATTCAAATTGTTTATATTTGAAAATTAGTTTGTTTATACGATTAACGATTCAATAATGTCATCAAATAACAAGTTACACAAAGTACACGAATCTTCACACGAATAGAGAAAACCAGTAATTATTAATTAATATTATTACTTAATAGAAGAAAGAAAAGTCAACAGTAATAGTTTAAACTATACTGATTCGTTTTACACGCAAAATCATTGAGACAATAATGAGATAATTTAGTAATGCCAACATTTCATATTGGACGACATTTCGTATTAGCGAAACTGCAAATTTTGTTTAAATTTGTTTAGATTTGAAATATATCTTCGTATTGAAATGGTTTCAAAGGCATGTTATAAGTTATATGCAACTTATAACTGCGATATTCTTTGAACGTAGATCGAACCTAGTAACATGTCGCAAGTGACAGATGTAGTTGATGCAGAATGTCCCATATAATATCGATCTCACCTCGGTGTACAGACAAGTCTAAGTGATATGAGGCTATGAATGCAATGTACAGCTTTCATTAAGATATTCCCCTAAAAAAGTTACTTTAATCAATAACAAAGAGTAGATAGAAACTGACTGCAGCTATAAAGTCGACATAACACAGTAATCGATATCAAGTTACATAAATTTTAATTAGTTTACATCAGTATAATTTTACATCAGAAATTCATATCTTACCGAGGGAGTTTGGAATATTTTGTTATAAATAAATAAAACTGTTATGAGTTCTCTTTTTTTTTCGAAGACAATAATAGAAGAAAGAAAATAAAATAACTCAATAAAAAGTTTGAAAAATTACTTATTAGTTAATTTATTAGTATTATATGTATATCGATTGAGAAACATTGATGTCCGAAAAATTAATATAGAATACGTATATGTATACGTGTACTATGTACATATATAGAATATGTAATTACGCATTCATGAAATTCTTTTAAAAATCGGCAAGTTACAAAAAGGGAATTTTGGTCCAACCCTCCTAGCACATAACGCGCCATGAAATGAAATCACACCCCCCTTGTTACTCCGTTCTGCACTGCTCATAAATTTCGCCGTAGCGTAGTTTAAGCTATTTTCGTTACCATTAAATGTTGACTCCGCCGAAGGGGACCGGATCTCCAAACACGCGAAAGGGAATCGGGATGATCCTCCCCCCGGCTCGTCCAGTTTCACCACTGCTGCGCGATACTGACGGATATATTCTGTCCACCGTCCCGAGGGAGACTCGGTCAAGTATCTATCCTTCGGATCGATTCCAGTGTAACGGATGAATTTGATTACCGAACATCATAGGGCATGTGTACATGCGCTAATACAATGACGTTACTGGGCTCGGGAGGATTGTAATCTAATGCCATTAATCCGTGCAAATATCGTCGTTTTTCCAATTACACATATCTGTGTGTGTGTGTGTGTGTATATATATATATATATATATTATATAAGGGTGGTCCACTTGAATCGATCATTTGAAATATTTCATTTATTTTTGATGATATAAAAAATTTTTTAAATGAAAGTGGGAGGGTTTCCAGAGGGACATATTTTGATCATGTTGTTTTTTTTCTAAGTGGAGGCGTCAAAAACATATGAAGGTTACACTTTTTGTATGATTTTTTTTACATAATATGATTTCTGATGACTCTAATTATTCTGCATATAAAAGTATTAAGGTAGTAATATCAAAAAAACCAATAGTTGACAAGATATTTTACATTTAATTCTAACACATATTGACATAAAATGTTATGTAACTCAAAACTCTTCTCTACTTTCATTTAAAATATTTTTTTATATCATCAAAAATAAGCGAGACATTTCAAACGATCGATTTTAAGTGAATCCTTATATATATCTTTAGCACCGAATATCGCGCAATAACTATAAAAATTTTATTTAAAAGTTTTTAGATTTACAAAAGTAGATGTATTACTTGTTATTTTTTTGTCATGTATATGATAATTTCATAATAAATAACCAAATTGTAGGAATATTATTCTATTCATATTAAGCATTAGAAGGGTTGTATAAACATGAATCAGAAACGTTCCCTTACCGTCAGAGATATTTTTTTCTTACGGCAATATATTCATAGTTCAAATGACGAGATAAAATTTGTATTCTTTTACAAGCCTGCACAAGTTATTATGACTGTTGTTCAAATAAACTCGCTTTCGAGAAAAAATAATTTAACGTTCCAATATAAAGTTTATATAACGCAATATCATCCAATTCATTCTACATTACAAATTTCTAGTTTTCTATCGTTTAAAATAATTTTTTCAAAATTTTGCATGTATCCGTTGCACTATTCCAAATTATAATTATCTTAAATAATTAAAAATCTAATGAAATGAATAAGAAAATGTTTTTAGATAATAAATATCTCTTTACAGTATTTACACACAATATACCTATCATATATTTGTTTAAATCAAAATTAATAAATATTAATGTCTATTAACAAAAAAAAATTTTGTTTAATTGTCTACTTCGAAATAAAATTAAATTTAATTAATAAAATTAAATTGTATAATAAAATAAATAATAGAATATTTTGGAAAAATTGAAAAATTCAGTTTAAATAATAGAAAATTTATGTCTGAGCCTAAAAAACTTGCAATACGCGAACATCTCGGATAACAAAACTATTTTTAGGCTATCGATCGCACAGCCATGTTGCCGTCCAATATACAAGCTCATTGTTGCCCAGATAACGTCAAATGGATAAAATTCAACAAGAATTTATATAATAAATAATAGGCTATAACTAATCATTATTTGCATTATCCTCATATAAAGTAAATCAATTTACATTTGCAAATTACGATATTTAATCTGTTTCCCTTTGCGCTTGTAATTAACAGCGAATAAATAAATACTAAAATAAATTAGTAACAAACAAAAAAAAAATATGTGCATATATGTGCACGTAAATACGAATTTTATATGTAAATATTCAAATGAATTTGACAAATGAAAATTGAAAAAGATCTCCTAATTTATCATTAAAATACTTGTTCAATTAATGATCCCAATCTCTATTTACAAGTCAAAAGTATTATTAATAATATTGGATGATTGGATCGGTCTCTTTAAATATCACAAAAATAGCAGTAACAATCAGTAATTAAAATTGTGAAAGAATTAATGCGGTATTAACGCGGTATTTACGTTGAATTTAAAAAAAAAATGTTTAAATTATAAAAGGCATGTAAGTGCAAATACATGAGGTGTAAAAATTAGGAAGTGTAAGTTGCAATTAGATCACAATGTAACAAGTACATCAAGTTATCTGATTGTCAAAACATTACTTAATGCTTTAATCAATAAGTAACATATTGTAACATTTTGTGTTTCAGGGTGATTTATTCGGTGGCTTGAATAGTGGTCTGCAAGATGGCTTACTTTCAAGAGCGGAGGCTTTGGCAGCAGATTTGGGAAAACACAACGCTGGGACACCGATGCCGCTGAAGCATGATCCCGTATCTGTGTACCATCATGGAGCACATATGCCTACCCCCCACCCGAATAACCGGCCACATCATCAGGTACAATCACACCTCCTTGTGAGTCCGCATTTTTGATATATTTTATTCTATCGTACATATTACATTCTACAATACAATGTTAGAAACACATGAACACGTATTGTCTTATTTAATGGTGTGTCAATAAATAAACTATATAGATATATTCTCTCTTTACAAATCGATAAAAAGCTTTCGTTAAAAGTAAGAAATCTCTCTTTTATATATTTTTGTGAAGAAAAAAATGGAAAATATTAATCGCGCAAACTAAGCTGTTTAAATATTGTATGGAATATGCATGTCGCGATTACATTTAACTGCGAATATCAAATCAAATGGTTTATTCATTTTGCATTTCTATTTTTATTCTTGCATTAGATATCGTAACTATATACTCAGATTTAATTGTTGATAATAAAAAAAAGAATATTATTATTCGCGCAAGATAATTATCGTGATAAAAGCTGAAGGCTGCTATTGCCATTTCGTAAACCCCCCGTATACAAGCTGGGGGATGGTACATCCATAAAATGCAACGAATCCAACGGTCGGTTAAAATCGTTGCTAATAATTAATTACGCGCGGCAATTAATTTTGAATTCATATTTAATTGGCAGATTGAAAAATTTAATTTACGCAGTTTATTTGTTAATATCGCGAACAATGCAGACAACGATTTTAATTTTCTGCGTTTTAATGGTTAATAAGCCGTATTATATTTACAACCGTCGTTCATAATCGCGCAACAGCAGTGCAGTCGCGACGCCGTGATTATGCCGTTTAGATACGGTCATAATAATACATATATGATTTTCGTGCGAATTGCATTTCAATTTGTTGCCTCGTATACCTTATGCTAATTTGAGCAATCTGATGCTGATGATAGAAGTACAATGGGAGAACGGCGTCGGGTAACCAATGCGCATCGATCCGGAATGATGTTCTTAAATGTAGGGGCGTGCTTGTATATTATCTCCGTGTATATCTCCGTGTCACGACTGCTTGTAATGTTTTCTCTCTTCCCCCCCTTTAACCCCAGATAGAGAGCAATGAATTCTAAGGGTCCACGGGACCTGCGTCTGCGGCGAGGGTTCAATATGGGTTTTGTTCAACTTCTCGCGTGTCGGCTTTCTGTGGGATTTGCGTACGTGATTTTATCGTCATAAATCGCTTTCTCTCCTTTTCCTCGACTCCACTTGTTAGATGTAAATTATGTACAACTTTGTACTTTAAATTGATCATTACTTCTATTGTGCCATTTGTTCTACTACCAATTCCGTTTTATAAATTCAATTTTCTGACTTGATTTTTTTATGCTTTAGTATTTATTAAAATATCTTAATAATCAATTAGGACAAATAATCCTATTTTCGATCAAAAAAGGGATTTTGGTATTTAAATATGTTGCGGTGTGAATTTATATGCCTATATATATTCAATTCTGCAAACTGCGCGCCAAAATATTTTACCGTCTTGAAATCTGAAATGAACAGAACTAAGATAGTAATCATATATTAAATTGACAAGCAATTTAATGATATTGATGCTGATAGACATCTTAGAAGGATATTTGATGTTAATAAATATCTTAAAATAATTTGTTGCGAGAAATATTACCTCAGTCGGGATTCGAATTTGAATCTCGAATTCCGTGCAAGCTTCCTCTCAATTCAATTACTACTAATATTCGTTACAATAATCAGTAACTAATGAGAGATCGTCGTTTTTCAAGAAGACATGTATAAACAATTACAATTCCAAATTATATACCGACGAGAATAAAGCAATTAAGAGGAATAAAATTCTATTTTCGGTCAATCTTAATGACACTATTTTATAAAAAATTTTTTTTCTATTACTTTGGACCGGACTACGTGTCTCTTATAGATTTTTGGACTAAAAACGATGCAAACGAAAAAACATATAAATGATTTTTAATTTTAGTGATGGAGCAAATCAAATCCCGTAACTATTCAATTTCGGCTTCATACGATATTCAACTATACTTGAGAGCATTGAGTTTTAATAAATGTGCGGTATTTTGATTGTATTGAAAAAAAAAAGAACACGCGTACCTACATAAGCTAAATGTATAAAAATAATTGATGAATAATAAAAAGATTTTGAATACACGTATGTATAGTAGGAAAGAAAGCAGAAAGGCAAAAACAAACGTCGAACTGATGTAAAAACAGCAAGTGGGCACGCGTAACGCGTGAGATCCGAATGTGCACGCGGATCGAGAGCGAATACAACGCGGCGAACAAGGAGGGAAGAAAGAAAAATTAGGGGTGAGGTAGGCAATAGAGCAAGGAGAAAGAGCAAAACATAGGAGCCGGCTAACCCTACCATCGTGTCAGCGTAATGATGAAATATTGCGCAGGTCTCTCGGGCCCTACCTCGTACGCCCCTGGGCAAGTCCACCCCCGACAACCCCTCAACGAAATCCCCCTCTCCTCCCTCGTCCCCTGCCCTCTCCCCCGTATGCTTGTATATTTGCTACCGGTGCTCCCGACAGCTTCCACCTTCTGCCTTTTCCACGCTGCCCGCCAACGTCCATGCAGCGCAACCCCCCTGCATTTCTGATGTAACTGCGCTATCCCAGGGCACCACCACCGACCGAAACCGTGCCATCCAGTTAGCTCACTATACTGCCGTTCTCATGAGAATAGATGATGCGCGTGTTGCCTACACGTATACATGTATGTGTGTATAAGCCTCGACGAGGTCGTATAAGCGTTTATGTATGTACGTGAGGTAATGGCCGGATTGAGAACGACGTGGATATTTTTAGTAGCGATTTTTATAGTGATTTTGGCGCTATACTTAATGTTACGTGCTACTCAAACACGATACAGTTTTACGCGTACAAAGCTAAGAATAATTCATTAGAGGAATACACGAACGAAAGAAATTAGCTAATTAAAATGTAGACATGTCTCATAATTAAGGGACGGTTCAACAACTTATTCATTCGCATCTCATTATGCACAAATAGACACAAATAGATTTTGACACATATATAATATCTTTCCATTTACGAAAATAAAAAGCTATTTTACAATAAAATCCTTAAACAATTTCACACATGTATGCTATATCGACAATCACTGTCATTTGCGATATAATTGTCTAATAAGTTTATTGTACGTGCATGAAGAACAATTTTATTTCTGAAATATACGTGTGAACTAATTCTAATTACATGTTCTGTCCCCACGGTCAAAACCGTTGCTGTGTTAGCGTCTAGTTAATTTAGTATACTCTCGTGAGACTAGACAATTTCATGTGTGTAAACAAGATCATACGCGTGTGCGTGATACCTTACATACTTAAGTACGTAGGAGGACGCAATAAATAAATTATATACTAAAGCAGATTAACAATTAAAATAAGTTAATTGAAAAAAATTAATCAACTTGAATAAAACAATATGCGTATATTGGAACATTTCTATAAAAAAAAAAAAAAATAGGTCAAATTCAAAAGGAATAAGAAACAAAAAAAATGAAAAGATACTTCCTTCGTACTTTTTCTACACACACACACACACACACACACATACACAAATAAACAAAACACTATTTCAAAAAATAGCTTTCTCATTTATTCGTCCTTAATTTGCGATTTATCGCATTTGACTCGTGGCAATGCATTTTCCGTTTCGTTTCAACAGATGATTATCCGATATTGGCTTTAAGAAAACGAGTTAACAGCACGTGCTGTATGTAACAGCAGAATAAGAGAAGAAAAATATGAAAGAAGTTCATAAATAATTTGTAAAGAATGTGCTGGAGGTGCGTTTTGCATTCGTGACGACGGTCGCGGCACGTGTAGCATAATTATACATGTTAGCTTGTACATATTTCCTACTCTCTCTCTACCGCACTCTACCTAACTTTGCTTTTTATCCTCTTCATTCATATCTCTCCCACACCACGATGGTGCTTCATCAAAACGCATTTCCGCAAACTCAGCGATACGATACGCATCCGGCCTTTCAGCAGACCTTTCAAACACCTCCGAATTTATACATTTCATTTTATATTACATATTTTCTTGAATAATATGCATACGTGAAGCGAATACCTTGAATTTTTCCAATGCAAGATATCTTTATGTTAACACATTTAATTATTAATATCACTTTTTAATAATTAGAAAGTGCTATTAATACTAACTTTGTTTTTTTTTTTTTAATAAATGGTTTGAATGAATTGTTTTTAATATTTCTGTTTCACAATATATGTTTAATTTAGATATTATTAATGTTTAATTAGTATTGGGCTTTTCTTTAAAAAAAAAAAACACTGTGACATAGTAAATCATTTCATTCTTGTTTTCTAATGTTAAATGAGAATGAAATAATTCATTGTCTTACACTGTGTTTCTTGCTAGAAAACGCTCATTATGAACAATTGTCTTAAATTAATTATAGATTTTCTTTAGGTCTATTAAGCTCTCACATAGCCATAATCAAATGTGATTTATACATATAAAAATCGCTATTATTTTTTTCTAATTAATTGCTCTTAATTTCGATTTTTTGACCAATCGATTTTTTGACCAACCGGCGGCAATTTGCGGAAAACAATGGCTGTGCTAGCTTAAAATTAAAGTCAATAAGAAATAACAAAAAATTAAAAACAAATAAGTCTTTTTATAGTGCTATTTAATTGTTAATTAATTACTCTATTGTCGAATTTATTGCTCCAGTCGAGTTGCAAAAAATAATATCGGTTTAGAAAGAGAAAGAGCGAGATTCGCTGAACAAAAAATCAAAAGCAATTAACAAAAAAAAATAGCAATTAATTTTTATGTAAGTCGCATCCGAAGTTGTATGTGCTGAAGTTAATCAGTCCAACAGACATGTTTCCTTTTATTGATATGTATTGTTAATTATCAATTTATCAATTATCACACATATTAAAGAATAAACCAAGAATATTGATAAAAAAAAAAGAGAAGTCTCTTTCTTTTGAAAATAATTTTCTATTTAAGTATGTTACAAAATCTCGTTATATATGAAGAATATTTAAAAAATTAAGATCGATCACATGAACGTAGGTTTTCAAAAAGAGAAAAAGGAAAGATAAAATAGTAAATACCAAATATTTTGGCTTTTAATATGGCTTTTAATATAGATTATTCTATTCCTATACGCATATAATTACCAGCAAGATTGAAACGAGCAAGATTATCATGACAGAACACGAGCTTTTGTATCATTTCGTCATCAAAGGATGTCACCATCAATATATTCCATACGACTAACGTCATCAACTAACTAAAACTTTCAACAGATCCTCCAAAAACATTTCGGCAATGTCGAACGTAAAAGAATGTTCTTAACAAAACGATAAACACGTAAATTAAAGACTCGAATTAAAGACTCTTAATTTGCGTGTTCCAGATGAGCCATCCAGGAATGGAGAGTCTCGACATGCTGGATCCAGCAAATTCGATGACAACATTGACACCAATGTCCGAAAGCACGGGCGGTGGACCGGGGCATCACGCGGGCATTCACGGTCCCTCCGTATACGGCGGCATGAACGGTATGATGAGTCATCATCATCATCACAGTAACCTAGGCGGCGGTGGCGGCAGCGTGCCGCATCCGGCGCATCATCATCCGGCGATGGCTGCAGCGGCCGCGGCTGCAGCCGCGGCGGGCCTACATCCTGACGCAGATACCGATCCGCGCGAGTTGGAGGCCTTCGCCGAGCGATTCAAACAACGGCGCATTAAACTCGGCGTTACGCAAGCCGATGTCGGCAAAGCGCTAGCCAATCTGAAGCTACCGGGTGTTGGCGCTCTCTCGCAGTCGACGATCTGTCGCTTCGAATCGCTCACACTCTCGCACAACAACATGATCGCCCTGAAGCCGATCCTCCAGGCGTGGCTGGAGGAGGCGGAGGCCCAGGCGAAGAATAAGCGACGCGATCCGGACGCACCTTCGGTATTACCGGCCGGTGAAAAGAAACGGAAACGTACAAGCATCGCCGCGCCAGAGAAACGCTCGTTAGAGGCGTATTTCGCGGTACAACCGCGGCCGTCCGGTGAGAAGATCGCGGCGATCGCGGAAAAGCTCGACTTGAAGAAGAACGTCGTACGAGTCTGGTTCTGTAATCAGCGGCAGAAGCAGAAGCGCATGAAGTTCGCGGCTCAACATTGACCCGAGGGTGGCTTGTGACAGCAAAACTGACCGTACCAGCTGCCTAGTCTCGAGCCCAAACCCGAACCTCTGACTGAGTTTCAGGGTTGGCCGTGAAGTGCCCAAAACTGTCAAGGTGGGCTTTCCCCGACTCCGCCGGTGGTCATCACGGTGAGGAGATTCCAAGCCATTGTCGTCGAATCAACGTCACCGGGATACCTATCTGCGGCAGTCTTTCGCGGTTGCTAAAAAACGAATGGCTCGATACTACGGGCAGACGATACTATCGGTACACGAAGCTGTCACAGGCTGAAGAGTCGCTTGTTATCACTGCGCGTGTGTAATATGCTTTAAAACGCATATTCTGGAATCACCGGTTGCAGGGAGCTATTCTTGACCCGTTTCGGTTCGCGATTCTCTCTCCTCTTCAGCTAACACGATTATCTCTCGTGACGTTATACAATCGATGCAATGAAAACGCTGGTGACGCGTTTACGAATGTCTCACGATGGATATTATCGGTATAATATAAATTTATAGCAGTAAATATAAATTTATATCGCAATCAGTCTGATCCATCAAATTGATATCATCGCCGCGTTTTCTTCACCCACAATGGAAGTTGTTGCAATACTATGATTTCTAATATAGAGTAAGCCATTTTTTTTTACAATGTCTATTAATTAACAAATCTCTAATTGACTTTGCTTTAATGAAAACATTAAAGATATGTCTTATATCCTAATGTTGAAATAAATAAGCAAATTCAAACGCACATTGCGCCTTTTTATTTCGCTCGAAAAAACGAATGCGAGTGATATGCAGATAATGCCGAGAAAAAACACTGATCGCTGCAATAATGCATAACGCTTTCAACGGTATGCTTTTTGGAAAATGGAAAACTCTGCACTAGGGGGATATAAACGCTTTCTTCGTATTTTCATTTACATTAGCAGTAAGCATTGTAGCGATGGATTTGTGTTGGATAATAATATTATAGGGCTATATAAATACCGTCCGATTCGTGCGTTTCATCTGAAACAGGATATATTTGTTATCTTTTTTTAAGACTATATATTGCTCATAATCCACAATACACGTTAAAGTTTTCTTTTAACTAAAATATATAATATATAATATTGCTGTGCAATATTTTTTAATTTAGCAGGAAAATTTTAAGTATAATTTTTTCTTGCAACCAACAACTATTAACTTTTATAGCTTAATATGATATTTTGTTATAATGGATAATTCTTTTTTATCAAGAGAAAACTTAGATATTAAGTTCAAAAAATATGTAAAAATAAAGATTTGTTAGAAAGTCATTCAATATTATAATATCTTAAATTGTTCGAAGCAGAAGAAGAAAGGAAAAGTGTAGATTCGTATTGTGATTTTATGAGAACAATTAGATAAAAATTTAATTCAATTCAAATATTTCTATTATTACAATGCTTCAACTAATATTTTCTTCTGATCATCGTAATAAAGAGCCTTCAAGCTTGCAATCCGCAGAAATACAAGATCAAGAAATACACTACCAACGATAGCGATAAAACAGTTTACGATGCTATTTGCCCTTCGACCCCTCGTCGTATGGCATTCGCGGTTGAAATCGCTGTTCGGCACCGATTTCACTATCATATTTCTTGGAAACCAATATATGAAATCCTATAATCCATGTAAAATAAATGTACAATAGGAATAGTATTTCATTTTTCTTTGCTAAGAAGTAAAAAAGTTTAACGGATTTTTATTAAGATTCGTATTTGTTTATAATATCACTTTTTATAAATTATACATAATTATAATTATAAGGATAAGAAATTGTAAGATTTTTAAGTGTATATTATCATACTTTACAGAATCACATTGCAACAGAAATTATTTATCAAACAATTATCAATCGAAATAATACACAAAGAATATCTAAATATTAAAGAAAAACTTTCCAACATAATTCTTTCAATTTTTACAATTTCTATCATTAAAAAATTCATAAAATAGACAAACTAAACTAAAAATTTGTATATTTCTCTAATACAATGATATTTAAAATTTTCGACATCATGATATTGTCTATTGATACGAATAAATCATCAATAAATTATATCCTTAACGCAATTACGATCTTAATAATTTTTCACTTTTGAACTTGTAATATTTTACATAGTCACAAATCGACAATATTTATATCGCAAAAAAACACATCGGAAACAATCGTAAATCACTAGGTCGCCATTGCAATAATTTACTGAGCAATAATCATTGAAGGCACAATCGATTGTCGGAGGATGATCCCGACGGGGTTGAAAAGCGAGAAAGAGGAAGAGAGAGAGAGCTTTTTCGTCGTTCGTTTTTCATGGACGGAGCTTGTCATGACAAGTGAATGGCGAAGAGCAAAGATTACCAACGCGTCTTGAAAAGTACAACTCGAAACATAAAATATAAAGTACGTATTTGTTATAAAGACGACGCGCGGATACGTCGCGCCGAAGAAAAAGTGATATTAATCCTAATGAAGACGCTCAGTGCAGTGTAAACAGTGAAGAGAACGATAGTGTGCATGTGAATGAGTGAATGTATGTTGCGTATGTAAGGCAGAACCAAGGAGTTGAAATTTAGAAAAAGATAAAGAAAAGAATAAATGAGAGAGAGAGAAAGAGAGAGAGAGAGAGAGAGAAATAATAAAAGAAAGGGAGAGAAAAGGGAAGGAGAGAAAGAAAGAGGCAGAGGAGGGAGGAGGGGGGGGGAGAGGGAGAGAGAGAGGAACAAACTAACAGAGCTAAGAAAAATGTTTTACGTAGTGATATTGGACAATCAGTGAAAAGACTGTACCATATCATATTAAAGCAATACTGTAGTATGTAGTAAACGAATTAATTATACTCTGTTCGTATTTTTTATGATCGTCCGCGCATCCGCCATGCGCCATGCGCCGACTATTTTCGTAAAACGGGGAAGAGAAGAAAGGGCAGGAAAAAGAGAAAGAGAGAAATAGAGCGAACGACACAACGAGGGGATTGTTTTAAGTCGCGGTGCATATTCTGCTTTCAGACTCGACGATTAATAATAATCTCCTTATTGATCCGATATCAAGGATGCGATCAGCGCTTACGCTCTGGTCTCCACTTTTGCGCGAACCAACCAGTGTGCGCCAGAAAGAGAGTTTAGTTTTCCGGTTTTGTTTCCCGATATAAAGTACGGTTAATATCGGATGCATGGATAATCCGAAATCGATGGCTCTAACTGTCTACGTGTATATCTCTTTCTGTTCGCCGACATAAAGAATCTGTGACGACAACGAAATTCTCGAGTATGAGAGCGACATCCTCTTAACGGAAGGTAAGGCGCAATAGCGAACGAGAAAGCACGGTCAGTTTCTGATACGGTCGAAACGGTCGTGCTGCAAGTCGCAATTGTTAAAATTTTTTGCGCTATATTTTCTAAAGTTGGATATACGCCTTAATGATTCACTTTGTATGTAACTAAAAATACATTTCGATATATTATTTAAAACATTAGCTTTGCCCAAATAAAATTGGAAAAGTTTTCATATCTTGCAAGTACAAAACGTAATTATTAAACGATTTATTAAAAATCTTAAAAACTGTGTTGTACTTATTGGAAAAAAAATAATATTAAAATTTTAATAAATAAAGACAAGACAATCTCGAATGAGGACCGATACTTAATATAATATAATATTATAATAGAATTCTATAAAATCAGTTATTTATAAATAGAAAATTACTCAAATTAAAGTCACAATTCTATGATTAAAATGAAGAGAGTTTGCTCGATTTAGGCTAACATTGGAAATCCATTCTCTACATTGGCAGGTCGAGAAGGGTTAACCAACCGAAAAGTTGTCTTTAGAAATCCGCTCTCTACCTTGGCAGGTAGAAGAGGACTGAGCAAGTGACATGAGATCCAAAATGTCGGCTCCTCGTTTGATTTCAATTTGGTTTCATTTCAAGTTTCATTTGAAGCATATTATCATTGAATTCTGTAATATTAATTAATTCAAAATTTCATTCATTACTATTTTTATTCTATAAAAATATATGATATTTAATCATGTAATGAAATATGTGTTCCAGCAAATCGTATACATCGGTTCACTCAATAAAATTAATTATTATGCTTAATTTTAATTTTTTAATTTATTTTAATTATTTTAAATTTCCTAACAAATACAGAATCAACGGTATAGAGACCTAATTACAAAATTATCTCATAATTGGATATATATTTTTCAATGATCTTAACTTATCAGTTGCTTTCGATTAATTTTTTTAATCTTACAAAATTTGTATTTTACTGGACAATGAAATGTCTGGTACAAAAATTGCAAGAAAATTTATCAAACGCGTGATCGTGTGTATCCAACATTAGAAAAATATTTTATGTAAAGAGGATGAGATACATTCAGACAAACGAAAATATTAGTAATAGCTAAAGGTAAAAGTGAAAAAATGGTAGCAATTTTTAAATTGTACATATGTAAGAGGATAAGTATTTTATAGGAGAGTAATAGCCTCTATTTGCCATTTTACTAGGTAGTGGAGAAGAAGTTCTAGTGCAATATAGAAGTCTAGTGAGACGTTTAATATTTATTGTTTTCTTTCTTGCCTATGGCGCGTCCACTTTATCGGAGCAGTATCAGCAAGTTTATCAGCCTTTATCCACGGTCATTGAAAAACCTCAGAACCGCCCTGCATCGCGACCGTTTTTCTCGTAAAAAAAGGAATTATTTTCTTACATACGACAATTGCGTAATGTACCGATTCGTTAGCAACATAATTGTATTAAGCATTTTCTAATCACTGCATCCCTTTAATTCAAACTTAAATCCTGACGAGTTAAAACGTTGTGTAAATATCGCGACAAATCATATTTTTTATTGTTCCTTAATCTTGTTTTTTATGTATCTCTCCTCCGTTTCTTGTATATGTTTTTCTGTATTTTCAATTCCATAAAAGCTATCATAATTATCGCCAACAATTATAAATAACGTTCTTGAGAGACACAATGTTATTGTTACGTAACTAATAAAATTATGTAAATGATTCGTAATTGATGATTCTATGAATTAGATTAAGAATACGTTTCACGCACTTGGAATATATATAAAAAAAAAGAGGCGCCAGGAAGTATATAGAATGGTATATTATAACACACGCATTATTATCAACGTTAAGTGAAACGTCTCATGAAACTGATATTTATTACATATATCAAATTCATTAACAGATTTTAGAAAATTTTTTTATTTTCTGAAGATATCATTAAAAGTGTTTATGTCATAAAATTATATAAGAAAAGTTTCGACATTTTTTATAAAAAAAAAAGCTCATTACTCGTTCCTTAACATTATTTCATGAGAAAATGGAAACAAGAAATACACAATAGTAAATAAAAATAAAAAATTATAGATAAAATTAATTATCTATTATATTGCGATATATAAATATGGAAATGTCCTTTGATAAAATGAAATTCCATATACTTCCTATGTGTTGCCAAACTCTCAGAGCGTCATTAATCACTCTTTTTTAATCATATCATATCATTATATATAAAATATATACAAATAATTTTTCCCACCTTACATCACATTGTATATTTATTAAATGACTAAATAAAACATTTATAATGGGTTGTGAATTACAATTTGTTGCACTTATCAACATCATGATGAGTTTCAATCATTTAAATAAACATCGTTGTATCATATGAAAAATTATAGAAAATTACGCACTGCAATATTATACACAAAATGTTCCAGAACAATCACGTATTTTTTAAATCAATGATTCTTTGGTTACTTTAAAATCAATTTGATCTCAGTAAAAATATCGAAGACTCGATAATTTTCAAATTAGCAATTGAAAATAAAAGACGTTTCGCAACTGAATTTTATTAGCTTTCTTAACTTATAAAGTAGAATTTAAGATTTAATTCTAAAAATACATTCATAAGAAGCTAAATTCAAAATGTCTCGATAAATTATGAAAAACGATTTGTTTAAATTAGTTAAAAAAATAAAGTAGCAATGAAAGAACAAATTGTGATTTTGGGACATTCTGTATACATAAAAACTGATGACTTCTGGTATATGTATTGCAATAAGAAAAAGTTAACGCCTCTATCCGTACGTCATCATATGCAACGTGAGCATTAACTCGTCAATGCACAGGTTTATAATAAGTAATTATCATTTAATAGAGAATATTCTAACAGCAAACGTTTACTCTCTCTTAAAAGGAATCTCGATGAACAATATTTATGTTATTTAATATTTAGTATTTTTTAATTAAAAGATACGATTACGAGATATTTAATAAATAAAAATGTATGAAATATGATCCTGAATGATATTAAATGATTATGATTTTCTATTGCGTAATATAGATATTTTAGTTTTCACAAAATAAGCTATTTATGAGTAAGACTGTAAAACGAAATAGGAAGTCTCCTCAAGCGCAAGTATAGCGCAAATATACATATTTAATACAGGGTAACGAGTCATATCATAATGTGTTTTATGAATTGTTATCGTCATGAAACTGCACTTAAGAGTCTTGCCAAATGATGCGATTAGGCGCGACGTTGGTAAACTATGTCGCAATATCGACTTGCGCAGATTTGCGCATCTCCGCAATACGTTTCTATTGTATATCAAATTGTAGTTTAAAGAATCTTTCAACGGGGAAACTAATATTCCGACACATGTGCAGGTTTCTTTCGCAAAGAAAAAAATTTATTATTAGATATTTTGAATGAATTCTTTAGTGCATCTATCGTTCGAAGAGAGTGCTGATTGTTTAAAAAATATCATTTATCTCTAACCATACCTATACGGTCTTGAATGATAGAAAATGTGTTATACGTAAATATATAAAATACATCTGGCTATAATATTATTTAGAAAACAGCTATTAAGCGCTCCCACTGTAACTCATTGCTGCTAAACGATGGTAGTCATCGAGAAATTTATATTTCTATCTCATAAAGAAATACACGAGGTACATCAAGTTCAATTTACCGCAAGTTTAATTTTTGAAAACACTGATGGATGGATTTACAAGATAATTTAATCATAAGAGCGCGAATGTAAAAGTCAGAGATATGGCGTTCTAAGAGATTCCTGCAGTCCCATACGAAAGATAAAATTTCCAGTATTTTACGTGCACCGTTAAGAAAAAAACAGATATTCACAAAAATAGGTTAAAGTGAAATTGACACAACATCAATCACTGCATTCCACAATCTTTTCGACTTATCCTAATGAATTACCGTAACGAATTATCTAACCGGACGATCTGTGGCGAAAAAAATGATCACGTTGTACCATCGCATGGTATAAACGCGTAAACAATGAAGACTCTTATGTACGCGTGTTTATAATTTATTCATTTTTATGGCGATTGCGCGGATCATCAATCATCGCCCTAGATACCCGCGCGGCACGATTTCAACCAAAAAGTATTAACGTCAAAAACGTTATGACGGGAGCATATTTGTATAAAGAAATATGGAAACTAAATAATTAATATAAATAATTATTATCAACAATTATATATAGATTAAATGTTTATACATATAAATTGAAGGGGGAGAAAAAGCCAAAATGAATTGTTAAATTTAAAAGTCTTACTCATAGGTGTTCACGTGGCCAGCTTAGATAGCTAAATTCTACATAGAAGAAAAAAATGTCGCGATGTCGTTAGCAAATTTTAATCATCGATCATTTGATTCGTAATTGCCAAAGTTGATACGCAATTTTAACACTCTGATAACTTAAAAATTAGCTGTATGCCGTTTTGTGTCGGACGACATCGCGTCGATTTCCTCATTATTCGGTTCGTTAAGATACTTTACGCGTAAATATTTATAATATATAGAACAAACGCAACTCTCTCTTTAAAAACTATTTTAAATAGCATCGATACGATAACGTAAGAAAGAAGTAGGGCATATCTATCTTCCATTATAAGGAAAATCGCTTTCGTTCTACATCTATTCGTTCTACACTCTTTATCGAGCGTTCATGGCGCTTATCTATGCATTTACAGACTGGTAAAAATCTGAAACGATCGCGAATCGTCGTTTGTATAATAGAAATAACACTACATATTTATGTTTACACTATGTCTACGTACAACACATTCAACGTGTCCCATAATAATTCCAGATGTGTCAGAATATGAATCTATATGTGTGTAATAACGATCGACAAATCATAATCATAATTTCACAGTGAATTAAATTCTTATCAATCTATATAAATTGTAATTAAATGCGCGATCAGTGTAAAAGTGAAACGCTATTTATGAGTAAGACTGTAACTATCGCGAACGATATAATAATATAATAAAGACATATCATAAAAGATACTAGTTTAATTGTCTGACATTGTAGAAATTTCTATGTAAATATGTTGCGTGCAACTTGGAACAATGTTTCGAGGCTACGTTTATGTATAAATGAATCATATATCCCATAGGGCATGCTGTTTGATGTTAAATTCTTATTTGCTTGACAGATGCTTATATGCTAGTTCTTATATTCATAGGCACTTTCGAAGCTTTGTACATAATCGACAAATTGTACGAATTGTAAATCTATTTGTAAATTACGTAGTAATTAGTTTATTAGTTAAATTGTATTCGCTTCTAATATGTAGCATAATTCACGTAAGTACACGTCCTCGTTACGTTTCATACTATGTTTCAGAGATAATGAAAAGTTTTAATTTTAAAGCGCGTATCATTAACTCGTTTTAACCAATAACGATATTAACACCCGTATAATTTTGCCTATTTATGATGATTATCGAAATAAGACAAAAAATGTATTCTACAAACATCGCAAACATATGTATGTAAAGCAACATTTTTTCACAGATTTGGATTAATTCGTAAGCATATGTTATGTTTCTCAAACGTACCAAATTGCGCGCAATGTACGATAAGGGGAAAGAGAAAGATTCCTCCATACTGTACATATCATGTGCCATAATTCATTTACCATACTTTGTGTCTAACTTTGTTCCAAGTACCTATTCAATTATATATATAAATATTATAGTACATAGTATAATAAAGTAAACCTTGATGTTATTGATAATTTTATTGTATACCTTTCACTTTCCACTTTCCAAATGCCTAAATGATCGAGAAAAAAATCTGCACGATATTTTTATTTGAAATAAAACCGATTACTATCCTCTATCTGGCTACTATACTGAGTATGAAATAATAATACTTTAAGCTTTAAGCAAAACACAACTAATAAAAATTTAACTAGACTTAATTATTATTATTCGACAAAACTTTCACGGCTATATATTCTTGTAACTTTTATTACACATTATATTATAATAGATATATTAATTTAAGATCCAAAAATTTTTAGCAAAATTTTTGTGAATTTATGTAAAAGGTAAACTTATTTTTCTTAAATGTCAAATCTTCGTTTTATAATGGATATAATTATTTGAACGTTAATATTAATTTTTTTTTCACATATTTCTGGCATAAAAAAATTAAACTTATTAAGAATTGTTTTCCTCAAACTCGCAATCTTTATTGCGAATCATAATCATTTATCATATGATAAGAACTGCATTATGCACATTCTTTTTCTACAATATCTTATATTATAAATAAAACATGTGCAAAATAGGAAAAAAGATTTAATTGAGATAACCGGAATTCTAATTAATATGACTAGAATTTTTTGATTTGCCCATTTTCAACTAAACATTTTTTTCAATATAATATTATGTTATTTGAAAATGTAATCATATTAATATTTCCTAATTATGTTTTAATCATATAAGTATATACATATATAGAAGGTATTCCTCTTAAAATAAAATAAATCTATGATTTCTTTAACCTCTCTAATGATGACTTTTAACACAGAGATATTAAAGGATCGCAATTATATATGTAATATATACATTATATATACGAAGATTTTTAATTTTAATATACACATAAAAGAATTCATGAAATAACAATATAAAGAATATGGAATTATATGAAAAATATAAAAGTATTAATTTTGCATATTTGCATCGCAATTGCGTATGCAAGTACAGAAAATTATGTTATAATAATAAATAAAAATTCGCGACGCGATGCATGATGTAAAATTGACAGTTTAGGAATGTATAATTTGTTTTAGCTGTTGAAAATCAGTGCAATTGTTACTATATTGCAATTACTACGCATACAGTATAATCTTTTCAGCTGCACTACGTTCTATACATTTTGTCATAAATAAATTAGTATACATGAATATTATTACATAAAATAAAATCTGGATATTTATAAAATTTTATACATACAATATTTAATTTTAAGATATGAAATTTATATTTCATATATAAATTTTATAGACGTTTTCATTTTGATTATTATGAAAAAAGAATGTTTGTGAAAAAAGTAATTTTAATTCAACCAATTGATACTTACTTAGCAATTAAATTTTTAATAAAAAATCTAAAAAACATGAAAAAAATAGCAGCTAGAAAAAACAGATTAATTGAAAAAATTGAAATTAAACACTCATCATTTGATGATGTCCCTCGACGTCCATCGATGTATCTTCTACTGCACTTACATCTGCGTCAGCATTCAGGAAAACTCCAAGAATCTCCCTGCATCATCCCACGTTGATGCACTTCATTTTATTTTATATAATACACTCGCGAAATTCGCGAAATTATTATTTTAATGTCAAATTAAGTAATTTAATAATTCATACATTAAATAATTAATGGGTATTTATTGTAAAACGACATTTGCGAATTTGGTTAAAGAGTTTGTATGTGTTCACTGCACCTCTCTTTATATTATTTCACTTCATACAATCACTCCCCCTACCGCAATGCAAAAATCACGATTTAACTCATGAATTTATTAAAAATGATTTATAATGAGAAATAAGAGTGATTAAAAGAAATTACCATTCAATATTTATATGGTAGATACTGAGCAAAAAAGTCTAAGTAAACATAAATCGAAAACTCGATCATTTCTAGATAAAAACCATTTTGTATAGTATCATACTTATTGCGACTTCTATCTATCATATGCAATGTGAAGATTAACCTCAGTATTTACAAACCACATTCTGATTCAATTTCCATATATACTTTATAACTTGCTTTATAATAAAAAATTTCATTTCGGAAATCAGTAATTGTTGATATCAACCAGCATTACGATTGAATGGGCGTTATGGGAGATTACCTCATAAACCAGTAATTTTTTCAGATAAATTATCAGTACTACTTATCTTAATTTCTCTCTTTTCACATCGTATAAAAGACAATAAGTCAGTTATGATACTAATATACAAAATTGTTTATATCTCAGAAACAAGAATTGAACTATCGCTACCATATAAATACTAAATGATTTATTTTGTACATCCTGTATAATTGATGTAGTCTTTTTAAATTATAATTTATGGTAGAATATTTATAAGTTAAATTTAAATCATATTTTATATAACAAAACAAAACCTGCAAATATTTCAAATGTAACATTATAGATTTTATTTATTACCTCGCGCAATATGTATTTATAGTTTTACGTGATTACATGATTACGAAACTATTACACGAAGATGTTAATTCCAATAGTAAAATCCATACAAAAATCCAAAGCGACTAAATAGTGTGAGTCAATAATAATAAATTATATTTAATATTTAAATAAATCATAGCTTATTATAGAAAATTAATTTTCGACTATTAGGAAGATATAAGATTATCAATTTATTTATTCTCTTTACAATATTTCTTTTTTTGCCAAAATGTAATTATATACAATATTAACATATTATATTTAATATTATAAATATATGCAATAATTGTTCTATTTTTCTTTTAATTGCAACATAATTTGTTACAAATCAAATGCAAAAGAATATTTTAATAAAGTTTCTATTTTAAGCATGTTATTTTGATGATTGTTTTTAAGTAATTTTTAAGTAAGATTAGTTAAATTGAATACGATTTACATTCTTTTTTTCGCTCGACTTTTTTTATACAAAAGACTGCATGCAAAATCTACACGGAATGAATTGCACTGATTTCAGAATTCGGCGAAAAAAATACCTTTCACTGTATCCTAAATTTCACTCACCAATATCACCATTCAACACATTTTTTCACGAATCTGTAACAAAAAGAAATATCGTTCATCGTAAATATCGTTTGAATTGAGGTTGCAAAAAATACACAAATAAATAGATATAGAGTATCTGGAAATTTCACAAATATATATAACTATTTCTTACTTTAACATTAATTGTACACGAGACATATATATGTCATAACTTTTAACAATAAATATTATTTCAAAGTGTAATTTATATATTTCGTTTTAAAAGAATATTTATTTGTTTCTTATTTAAAAATATTTTGCATGTATTTAAATTTAACTAATTGATTTTAAATTTATTATAATCAATATGTCATTATAATAAATATAATTTATTTTTATTTCGCGTAGAAATCAATCATGTTCACAATTTCATAAAATATATAAAGAATTCTATATTAGTACATTATATAATTAATATCTATTATTAATCTATTATCTAATATTCGTATGACAAAAGAATTGTGAAATTTTGTCAATAATATTTCAAATTTAATATTTTGCGTAATGCAATTAAAAATATCCAGTTTATCTTAAAACGTACACGAATACAATTATTAGCAATCACCTCTTAAGTTTTATATAAAACTAAAATCTGAAATATATTATAATTTAAAAAGAATAATCAAACATTATTTAATGATTCGTTGAAAATAAAATAGAATTCCGATATACAATATTTTTAAGATCATTAAATATTATTTTTGTTGAAGAGACAGTCGAAAAAAAAAACTCTGTAAGAAACTATTACGTGTTGCATTGAAGTACATTAGTATCGATATTAATAAAATTCTAATTGCAATGTATTAAGATTAATCCTTTGCGTTACGACGAATATTCAACCACGGTTCATTAAATAATCACTATTTTCCTACAGGAGATGTATAATGATTTATGCATATCGGTTAAAATATCCATTCCAAAATATAAATTGAGCATTACAGTTACATTTGTAATATTGCGTGACAACGAAATGTAATAAAGAAATAGAGTTGTTATTCAATCAAATTGTAATATTGTTTTAGTTAAAAAATCGTTTTTACGATTTTCTATTTCATATTATTCGAATATTATCGCGCAGCGTAGCGGTGTTACACGTGTATTTCGTAGTAGAGTCACTCGTGGTATGAACGTTGTCGTATACGGCGCGTATGTCCGACCTACGCGTGACTTTGACCTCGACATCGTATAGGGCGCGCCTGCGACACATCTTAACGGGTGTCCTACTAGTACATACATCTGTCTGATGAGTCGAAAATATTACGATTGAATTCTTTCGTATCATTTGCACGAGTAGGAAGTTTCAAATTTTGAAAATAGACAACGAAGGCTGTGTTACTGATCTTTCTCTCACATGCAGCAGGGGAAAAATAAATACAATAGATTTCCAACAAAATTATACGTTTATATACAGTGAGTACAAAAAGTATTCGTATAAAGAAAATATTTTTTTAAAAAACTTTATTTTTAAAAATTAAATATTATCCAACGAAAAATGAGTCATCGAGATGATGTCGAATTGATATTGATACGATAATTTCAACACCAATTCGACTTCGATTCGACGTTTAATTAATCATCATTTCTTGCTGGGTAATTAACAATTTATTCATAAAGTATAAAATAGACTGTATGTTTCTTAAAATTATATATATCAAAAAGATGTGTATTATAGAAAATATATCAACTGAAAAATAAGCGAAAATTAAAAGTTTCATTGTTTGGATGCTCAAAAAATATTCGTATAATCGAGAAATTTAATTTATATCTGAAATCATGCCAATCTCATTTGTATATGTTAGAACAGAATGTATTCATTATATAAAATTGCTAATTGATGTTTATTTTTTACAAATAAGACTTTTTATAAAAAATTTCCTTGTACGAATACTTTTTGCTCTCACTGTACGTGAAATGTCTAATTTGTTGAAGACATATTTACTGGAAGTAATTATAATTTTATTAAGAACACACACACATACACACATATATTAAATATATGTTATTTCAAAATTTAGCAGTCCATTAAATGAGTATTGTTTATATCAAATAGAGTGATAGATATAACGAGGAAGAGAAAAAGAGAGAGATGAAAGTTTTTCATTGTACATTAGAAAAAATTATCAAGTGTTTCTAAATTTAAATTAATTACGTATCTTGTCATTTTATTATCGTTCGATAATAAAAATCTTGTTTAGTTTTGTGAAATGTCCAGGACGGATAGATAGCTACGACGGAAAATAAGTATCGCATGCAATGTTTTTATTGAACCAAATCTAGACGTTGGCACATTGCGTGATACGCTACAGCATTGCGTGGAATTATAAATTTATACAGCAGGCACGTGTACGCCGTTAAAAAGATTATTTATCCAAATCAAAATATCGTACCACACGGCTCGCATTTCATGCGAAACGAACAACATTTTATACAAATGGCATTTTCTGATAGTCATCAGAAAACTTCAGATAAATATCATCTATACACCTAAGTTTTAATTAAGTTAAAATTAATAATTTATTTCAATTTTTTCATTTATGTAGTGAATGGAGTATATATATATTATTATACGAATCGCATATATCGATGTAAGACATTCATGAAATGTAAAATATCTTAAATGAAGACGATTTTCGATAATTAATTGTGCAGGTAACATCATCAACGGTTGACATAGTTCCGTCATATCTAAATAATGTGATCCCATGCATCCATTACGGATGATGCAATTAATTACCATGCGTCAAGTGAATGTCCACTACGGGCGACAGTGTTCATTAGAATTTCAATCATCGTGTTTTATAAATTCGTATACTTATGAAATATAGAGAGAAAAAATATATAAAAAAAACTCTAAATACAAACAAATATTTTAAATATTACATCACGAGCGAATTGTATTATTATATTACAATATGACATACATAATTTGAAAAATAAAATTTAAATTGTAACTTACATATCAATGATAATTAGTTTTCAATTCTATTAATTAATTTAAATATTGTATATACTATTTGAAAAAATTATGTCAGTTTTTACTCCGTTGAGAAATTTATTTTTTTGTGTAACAATAAAGCACAAAAATAATCATTATATAAATAATAAAGAATAAAAAATGATTGTAATAATTAACTCGTATTTTAACAATTAACAGTAACATTTCAAATGCGAATAGTATATGCGCATCTAGCTTCTCATATATGGCGAGCTGCAAAACACAGCTGTGATTATTTGCAAAGTTGCGTTATTATGGTGCGTGTGTTCAACTACACTGCATAATTATCTATTTCGCAGGTAAATCATTATACAACACCGTGACCGATTGCAAGTGAATTTTACAAGAGACAATGTTCAGCAACAAGACGGAACGATATATTTACCAGCCGCGAGCAATTGAGGTTTACTTGCTTTAATAATATCTGCGCGCATACAAATTTACAAGTGTAAAAAATTTGAAAGAATAAACAAAATTAAAAACAAAGGCTACAACATATTTTTTATTCATTGAATATTAAGAAAATTTATAGAATGCGAAAGCTACATTTGAAGTTAAATGCGTGTTTAAATAGAGATGACATTATTAGCTATAATAATATACGATTAAAAATACAATTTAATTTCAGTGATTCATGAAAATTCCCAAAATATTATATTTATTTACATTTACCGTAACGATTCAAGATCAGCTTAAAGGATTAATGTGGGAATGAGTATGTAATTATAACATAATTTTAAGAGTCATCATCAAAAGCAAATATGAAACAAAATACATATTTTGTTGCACATTTTTTTCTACTAATTTGATTTCAATATTTTATCAATCACAAATCCAGTTATACAAACAACGATCTTTTATTTAACTAAAAAGAAATACTTTAATTTTCTAAACATTATTTTATATAAAGACGAAAAGAAATGCAGTCAGTAAAACAAAATTAAAAAAATTCCATAAATTTTTTTCTGATATCATAGAAAAAAATGGCAATGTCTTTATAAATTTGATTCTACCAAAGTCTTTTGTTAACATATAAGAAAATTTTTAATAAGGAATAAGTGTAAGATTTATATCGATATTCATGATCATTCTCAAAAAATATCTCATGAATGAATTATTTGAAAAGAATAATCTGTTTGATACAGTGACGATAAATCCGTGACTAAGAAAAAGCCGCGAGGGAAATGAGTTTACGATATCTGCTGATTAATTGGCATAGCGGGCAAACATTGTCGAGAGACCTAAGGGTTGTTTGCTTGTATATACATCGGCTGTAAGGATGAAGGACTATATAGACCCGTTCGAGTATTGAACGAGCGCACGTTGACACGAACACTCGCGTACGTGCGTTCTCCAGAACATGTGGCAGGCGCGTACCTCTACCCATGTAGCTTTTGTGTTACAAATCATGTTTACATTATCGCTACACTTGTGCCGCTGCTAACCGGTGTTCTATACGCGCACTCATTCTCGACAGCCTAATAGCCCGAGGAGGCTAGGCAGCCAATTTACTGAGCTTGAGGGCTATGGCGATTAGTTTGATTTTCGGATTCGTTAGGTCTACAGCCATCGAAAAATCGGTTCCACGCGGGGAACGATAGACTGTGTTCCGAAAAACATTACGTTAAATCGTAAGAAATTACAGAGATTTCCTGGTAAGTTTTATCAATGCAAAGAAAGGGGATACAAATAAAATTTAGTTTAATAATTATGTATAAATTTAATTTTTGAACAATATTAGTGAAATTTTACGTGTAAGAAATTAAATAAATTAATATCAGGTTTTTATCAAAAAGCGATTTAAAGATTGCTTTTACGAGATAATATTACAGCTACGATCATTTTGAGACGTTAGTTAGAAAGTACCAATGTTAAAATGCAATCATTTTATATGAGTGAAGAACGAATGAGTATAATAGCTCTAATGCGACGCTATTAGTTACTTCGGCGTCTAGCGTCGCTGCTGGAGTTACTAATACCGTCGTATTAGCAACCAAGTTAAAAGCAGAACAGACTATAGCCGTTAAATATTGATTCGGGAACATTTAACCGTCTGTGCTAAAACTAATCAGTCGGAATGTACTTTTCGGACAAAATTGCATTTTCCATGTTTTGCACGTCATGATTAAAAATATCTTTCACGCATATTATATTAACGTTGATAATTTTTCTCTTATAGATCTCTCATTTTTCTTTGCATTAAATTTATAAGGAAAATATTTTCACGTTAAGATTTTAAATGAATGTATCAAATAGCGCATAAATAAAAATGTAAATCTAAATATATTTCTTTAAAATTTCAAACTAAAATTTATTTTTACATTTGGAACACAACACGTAATGGAAATAGATAGAATACTGTGAAATTGGATTCGGTAAAAATATATTCTAATATATTATTAATAATTGTTTATTATCAACGTTTTAATATCATGATGTTATCCATACATGTGATATTAAATAAATTATATAAATCATACGTGGCACTCCGATTTGAAATCTACATTTTATATACATTGTAATGACTGACAACGGTGGTAAAAAATATTAACAGCAAATCTAATCTGTAAATGAAACTTTATTTTCAGATTATTAATTTGTGTCCTGTTTTATATTATAACACGAACTAAAAGAGATAAAAGTATGTATAATAAATGATATATTTCTGTATGATATTCACAATTTGTTTTCTTATATAAATTTCAGAATAATTGTAAGCAATTTACTGCGAATAACTCAGAACGAAAGAAATTTCATTTAATTTAGATACAATCAAGGTTTCTTGTTAAAGAAAGATCAATTCCAGATTAGTCGATAAGCTTATAAATGAAAGATAGTTTGTTAGACTTGAGACATCTATACAGTTCATTCTACAGATTTTAATAAGTTACACGTGCGGTTGTAATATTTAAAAATATATCTAAAATATTAGGTGTTGGAATTAATTCGTAGCGTTTTTAATGAAAGAATGTTATTTATTTCACATGAGCATTAAAAAATACATTAATGAAAGTACTTCCCATCACTTGTAAAACGCTACGAATTAATTCCAACACCTAATATTTATATATTTCTTTCCGTTCAAGTCGTTATGTCGCGGAGATTTTTAAATAAAACATCACAAAAACGATGATAAAACTCGACAAGTTTGCGAAATTCTTTATTAGACTGATAAAATATCAGAATCGATATCATAATCCCGTTGGCAATAACAACCGGAGAGAAGACAAACAGAAACTTTTCTACAAGAAGGAATATAGTATATTAGCTTCGGCGATCACGTCACAAAAGTTATTGCGATACAATGACAATCTTTATAAATGATTCAAACGGGCGTAGAATTGTCAGGAGTTGTGTGACATTGTTCAACCGTTCGGGGACACGAGTCCCTTCTTTGCCTCTCTTTCTCCACCCTCCCCAAACAAAGGACTTTTTGACACGCAAAATTAACCAAAAGAAAGGAGAATAAAAAAAGGGATGTGACTGGAAAAGGGATGAATGTGTGTGGTCTCGGCGAACAATATTGCACAACGAGAAGCCGAGGAGAGAATGAGAGCGTCGCAGCATCTCGATGAGACGAGACGCGAAAGCGAAAGGAGATTCTCTCTCTCTCTCTCTCTCTCTCTCTCTCTCGCTCTCTCTCTCTTCTCTTTCTCCTCTCTCTCCTCTCTCTCTCCCTCATTATAAGGATAGTCGTGCGCAGCGCAGGAAGGAGATCCCAGAAAGCAAAAGGAGGGTCTCCAAGATGTCGTGACAGTGAGGGGTCGAATATATCGTTCCACGAGCCACTGCAACAGATATAACGGGTACGGACGGGGGTCCGGAGCTGCCGACGCGAGACCCGAGCGATGAAGGTGAATTATACATGACGTAGAACACAATCGCCCCTCTCTCGCCGCGGCCCCGTCTCACGGCCCTACCCGAAAACCACCCCCAAACCGGCTTCCGCCAAACTGCCCGTACAAATGCCGACACTCGGGGATACCTCCTGATGTCCGCTGTCGCCCGGCCTGTCGCTCGTCGTTCCACTGAACGCGAGTGTCTTCGATTCTCTGGCCGAAAATCAGAGATCGCGGAGAACATCACGTATGAACGCGATTGACTTCGTCTGTCTGTCGGTCATAAGTCAATGGATCGTATCTACATCTTTATTTAATGTTACTGTTCTATCCGAAATTACATTTATTTAAAATAAGTCGTGTTGTATCGAGGCAAAAAATCCTAAATTTTCAATAAATTTTATTCGAATCTGTTAGCCGACCATCAATACGTACGTTGTTACAACTTTATGACTTTAATACATTTAAATTATCTTTCTTCGTAAAGAATTTATTTTTTTTTAAATTTATTTTATGTTTTTTCCAAAAAACCAAACGGTTCGAATTTAAATATTTATTGCGATTTTTATTATAATAACTGTGAAACATGAAAAAAACTGGCTCGAATATTATCTGATAATTTCTGTCCATTTTACACAACAGTTTCTTGATTTCATATTTAAGCGGAAGAGTTGATGCGACAAGACGGTTCTTCGTATTTTTACGAGAGTGTTAATGGCGTCGAAAGACCCTCTCGCCTCAACGAGAATCTACCCTCACTTCTTCGCTCGTCCCGTAATTGAAAAAATATGAACTTTTTTGTCGCCGCAGGAGAGTACTTTCTACCACCCTCTTTGCTTACCGCTGTCTTAGTTGGCACGTTATTATAAAACATCGTAGCGCTCCGTAGGCAAAAAATTAAGACCAATTTCGCCGAGAGAAGAAAATTGATTTAAACAGAATTACGTGATGTGATATAAAGAAATCGAAATAATATTACTGATTGTTAGATTCATAAAATTAAATGCATGATTGTTTTACATTTCCCAAAATACATATATATTATATAATTTTTATAGAGAATGTCTCATAAAATATTCCTGGAAAAGTTACGGCATCTTAACAAAAAAAACTGTCTTAACTAAAATTTTTATTTCTATTTTTATTTATACGAAATGTTCAGTAAACTGCACAAGAAGTTATAAAAACAAATAAAAAGCGTAAAATAAATATTTTAATTGCTTATATAATAGTAGTTTTCGAGAAAAAAGTTACGTTTTTTTGTTTGTTTTTTTTCCGAAGAATAATCTCCTTATTGATTTTACCACGTTTTAGTGGACGCCCTGTATAAATAAATAATTGCTTTAATAGATTTTGTTTTACAAATAGTTAAAAATGGAAAGCTTTTTGTACAAATCAAAAACGATAGATATAAATAACAAAATCTTATTTTATAGTCTCTAAGCTTTTATAACAGAATTTATACACAAAACTCAATTATCTATCATATCTATAAAAAAATAATTCAATATTAAAAATAAAAAAATTGTGTAAGAAGATGATAAGAAAATCTAAATAAGTTTTTGCCAAAAACGTCTAAAAAAATGTATATCTACATCTATTTGTATTTACATGAAGTATAGCTTATTTAAATATTTATAGAGACACCTACTGTATATATTTCTTATTATTCTTTTTAAATCTATATGTTAATGAATTACAATCATATTATAAATACGCATTATAAATACGCGGTATATTACAAGCATTTATTTTACTGGATTGTAGATCAATACTTAATTTTTTTTCTTAATAATAATTACCTAATTAATGAATACTTCATTATTTATTAAAAACTAACGCGAATGTGTTTCTTAATTTCATGAGCTGACCACATTAAACATTCGACAAACTTACTTATTTTTCTGTACGCAATTTCCTAAGGTGTTACCCCTTACGCCTCTATAATAATTACCAAGAATTGTTAACGTTAATCCGCGAGCCCAATTGCCAGTAGCGGTTGAAAGACGCCATCGTAGGTAAAAACAAGAGCTCGTCTCCGCTAATCAAAGTGTTTGCCTTCGCTTAATCCTAGCTTAGCGGAGACTTAAATATTCCTTGTAAACTCCCGGCCAACGTCGGGGATTACTAAATGGGAGCAGCGCGAAGGGGTCTTGTCTTCGACTTAGCTAGAAAGTGCCAAGCTTGACTGTAATAGGATAAGACCGGAGAGAGGAGTTTTCTCCGACGACGGTGTACGCTTCAAAGCGTATAATGTATCGACGAGGAAAACCTCCACCTCTCCGCCCGCCGTTTCTCCCAATGTCGCAGCTTAACGGTCTAAAGCCTCGTTCACTCGGTTTTGTCCCGTAATGATCTACAAGAGATTCTAATTGTCGTATTATCGCCTATCTAATGTCGTACATCGCCTGGTACCAATTTGATACCTATTTATAGCTAATTTCTTAACTTAATTTCTATTATGGGAGTAAGGAGTTCCGAGCAAAATAAGACGTACTCATCGGAAAACAAATAGACTGTCTGCATGTATTATAATAACATATAATACCACGTGTCTATGTAGAAAATTACTTATCCACGATACGCATCAATTCGACCCAAAAATCATACAATTGCAAAGTCAGATAATTAAGATTATGTTCATCGTCAGGAAGTTTTCTTCACTTTAAGAGCAACCATTCTCTGCGTATCCTATCAAAGAGGGAAGACATGTAACACGCATTAAGTGCACAAGAGCATGCGAGTCGCAATAGAGCATCCGCATGCCTCCTCGTGTATACTCGCGCGTGTATACACACATGTGTAATGTACTACAGGGTTATACTTGGGTCATGCACACGCCTACCAGTAGCGTGGCAGCGTACTTATATCCATTGTTACGATACACACACAACAACGCGGAACACCCTATTGCGCTGAAGTGCCTTGTCGCACCACGTCGCAACGTCGCGCCGGGCAACACATACGTTAAGAGACCAAGGAGAAGTATGCATGTTTTGAGAGAGCGGTATTATATCGAGCATAAAGAGCGGCCGCGTCCCAAGAGGATGTGCAGCGTGTACGTGCTCGTATGCTTTATTCGACCCCCGACTAGAAACGAAAAACTCCCTTCTCTCTCTCTCTCTCTCTCTCTCTGTCTGTCTGTTTGTCTTTTTCTCGGTGACCCTCTCGATTCACCCTATTTTCATCACATACGTCTCCCTTGGTATCTATGTGCCATCATATCCTCCCATTTCCTTCTTTCTCTTCATGTCTATTCTCTCTATTTATCTCTCTCTTTTCTTTCTCGCTTCAGTAATATGAGATGAGACTGAACAGGTTGATAATCTCCGTATAATGCAAAAACTCATACTGCATCCTGCATCAGGTCTCTTAACCCTATATTTTTCTAATTATTTCTTCTGTTGTCTTATTAACACGTTTTCTCTTTCTCTCTTTATCTCCTCCCTCTTCCTAATAACACACAGAAACACACACATACACACACACAAACACACATAAACACATACATCTCGCGATCGAGTGGATATCTAAAAAGTATTTCCTTAGCATTATTGTTAAAAGAATTGCAATCAATGGAATCATATCAATGGTTTATAATATTCTAATCGATATGACAAGTTTCGTTTCGGTGGAATCAAACGTCAAAAGTTACTTGACGTTGCGACGGGCTATCGATATTCGCTTGCGATAGGTAGCAGAATAAAAGTGATTAAACGCTTTTGATTTGGATCGAAATTTAGCCGCTCAAAGCTAGCTTAAAACTATCCGCGTCTAATTCAACGTCATAGTAATTATTACACAAAAGACGATATTTTAAAAATGTACCGTCTCTTAACATGAATAAAATTTAGATGTCTGAAGAGAAGATTGTTCTTTATTCCAAACTCTTGTACATCTTTAATGAACAGAATTGAAATGTCAACTGGCAATGCGACGAAAATTTTGCGACTACGTGTCAAAATAAAATCAACTCGTCGCAACTCGTGGATACTCGCGGATTACGTGTGTAAACCTCGTAGGAATGGTCAAACGAAGCAACGTCGGTTTACCCAGGGAATTACTGCGCGGACCAGGCAGCCGATACTCTTAAAAGGTTAATGCGTTTCTTTTCTAGGTAGTGACGTGACATTAGAAGAAGGAAAGCTACGTTGCTCGGTCTCTGGACTTGGCTTGCGGGCAGCACCAACCTGGCTTGGTCCGTGTACTCTATTCGATGTCGGTGTAGATCGAATATAGTCGACTGGTGATCCGTTGGTTGCAGGACTAGCAACCATGATTCTTTTTCTACTTCCGTCTCCTCAAGTCCTCCTGGGCTGGCTGGCCTACCCATTCTACCCACCTATCCGCTCGTCTTTTCCGTTGCTTGTCCCCCTTCAAGTTTGCGTGGATCCCTTTCGACTTCTACTTGTCTCCTTTACCTCCGCCGCCCCTCGATTTGCGCGGTTCTTCCAGACTGGCTCTTGTCGCTCCACCTACCACCCGCTGTCGTCTCTATGCGCGACATTAAGTGCTCTGCTTTGATTTCTGTCGACGACCGAACACGGCAAATTCCTATTGACCCCGTCTGCCGTCTCCCGTTATCGCGTTAAATTAGTCGGTAGTAATGATTATCGACTATCTTTCTCTTTCTCTCTTTCATCGCGCCTCGTTCTTTATGTCGTATCTCGTACTCGGATGCAATGAAATCCTTTGCTTTAAGTATGTGTAGTATCGTTAAAAAGTTTAGAAACGTACACTTTAGATATATCTCGATACCTATAATGTTCAAAGCTCATTTATAAAAAGCAATCTTCATCAATCCTTAAAATTCAATGACATGACAATTGAAATATATATATCGAGGCGAAAAGTCGTGTAAGAGAAGCAAGTGCGTATATAAACTGATGATATTTCCAAAAGCGTAATAGATGGTATCGGTAAAGGAACCTCATATACAAATCTGTGAGAGTTAAGAAGAAGACCGAGCATAACGGTACTGCGTGACAGTGTCTCCTAAATATTCAAGCGGGGCAGGTACCTAAAACTTGGCAGCTTTATCTCGGCATTACTCGAAAATTTATTCATATATAATGAACAGTTGAATAATGTAGGAGGTTAACCCCTTGTTCTGCGCCTACAAAGCCTACGCGAGGAAACTGGGAACTCCGAATATTGCGAGGAGGAGATGGAAGAGTAAGAAGTAACAAACGCGGTACCAGATTATATTTAACAGCCCGGATGGGGTCTTCAGATTGGGGGAGAAATGTATTTTCCATGGAATTATGTGGGGATACAGTAGAATTAAGTGTACCATATTTGATTATTACCCTTTTAATCTGACTGCACACCAGTGGCGAATCTCTCTCGTAATAGATACTCCCGCGTAATTGCACGTTTCATTATCGATATATGTGTATAATACATAATATCTTTAACGTAAATTCAACTTTCTGCAATGTAACATATAAATGGTAAACCGCGTTTTTAAAGTCGAATATCTGTACAGAACGAAAATTTTCAAGATATATATACCTGTCTTATCGATGAGCATATATTTTGTCGACGTAGAAAATATTTTGGATTTAGTTCAAAGACGACCGCATCAGGAAAACGTCTTTGCATCTTACATAATACACTATTAAGTCCATAATAGAATAGAAAAGGGCGCTGAAATAAATCCGTTTCCAATACTCTTTGTAATTTGAGATGATCGGCTTGGCGTAGCCGTATGGGACTCCCGGCTACTCTGATATGTGTCACCAAGAAGTAGCGCTGATCTGTGATGTGATCCGGTGGGTGAAAAAGGTTGCGAGAAGATCAGATCAAATGGATTACGGAGGAGAGAAAGTAAGAGAAAATGTCCCTCTCGAAGAAGAAGAAGAAGAAGAAGAACGTAACTTTGTCGACAGTGATCCACCATGCGTTTAAGGCCCGTATTTATAGTCGCGTTTCTCTATTCCAAAACAACTTAGCCGAATCTTGCGATAAGATGCAGTCTGATAAATAGATCTGGAGAATCAATTTTTTTATTCGCTGCATTACATTTGCAATCGCGACTCAATTTAGAAACTTAGATAAAATTTCTCTTGAGATGTCCTAGTCTTGTTTTTCGCCATTCAATAATCAATTCTTTAAAAAAAATTATCATGTATATACATTAATAATTCTTGAATTTTGTAACATTTCTCCAGAGGTGAAAAGGAGCACGATTACTTACGTGAAACTCGAACTGAGTCAAATGCATTTTTTAAGTTTAAATTAAAATGAAAATATTTAAATGTATGAAATGAACTTTAAGTGGCGTCGCGATTATACATTTACAAATTAAAAAGTGGCATTTGTGCATATTATTAGCGATTTATTAAAATCTTTTTGAGCATCTCTATTTGAGATTTATTTATTTAATTTGTAACATTCATGTGTGTCGTGTATGATATAAAGTTTTGAATTTTTTTTTTTCCTTTTATTTTCGTGATCGCATTTCGATGGAATTCACAATGTACAATGATAAAGTACATGTTGCGTTTGATTAACGTCGGAAATGTCGTGTAAAGCCCCGTGCAATTATTTTATTCTGGTGATTAATACGCGCCATCGTAATTAGCAGTTTTCGCGAGAGTTATAAGTATAAAAATGAATATGAGAGAAAGAAGAGGCCTAGGAAGCATTGAGCGACAATAATTTTACGTGTGCAGTAATCATAATTTATCCTTCCTAAATGTTAATTATTCTAGACATTATTATAAATCATATATATTTCTGTTTTGTAATTAAATGTAGTTCCTACTTTGTCCACAACCTTGGTTTAAGAAAACGTAAGCTTTAAGAAGTCGTAGGTTATAAGAAATTGACCAATCAGTCGATTATTTTTCTCATATTCAACTGATTAGTCAATATCTTAAGGCTTTACGGCTTACGGCCTCTTAAAGCAAGGTTGTGGACAAGATTATATCCAACACGATCAATCCGTTGCTGAACATCGTATCAATGAATAGTAATTTTTTAACTTTATTAAAATAATATATTTGCATGATAATAAATAATACATATTTTTCGCAATAAGTTTATTACAATTAATTTTAAGATTAAATTTGGGAAATTTGCGGGGGATTATTAATATTTCAAATTGATTGCGTTGAAAATTTGACAACCATATCAGCACGCAATTACCATTTCTGAAATTAATTCATTTAAATGAATATATAATAATTCAACATCTTAATATTCAGATCGTAGTGGCGCTTCGTATTTAAAGTAATATATTTTTATAATATATTATAAATTTATGATAATTTGTATTATTTACGAAAAGTATTGACATATCAAATATCAATATCAAATATCAATAATATCACAAAAATCTTTTAGCAAATCTGGCTTTATGAAATGATCGGGAACCGTAAAACCTTCAAAGTGATAAAGTATATGTCGAAGAAAAGAACGGCGAATAATGCACACTTTCGGCATAATAATGGTACCTGGCTCATCCTACGCTATATAGGAACTTCAGATATAATGGTCGGGGTGGAGTGTAGAGAGGAGCGGGCTGAGAGGAGAGATCGGCGAGATAGTGCTTGCTAATGGAGGCGCATTGCTCCCGTCAAATATACGTCTACTTATCAGCTTAATACTCACGCACGTAAAACAGCAGAAATAGCGGAAGCAAAAAGGACCACGCAATATGCGTTAATACAGAGAAAGACCGGTGCATTGTCAGTATTCCTGCGACGTAAAATGTATAGTGCTTATTCTTCCACGAAATTAAATTATTCTTTTATCAAAATTATTGGCATAATCGGTAGTTGGAAAACTCAATCAAAGTTGCTTGAATTTCGTATTTATCCTCATAATTACGTTTCTTTTTATTTTTTCAAATTTATAATTGAATTATAATTGAAAAAGTTTAAAATCAAAGTGTGTGAAAAAAACTAAAACTAATATTAATAAATTTAATTTTTTTCAATGCTATCATAAGAAAATATATTTAATTAATTGCGTTCAAATTAACACTAATAATCAGGAATATTATTTCCTATGGTCTAAACTCAATAAAATTATGATTGAAAGCAAAAGATTTAGTGTATTTGTCAAATAAACTTAGAATAAAATAACGCAATTTTAAAATAATTCTTATTCATCGAAAAATTATCATCGTTCATTTGAATTCTATAGTCTTTTAATTTTGAAAATTTTTCAATCTTTAAAACTCGAATCGGTAATCCTACTTAGACAGAACTTAATAAAAAAATAATAAACTTTTGCGTCAACTTGATGTACCCATTATTCAATCGATTCAAGAATGCAATCAATAATCGTTTACGAATCAATGTTTTACAGTCGATTCTCGATAATCTGGTAGTCCATCGACCTACCGCAGACGAAACCTTTGAGATCGCGAATGTACGAAAGAGAGAGAGAAGAAGAAGAAGCTAGATCAAAGACCGACAGAAAGAGAGATAAAGAAAGAGGAAAAGGGTGGGAGGGAAAGAAGGAAGGAGGGAGGGAGGAAGAGAAAGAGAGAGAGAGAGAAAAGAGTATAAGAGGGATTGAGGGAGGAGCGAGGGAGGGCAACGCGCATGAGAGAGATAACTGGTGTACGGATGCTGCGTGCTTCTCCATTTTGTCTTAACGCGGTGTATGCGGTTGCTAGGCAACAGCCCTTACGCTCCATTCATATATAATTCAACAGCCAATGCGGGCCACGCGGGCCCGCACCCTCGCTCAGTCATTCGGCTTCGCGCTGCTCCGAAACGGCGGCTGAAACAGTGGCACGGTGCTTATAAAGCGCGCGCACGCGAAAGCCTTCGAAAGGCTTTCGCGTGCACGCATATTTCGCGACCGCCGCCGCTTCTTTCCCCTTTTTCTCCTACGCCGACCCTCACCAGTGATCCCACCGCGGTCGCTCCTATGTTCTCCATCCGACGTTTGGTACGGTTGTCTCGTTATTAGCTTGGGTCATACCATACCAAAAGAAATATTTTTTAAAAGAAACATTTTAGTAGGAAAAAACGGAAAGTCCTCTCTCTCTCTCTCTTGTAAATATACTCGACTTCATTGAAGAATCTCATAATTTTCAATGAGACTACCAGAAATCTTAATTGACCGTTTTTAACGGTCTGTTCCTTTTTACGTCAACGATTATATTTTTCTCGTCAATGACGAGCAGTTTTAATTCCTATTAATAGTTAATTAAAGATGTTAATAATAATAATAATAAATGAAAATTAAAAGATATTAATTAAAAAAGATTGACTGAAATGTATTAACTCAGCTTCCCTGTTAATACGTAAATATTTTATAGTGTTACGATAATTGCACGAAAACCTTAATATCTAGTTTTAGTTTTAACGTAACTTTACATATACTTTATACGATTAATCTTCTTATATTCATTGGTACATTAGCAAATGAAGAAACAATTATCAAAAAGTAAATGACATTTAAAAGTACTGATTGACATTTACAGGATAATAAATTAATGACGCGTTGTAATACATAGCAATTTTGACGCGGCAATCGACGGCTTAATAACGTTGAATATCGTAGCAGGTTACGATATCCGTTATCGCAACCAACACGTTAAAATTACAAAATTCAACAGTAAAAATAATTTTTATAAAACAAATATGTTTATTTTTACTAAATCTAGTTGAAATTTATTTTTTTTAAATTATATATTTCTATACTTTTAAGTAAAAATTTTTTTATTTTTTTATTTTATTTTCTTACTTTTAAGTAAAAATTGAATAAAGTAAACATTATTCACAATAACTGTTTATAAATAGGTTTAATAAAAAACGTTAAAACTAGTCAAGACACAAAGAATTTTTAAAAAAAAAAAAGATTAATACAAATTGATATATTGTTATAAAAATAAAAATTTAAAAACGAACAACAATTTTTTTAAAGAGAAAAGATAAATGAATAAAGATAAATTTGCGATAAAAAATGGACAGCAAAAACACAACATTTTAATTTTGATAAACTATTCTGCTTGGCTGTATGATGCTGTATTACGTTAAAATGCTACATCTCAATGATTAATGATTTTTCATGATCACTTTATACATATCAACGTAATGATAATCCAGCCAGACGTGCTGCCGTGCTTTGTCAAACGAGCACTTCGACTTGCACAGTTTGCCAAGTTTTTTAACCGCTAGTTAAACGCGTTTTTTTCCGAATGTCGTTTCCGCGCCTGTAGCGTCTCTCTCTCTCTCTCTCTCTCTCTCTCTCTCTCTCTTGCACGCGCTTTCGCTCTCTCTTGTAAATAGATACGTACTTATGCTGACGCAGTTACCTTTGTAAAAACTGTGTGTGTATGTGTAAACGTATTCCCATCTTTTTTTTTCCTTTGCTCTCTCGTTTTCTCTCGCTCCTGTCCTATAGGTCCTTTGCTGACCCTTATTTTTCTCTTCCTTTACTTCTTCAACCGTGGCCGCGCGTTATTTTATTTAACGCTCGCCCTCCTTTCGCGCACGGTCTTCAATTTTTCGTCCGTTTGTGGCCGCAAGTATATCTCGAACTTGTCCGGCATCGGGGTGAACATAAACGAACGATCAATAATGAACGAGCGGAAGCCGAGGCTCGACATCATAAATCAGAAACGTTTGTCCCTTGGATTTGTGGTCTCAAAGAGCTTTCAGGTGTATCTCGCGATCGAAACGATACGATAGATCCGCGATCCTATGAACGAAGTAATTAGAATGCAGTAGCGTTAGAAATTAGTGTAACCTATTTTTCACAAAAAATCTTTCTACATGCCCTTATATTATTATATAATAATTTCACTGATCAACTGAACGATACCTTTTTTGCCTGACTTTCTAATCAATAACTGGAATTACAGTGCAATTTAGCAACCTCTCGTATAACCGTTCTAGCAATCGTAATCGTCCGTAGAAGCAGGTTCCATCGCCGCATCAAACAGATTTTTATTTATACACAGGAAATTATTGGTAATGATACTCTTTTCACGGGTACACACAGGAAGTGACATCCCGCGTGTGTCGAAAAGGACTTTAATCCGAGCGTCAACAGAGGCATTACCGCGCATCGATGGCCTCGACTCGCTGCCCATCCCTTCATATTCCCACCTCAGTTCCCTTTAACCCCGACCATTGGCTACGGGTATGGAGCCTAGCAAGCGAAGCGAGGAGTTGGCGTCCCCAGCTCGCTCGCCTCATGCGATATTCATGGTTCATTATCATAGCGAATCATGGCCCATCAGCTTTTGATTGTCCGCCAGCGTTGTTAGTCCTAACTAATGCGACTGCAGTGACCACGATGGCGAGGATGGCCGGAATGTTGTATTAGAGGATAAGCGTCATCTTTCCTTCACGATTACACTGGCAATGTGTCGTTTTGCACCGACACTAACTATGTGACTTGACGTGTGATCGTCCATTTTTCCAAATAATTCAATAAATAATTTACTAATCTTGGAACGCTTTTATACTTAAATTAATATTCTTGATAATTATTGAAGATTAAAAGTGAAAAATTTTATTTTTGTAAAAAAATGTTTTTATTTTCAATTAATTTACGTATAAGCAATAAATGTTATATTTTTGATTAGATTAACTTTCGTACATATAATAGATATCGAAGGCAAAACTTTCTCTTTTCTCGTGCAAATAGAAAAATACGTAAACAAAAGAAATAGGATATTAAATAATAATTTATTGCTTTATTCGCTCTATTATGTATCTATAATTGCTTAACTCGTAAAATATTCGTGAAAATTGAATTTTTTAAAGTAGTTTGTTAATTTAGTATTTCAAATTTCGGGATGATGTGGTTAAAACCGAGAAAAATAAAAGTTACGAAGAAAGATATTACATTTTTAATGTAACGAGAATGTTGCTACGAAATCTTCATGGAAGGCTAGAATGCAAAGTGCATCTCCATATTCGCTATCCTAATATAAATATTAATAAACATCTCATAATATTGTATGATCTGGCAAAAGATAAGTTGGCTTATATATTTATAATTCGATAAAGACATTGACTAAACTAAAAAAGAGAAGCTTTATCTTCTTTGAGATAACTTATTCACGAGTATCTATAATGTTATGTGAGTAATTCCATCTCTCTTGATATTCTGTTTCAAAACCACATTTTCCATATATGATATGACGCAGAATAAACTCCTACAGATCTGCGTATAATATATTTCATCACGGGAAGTAAAACTGTTTAAACTTGTTTCATCTAGTTGATAAAGTTTAGAATCTATATCTTTCTATGTAATGTTGTCTGTACTGATCAAATGGTTTTTAACAATTTACTATCGGCATATAAAATTTTTAACAACTTTTGTGCGTGATATAACTAAATTAATTATAACATGATCTAATATTTTAAAAATTAATTACAAAAAAAAGTTGGTAAAAACCGATAAAAAATAAGTATATAATAAATATGATAATAAATATAGTTTTCATATTATAATCTTGTAATTATAATATTCATAATGCAATTATCCGTTTTATCATTTTATCATATTTCTAAATTCTAAAGATTGCAATAGGTATAATAATTGTATAAGAAGAGAGATCACGAACTTGAAAAGCATGCGTTATTTTAAAATACAAATATTATAAAAAATGATAACGAAATATCTTGTAATCGTCAAGATCAATGATTTTAAGTAATTCTTGCAAACGAGAGAAACCGTTTTGCATACATCATCGCTGATGTACCGTGTGAAGTCGTTTGATTAGACAGCCTAACTAAGTTGGCACGCCAGGCGAACGGCAAACGGCCTTTTCCTCTCTACCTCCCATCACTGCACCTTGACTCCTGCTCGACCACAGTTTCGCATTAAGTATTCACGTTGACCCCAATTTGCGTGCAAGGAGTGTTCTAGGAAACGGAAAGCACGATGGTATGCAGATCCGAAAGAAGAAAAGCGTAAGAGCTTTTCTGGAGAAGCACTTTTATCTATTGTACAAAAACAAGAGGTAGATATCGAAAATCGTATTTGACTTTGTGGATCATTATTGGTCTTGCCTTACAATAATTAACAAATTAAATGAGAGAGAGAAATATTATACTAAATTCACCGTAGCGTCGAATCGTCAATATTTAATTGCCTTTTTCTTCCTTTTTTTTTACCTTTGCCTTTGGAGTACTGAAATTTCTTTCGTTCTCCCATTTGCACCGCTATCCTGCGTCCGGTTCGTATTAGCCTTTAATGCATTGATTTTTTAAATTCGTAATCAGCAAGTTTCTTTCTTACTTTAATATTTAAGTCTTTACAATGTTATGTTTTGATTAATATTAATTTAAGACATACTTAAAATGTTATTATAATATCATGTACGTAAACAAAATCTTTTCTCTAATTACTATTAATTTCTTTATGAATAAATTATATTGCTTACATTTTATATACTTTCTAAATATCGTGGAGTGAAATCTCACTCGAAGAGGCTGAAAATTTAAACTTGAACAAGAGTGGCCGTATTTTCACTCTTTTTTCAAGACAGACTAAATTTTCAGTCTCTTCGAGTGAGATTTCACTCCACGAGATTTAGAGAGTATATATTGTATATATAAGTGCATAAAAAATATTGATGTATTTAGAAAGTTATGTATATTTATTGTATATAATTATATATACTTGTATTTAGAAAATTATTTTTATCTGAATATGATATAACCTTTGTAATTATATAAAAATATTTCTCTCTACTGACAGAAAGGGATGTTTGTAAATAAGACATGGACATAAACTTTCTTTAAAGACAGACATAGACTTTCTTTAAATAAAATCATGAAAAGTGTCAACTCGAACTAAATGTCCCTCAAGTGAGATTAAACGCTGAGTATGAAAAACTACTTTAAATACAATCAAAGGGTAGACAACCCACTGCCAGTGCCCGTTCCCACTAGAAATGTGCTTCGAGTACTAGATCGAGTGGGATCAGCTTTTAAAATCCTAACACTTTCATACCCTCTTAAATCGGCCTAAAACTGCTCCATTATATGCAATAGTATTAATGTTATTGAACAATATTATGCATGCGTATAATGAAAGTATTTTGCAAACATGAAAAGCATTTTTGCAATACAATCGATGTTTTGTAATACAATATTGTTTAGTCACAAGCATTCTTTTATTTATTAACGCCAAATTATTTTATAGAAATAAGATCTGTATATATAAGAATCTCTACATATTTATGCATCAATGTGAATACAAATAAAAATAATATGAATCGAAACCTTTGACACGCAAATAAGTCTCATTAAAATGATTAATTATGTGATATATTTTGATTCACCTTCAAAATCATAAAAATTCGTTTTTAAAATATAGAATAATATTCACATATAAAAATAGCCAACCTAATAGTTTGAATTTAACAAATGGATCTGAATTATTAGATCATATCTATCATCCGATAAACAATAAGATTTCTGGCATTTGAATCTATAAATATACTTTCCGTGATAATTTTCGTGGCTCTAATTTACATTTTTTATATCGCCCCGTTATTGTGGCTGATTTATTTGCTTTACTTTATTTTTGGCTATAAAACAACTACACTAAGAGAAAAATGTTTTGTATTTATAACTATAACTACATATTACTATAATTGTGATTATTACTGCTATAATAATAATAACAGTAACTATGTATATAGTTCTAGCAACAAATGTATATAATTGACAATCTAAAATGACTATAATTATAATTATTATAACCATAAAATAGTTGAAATTACCTCAAAAATAATTAAAGTGGTTATAATTTTATAGTTATATTTTGGGACAACCATATTTTTTATAACTATAAAATTATAGTCACTTGAATCATTTTTAGTAATTTCAATTATTTTTATTGCTAGAACTATAGTTACTGTTATTATTATTATAGCAGTAATAATCATAATTATAGTAATATGTAATTATAGTTACAAATACAAAACATTTTTCTCTCAGTGTACGAAAGCGTACAGAGATCTTTTCGTCATATTATGAAAAATGTGTTTTGAAAATAATTATATTTATAGAATTAATATATATCGTAAAATTTTGTAACCACCGATATCGACAATAATTTTTGTTTAATATTCTTTTACGTTAAAATTTTATTTTAATGTAAAAAACATTCACATTCTGTGCAGATTAGTCTGAGATCAAAATCAAGTTACATGTCAAAACCGGATTTTCGTATTTCTGAAATACATTTTCGACAAATTTACAATGAATTTTGTAAAATATCATTAACATTTATAAGAAAGACGAAATTATGGCACGTACTAAAAGTATTATTAATGTTTAGAACTTATATAATTTATTAAACTTGTGATCCCCTAAGATAAAAAAAAACAATTTTATAAAGTTAATTTCTCGCTTACAATTATTTTATATTTTTTATTAATTTTTTCATATAAAAAAATCATCTTTTAATTATACATAAATAATAATATAGAAGTTGATATTCATTTAATATACTTTTGTATAGATAGTTTCTTTTTAAGAAAAATAAAGCATTTTACGAGTCATTGTACTATAATAAAACGGTGCTTAATCTCTCTTCCTATCATCGAAATAATAAATGTAATGAAATTTTGGTGTCTCAGAAACGCCAATGTTATTTTTGATATTCGTCTCTTCTTACGGGCGTCGGTGACGGTTCGCAAAATCCATCGTGAATTTGCCGATAGCGTGTCCCAGAAATACGAAAATCAAGTCTCGTCGTGCAGCTTGATTTCGATCGCAGGTAGACACACACAGGATGTGACAAGCACGAGAGCCGGGGGTATGTACAGCCAATCAGTGGTTTTTCCTAGACTGGCTGTCATTCAGTCAGCCAAGTGGAAGGACAGGAACGGCTTGTGGTTCGGCTTTCGCATTATTCATTATGCAGCTCACAACACGCCGTCACCTGCCACCGCAGTCCTGCATACACAGTCAGGTTGGGATTGACCACACACACGTACTACGTGTACGTACAAACGTGAACAAGGACATATATGGATGTGTGCATGCGTATCCAATAATAAGCCTATGATAAAAAATAATTGTGTCTCGACTATACAGCAAATTGTTACAAATTACAATAATAATCTCGATGTTTCGTCAAATTTTAGACTATAGCATCATCATATCCGATTTCTGATTGCTGCTTTGTTAGTTTCGTCAGTATATTGCTGATAAAATATGAAAATCTTTTGGCATCGGGAATTGATTCTCCTATTATCAGAATATTGCACAAAATGTATTAATTTGAAAAGATGGAAAATGCTTCTCTTGTATATTTAATAAAGAAATAAATATTAATAATTTAATAAGTATTAATAATTTTTTCAAAAAGCCAATATTTTGACGGGATATTTTATATTCCGTCTAAGATTAGGACTTATTAGAGTAAAATAAAAGAGAGTGTAATATGTATACATATATTACAATTTCACGTCTAATCGACGCGATGTAACGAAATGACGAGATGATACATCAATTGGAGTTTGTCAATTTTTTCCCAAAGTAGAAAGGAAGATGTGAATCGCATGAATTTAATGTACACGACAGAAGATCCGCAGTTACGACGTATATACAGAAATAATTTGGAAAGAGAGCGCGTAAAAAACGCCGCTCTGTTGACTGACAGTACCCCATCCATATACAGGCAATATGTTTATACTAGACTGATAATGAATTCATGCTTGCGTGGGGCAAGCTACTTGTGAACAGGTTGCAGGAGCATTACGGATCGGTTCGCACAGATGCTCTTTTGTCGGCAGATGAGTGAGAGCCCAAGGGATAACGTTGGATGATATCAGATCTGTCGGATCGATATAAGAATCAGGGGAATCGGGATAAAACACATTTATACACACACACACACACACACACACATGTATGTAGTGAGGTATTGCGTGAATGTGATACGCAGCCGGGAAATCCCACGGGTCCCAATGGGAAACCATCCACGGGGCTTAATGACAATTCTGGCTATTCTATATCGCTCAAACGCTCGTTTGCGCTCGTTTGTATGTACAATCATTGGTACTTAAGCATGTATACCCACAAAATGGCGACGTTAATAGTCAAAGTTAAGAGAGTGATCACAAAAATGCGTGAGTTTCTGAAATAATAGAAAAATTTCGATAAATATTACTTTGTAATAAAATTTCGGCTGACAAATTATAATCTTTAGTTGATTAATAGGCATACTAGGTACAGAATGTAAATCAAGTATAGATTTCATCCGTTGAGAAGCGGAGGCACGTAACATGAGAAGAATTTAATAAATAAAAATAAAATAGCTTTACTTATATGATGTAATAAAGAAATAGACTAAATTCGATTAATCAGTTTGATGAATCAGATCTCTAAAATATAAAATTGATAACTCTTAATTTTTTAACAGAAATGCCCAATATCTGGATAGAACCTTGTAAAATCATAATATGATCAAAATTATATCAAATCATTTTTAAAAAAATTATGTTGTTTTATACACTTTTGACGAAGATTTTGTGATGAATTCTTGACGTGATAATGATGTTTTAATTAATCATGATATAATAATTTTAAGTAACTTTTTAACTAAAAGTCACTGAAAAATCATTGTCATAAGACTTCATCATAAAAACATTGCCAAAAGTATCAAATAACATAATTTTTCTTAAAATGACTTCATTCGATGTTATCTTGATTTTAATATGATTGTGTATTTTTTTTTATTTGTAACATATTTCCATTAAAAAGCTCAATGGCTAGATTCAGTAGAAAAAATAGTTTTGCAACTGTTGTAAAATTCTTAACACGATTAGTCTTGCCCTTAGTCCCTCATTGGATCTAAACCAATCAGATTCAAAAATTTTACAACAGTTGCAAAGCTGCTTTTTCTATTGAACACAGCCATTGGCATTAAAGAGAGAAATATCATCTTAATATATTTAAAAAATCTTATTCCTCAAAAGAAATTCGAATTCGAGCTATTTCTTTATTACATCATATAGGCAAATCTATTCTGTTTTTATTTATTAAGAAAAGATTTCTCCTCTCTCTTTTCATGCTCCATGGCATCGCTCCTCGCACGCAGATCATCTTTGAAATAAAATCCCTTAGCAGAACAAGTCATTATGATATCAAAATGATGTCAAATGATGACTCCAAAATAATCATTAAAAGTCATTTTTCAATTTTCGATTCATTTTAATGTCATTTTGACGTTATTGTGACTTGTTATTGCTCTGTTTGGATCTTCTACCTGGAAAATGTATTAGGTTATTATATACGCAAGAAAAATAAAAAATACAAATACCGTACAAATACCGTATCTACGAAATACGTCGAGAAATTAATACCTTTCTAATTGGAATCCATTAAAGAGAAGGTTTTGGAAGATTATACTTCCGCGCGTGCGAAATGAAGACTATATAAAGACATAAAGGGAACAGTAGAAAAAGAAAATTCGACAGCATCGCGTACTATTGTATACGTAACGGTTATCTAGCGGGAAAATTTGTGATTGCTATTTAGTTCAATATGTGGGCGTTCTGAGTAAAGTTTCTTTATCCATGCGCCGAGTGGCAGCTCGAGGATAACTGAAGAATTTTGAATGTTCGAACGTAGGTAACATTACAATAATGGTAATGTATCGACTTGAGTTTAATGCTATATATGAAATAATTTATTGATTTTATGTTGATTAAAACGATCATGAAATATATTTCACAAAAATGTATTTCACGATGTATGATACAAATAAGAAAGTGTAATGCGTAATTTCGAAAAAGAATTATCTCCAAATATTAAAAAATTTAAATTTTTATGTTTATTTACTTTATTTAAAATTACATATGTAAACAACAAAATCTTTTCCGATTATTAACAAGAAAATTATAATATTTTAAAGTAAATTTAGATCTTCGTAAGTCGTATGCAAGTCCTGCAATTATTGACAAAGAGTTCTTGTGTAGATAGAGCGGATTTGAAAAGTTCTCTATCATTTTGAAATTTTCGCAATAATTAATAAGATATTATGATATTAATTACTAAAAATCGCCGAATATTGATCTTGAATAATTTTTTACTCAAATATTATCAACTTTACAAAAAAACAGCAGGAAACAAAAATTGTTTATTTATTTCTTATGACCTCTAAGAATGTTTTCAGAATTTTTCAGGATTTTTTTTTACTTATTTTTTTTAACTTTTTAGTATTGTATATTTTTATATATATTGGCAACTATTTTTACCAACATGAGAAAATACGATATTAAAAAATTCTGAAAAAATTCTTAAAATTTCTATAAGAAAAAAATTAATAATTTTTGTCATTAGTTATTTTTCCGTAAAGCTTATATTACAGTACTCGAGTAAAAAATTAGTAAAAATCAATATTCGGTAATTTTTAATAATTAATACATCCTATTATTTGCGAAAATTGCAAAATGGTAGAGAACTTTTCGATTGAACAATTTAGTTTACTCTGTTCTATCTACACAAGAGCGCTTTGTCAATAATTGCAGAACATTCTGTACATTTGTAGTCATTAATATAATATAGCATTTAATTTCTCACAAATAAAGATTTATTTTATAATCACTGATTCAAATCGTCGGTGTTCAAATAATGTAAAATTGCCATCGGCAAAAATATTCTTTCTAGCAATACGGCTAGAAAGCTAGCAAATATAATATGTCGCATAATCGCAGAGAAGAACGGAAATGAAAGCGAATAAAAGTATACAATATATGAAGATACATACGATATGCCGATTCTGTTCCAGATGTTCTTTCCAAAAAAACAGCAGCTTCAAATGCGCGAAATCACGATTCAAGACTCGCCGAGGCATACTTGCAACAAGTTAACCGCCATTACTAACTGCTATTACCGCAATCACAATATTCGTAGCATGATATCGTGTACGTTTTAAATAATACTGCAATTATGAGAAATATACGATACTTTTACGAAAGACACTTGTGATAATTACTCGCGCGTAAGATTTATATTTTACGATAACAATTCGTGAGAAAAACATAAGAAGCGATTCAAACGCGATGCACGTATACCGTTGTCCGCGTCGTAAGTAACTGTCCGCGGTTCGAGTTTCTGCCGAAAAGATCTTGCGATTCTCGAAGTACTGACGCCATCGACGCGCGGCGAACTTCACGCGGTACGCTACTCAAATAAACAGTAAATACAGAATCGAATCGCTGTAATTAAAATATTCTCCAAATACTTACTCCAGCTTTACAGAGTAAGTTATTTAACGAATAATATTATGAAAAATATATAAATAACTATTGAAAATAATCGAAATAGTAAATGTTTAGTAAATAAGAAGTGCGTTTAATTATAAAACGAAAACACATACTTGCAATGACATCGATCGTACAGCCGTTGCTTTTTCGATGTACTATCGAATGCGAAACGGATTATGAACGACGCGACGCCAAGTCGATTCCGAAATGCTGATCATTGCATTACAACAAACGTCAGTTTTAACGAAATATTCGCGATTAGCTTTCGCGCACGATCACTTTGAACGGTAACAATCGCGAGACATTCGGGACAATTTGAGGATTCTACACGACTGCATCGTATCGCTTCTCGCGCCATTTAGCCCGATCTACAACACAAACAGTCGCAGGCTTGTCGCGTCAACCAATCTGATGCGTCAATTTTAAAAGTGACGCTTCGAGATTGATTGACGCAAAAGGAGGGCCTTTTTCATTTTTTTTTCTGAAAAATATAAAATTCGAAATATTTGATAAACAGAAAGAAATTATCGAGAGTAGCAAGGAAAAGTATAAACACATATAATTTTATTTATAATTATTTATTTATTTGGTAAATCAAATTTTTCAATATATTTAACATCAATCTTTCTATTATGCCAGATTAGATTGTATGTACATTATAAAATTTGAAATTATGATAAAATAAATAATCAATGTGATTATTAAAATTAACATGCATGAATGTTTAAACCATGAATCTCTCTCTCTCTCTCTCTCTCTCTCTCTCTATCTCTTTCTCTAAATTTAAAGAAAAAATTCTAGCAAATTTTAGACAAGTATGTTCTCTAAATGTAGTAGAAAGTATGTATGTATCCAAATGTATTTCGAATATAATCAATTGAGGCATAATTAATAATTTTCTTTTTTCTATATTCACAAAATCTATTTTGTCATACATACATACATACATACATACACTCGTACAGACACGTGTATATACATATGTATTTAGAGATATCATTCAGCTCTTTTCCTCCTTATCTTTCAATGATTTTATTTTTCGACCTAACATATCATAAATGGTAGGGTTTGGTTCTGTTTCCTGATCTGTATCAGAACTACAATCACTGTCACTAGAATTATTATATGTTCCAAGACCAGGTAATATACCGATACATTTGAGTCCGCTATGTATGTAATTTGTATTTACTTGATTTGGTGTAGCCTTATCGTTTTGTTTATCTGATGTAGGACTAGAAAGAAAAGAATCCGCGCGTGCAGCTGGCTCACAAGATGTATGTGGCTCTTTCTTTTTGCTAGTATCAGTATTATCTTTGGATGGAGACAATTTTCTTTTTATTCCTTTAAGTACTTCTTCTGCATGAATGAACAATTAAATAATAAATATAATCATATAGAATATTGTTCAACTTTTTCATAAAATATTTTTAAAACTTTACCTTGTTTTTGTTTGTCAGGTCGTTTCAATACAACGCCTGCGGGTAATTTTAACTGCGAAGTGCGACTACTAAAACATAATTAAAGTTGAATAATTTTATTATATTATTAAATATATTTCAGAATTGATCTCTGGACTCGAATTTTATTCAATATTACAGCTTTCAAAATAGAGAATCACTGTGATGTTATAATATTATAATAAGACAAACATATTATAATATTATATTGTTATATTATAAATTAAATTTAATTTGCCTCTTACAGTACCTTCCACAGGCAGCATTTTTACTGCTAACAGATGGATTCTTCAATTCTTGCTTTAATTTTTCATTTAATTTCTGTTCTTGAAGAGAAGCAACTGCAGCTTTAAAATCGCGCATTTCTTTTTCTTCCTCAAGATTCTTTTTACGTTCTTCTTCCATCTTAGTTCTATCAACCAAGTCCAAAAATTCTACTTCATCATCATCCAATCCTTTGATCATATTTTCTAGGAAAAGAGTATATATGTATATCAAAATGTTTTTAGAATATCATTTTAAATGTCAACAATAGAATTGAAATGTAGTTAGAAATGTAGTTAAATACTAATATTTCCCATAATGTTGATATAATTTTCATTCATTTTAAATCATTAGCACAAATATTATTAATTTATATACATAGCAAGAAAAAGGATAGGGTAAATTTATAAAAAAAAAACATATAAAGAAAAAGATTATTAACTCCATATTTATCTCTTCAATATTAAAATAAGATAAATCAATTTAGGGATCACATTAGGGATCAGACATACACACATACACACAAATGAAAATATTAAATTCGTTATAGATCCATAATTTAAATAAAATCAATTTCACTTTTTCACTTACTTAATTTGTGAGCTTCTTCATACTCTATGTCTCTTTTATTTTTTTGTTCCTGCAATCTCTCATACAAGGATCTAGGATCATAAGATTCCTCTGGAGCTTCTATAAATCATTAGATAAACGAGACTTATCAGTTATTATTCGTAAGCATTTAAAATCAATGAATTAACTTCAATAAATGTTATAATACAATGCCTAATCTTCAATTTGAATACAATCCCATAGGAGTGGCTGTATAAATATGTATATAGACGGAACGCTAAAGCTAACCTATAGGCTGATCGGCAGTTCGTACGCGTTCCCATTCCTCCTGTCGCATTCGCCGTTGTTCGGCGATTTCAGCTTCCGATATGAAACCCGAGCTCATTTTCACTGTTTGTAAATGATGTCTTGATGAAAAACAATCTACAGCACTAGCAAATGTTTTTTTCCTACACGTCTCGATAAATTGTGAAACCAGAGAGAAACCTGAGAGAGGCCATGCCAGCCTTTTTCCTGTTACCATCGAAATTGCCCGTACATTACCGCCAGTACATCCATTTTCAGTTCGAAAACTACGTGACTACATACATTTTCTGACACTATCGATAAAATCGTATTGTGAAAAGATGTGGTTTGTCTCTATACTAAATCCTCAGGATAGAAAGATGTCGACTATATGGGGGCATATTAGCAGAATATTAATAATTAAAAATTTTGAAAAATACGGAAAAATAAAAATTGTTAAATTTTATATAATAAATTTTTCAGTATAAAAATACAGTTCTTTAAAATCCCGTTATTTTATCAGATTCGGCTCGAACAGTTACTATACCCCAGAAACTTTTGTATCCATACACATAAAAAAATTACAATAACTCATGTATTTTATTATTATTAAATATTCATAACCACTATTCCAGCAAGAAATCATTCTATCCGTTTATTTTTAGTAAGAGATGATTTTTAGTGATGTGGCAGAACATATTTTCTCGCGAATTTTAATATTATATTGAAAATGTGATAAAAAAAATGATAATTGTAATTGACATGCTACCCAAATTATTATTATCGTAAGTAGTCTGAAAGATTCACACTCTCCTGTAACAAGATTATTGATATTTTATGGATGCTTAACTTTTCTTTGCAAATGGATCTTGTGTATTTGACGTAGAATCAGAATACATTAAGTTTAGTCTCCACTACGAAGATTGTTCTTCTGTATCGGATACTAACGTATTACGAGGCGAAGAGATTTTAATATGATGAAATTATTAAGATAGTTATCTTAAACGCAATGAAAGTGCTGTTATAAATATATTAATGACTTTTTATCGCGATGTTAAGTTTCATATTCGCAAATTAATAATTAATAGTTGATACGATCTAATTGTTGTTAGTATTCGTTTTGCGTTAGTATTTATCAATATTTCATTAAACATTGGTTTAGAAAAATTTGTGATATCATACGTATTTTCTTATAATTACGTTTTATAATCTCGCATTATTAAAATTTAATTATGCTCCTGTATTATCATTTTTATTATATTTTGAACAGCATTGATAATTGTATTGGGTCATCTAAAAATCGCGGATACTTTTTAGATGACCCAATACTTTCAATATACAATTTTATCGACAATGTCAGAAAATGTATATAGTCACGTAGTTTTCAAACTGAAAATGAATGTACTGGCGTTAGTATGGGCGATTTCGACGGTAACAGGAAAAAAACCGGCTGATCTCTCTCAGGTTTTTCTTTAGTACAAACAATTCGCGAACACAACGAACTCTAGATGGCTAAAATCATTCAAAATGCTCGAAAGGTAAAATCAAATATTTAAATTATTAGATTAATTATTATTGTTACACGCGCGCATAGATATGTAATAATCAGTGTAAAACTAATGACATCTATCGTGCCATTTTAAAAAATATGTAAAATTTATTAAGTATTTAATATTGTTTTTAAATATCTATTAAAAAATGGTTATGTTTTAGTCTTTTATAAATTGAGTATTTTAATTTTTAAAAAATACAATGTACATATTTATCATATATTTCTTGCAAACTTTTTGGAATAAATAAACTATCATTTATATAACAAAAATTCATTTATATTTTCAACTTTTTTATAAAATAATACAAATATTAACATGTCAATATTAATATGAATCACATAAAATTAAAAATATTATAATCTAGACATAACTAAAAAGTTAAATGAACATGAAACATTAAAAAAATACTATGTTAAAACACTAAGAAGATATCATAATTTATAAAATGGAAATAAGTGATATTTAACACACTTATATATAAAATATTCTGGATAAAAATATTTATTAATTATTAACTACATATTGAAATAAGATTTGTATGAACAATTTTAACTTTTTAGCTACGTCTAGACATTATAATATTTTATACTTTTTTATATATTATACTTTATCTTAACTACTTCTAACTAAATTCTAAATGTTTAACATCCACCTCTTGTCATATTTAAAATAGATCCCTTCAATTTCTATGAATATTGTTACCATACCGTGTCTGCAAATTCAATAAACGGAAGAAAACTTAATGCAAGTATGATTATTTGTAAATAATAACCCACTGAAAATAAACTGATGCAATATAATTCCGCTTGAGTGCTGGGATATCGTAGTCACTTTACTTTTCAAGTTAATCAGGTCTCTGAAATTCATTCGTAATAATTGTCTATGTATACCTGCCTAGTGCCTTGTAAAATATATTTATTGTAAATATATCATTGTCATATGTAGTTTGTATTTGTTCAAAAAATATCAATTAAAACTTGATTTTTCCTTGTTGAATTTGATCGTAAACTTCTGATGTTAGTAACTGATAACCGAGCTTTGCATTTAAATAATATAGTTTGTCTTGAACTTTGTACGGATTATATCCTTCCTCCTGGAGATCTTTCTTTTTCAGTTTGAATGTTCCTGCAAACCGTAAATAGTTACCTTAGTGTAACTTATTGTTAGTTTAATGTATTCATGTTAATGTATTAACATATTCGCTTCATGTATTTCGAAAGTGCATTCAAAATTAAGTGCACTTCGTAATTTAGTTGTTCTCTAATTTCTCTCTTAATATATTATTTATTTTATATTAGCTAATAATATTCAATGCTTATTTTCAATACTTACACTCATATTTAATACATATTTCATAAGCATATTTTTTGAAACACACATTATAATTTCATTAATTAAAATTGCACAACTTATAGACTGCAACATGAACAGCAAAAATATCGAGTATATTTATATATCTATACATAAACATATACCTGTGAGATCAATTTTCGTCAAAATTCTGACAAATTGCGGCCTAGCGTAAGCAGGTAATTGTTCTTTAATGTCGACTTCAGTACCTTTAATCTGTCGATAATCATTATTACCTTATCTATTACTAAATCATGTTTATACAAAATATTGTAACTCTAACGTTAATTCAGTTTATTAAGATTTTTTTGTATCAACATGCTGGTGTAATATTATAAATATACACAAATTATTTTTCTTACAAAAAACTACTTGAAAAACGAAAATGAAATAATTATTACCTCTACACCGTATACTATGCAATCTCGATAATTAATAAAATTACTAATGATGGCTTCAATTTCGGAAGTCGATACATTTTCTCCTTTCCATCTAAATGTATCTCCTGTTCTGTCCTTGAAGTATAAATAGCCACATTCATCAGCAACAAGAATGTCTCCTAAATAAAATTACAATCAAATTCACAAAATTGTTTAACTCAATTTTAACAAATAGTTCTGTATTATAGATATAATTGAACAGCTCGTAATACATGTACGAATGACTTTCTTTTTTTCTTAAACAATCTAAATTAATAGAAATATGTTTGAAATAATTATATTCCAAATAGTTGCAAGTTAGCGTTTTAATATACTTAATAAATAATAGATATTAAATTTTTTATACATACCTGATAAAAAGGCAGAATCGCCTTTTGTAAAAACATTATGAATCACTTTTTTCTCAGATGCTTTTTTGTCCACGTATCCTAAAAATGCCCTGGTTGGATTATTTGGCGAGATCTTTCCAATAAACGCACCAGGTTCATCTATTAAATGAAAGATTTGATTTATGTTAACGATTAAGTTTTAAAAGATTAGAAAAAATAATGCGAGCAATTATATTGATTGACAAAATCTTATTTATCTGAAGTCATAAGGAAAGATTACTCTTCTATTTTAAAATTGTTACATGTAATAATAATTACTAAAAGGTTAGATAGCAAATAAAATTAGATTAAATATCATATTTCCACTTAATATTTAGTATAAAATAATCTGAAAATTGAGCGAGAGAGAGAGAAAGAGAGCGCACACACCGTCCGCTTTGATTATTCCCGATTTTCAAACGACCTCAATTCTCTAATTTTTAATATATTTGTTGAAATACAATATTATAATCTTATTGATTAAAATTCATACAGTATATTTTATATAGTGTTCAAAATTTTAACAAATGGCAAAAATATCCATTATATATATTATTTATGTATGTAAATGTATCTATATGATGCATTTTCGCCAGAATTTTAAATATTAATTAATATTAAATTAATTAATCTTGTCCAGTCAGCTTACTTGGTTTACAGACTTGACACAATCCTTTAGAGTTGCGTATAGGTTCTCCATCCTCATCTACTTTAATCAGAGATACGGGATATACCGATGGAATAATTCTTGAAAAAAAACCTATTGCTCCCATTTTGTTGTCGATGTTCACTGAAAACATTTTTTTTAAATGCTTCTATAGTTCTACTTTTTTTAAAACTCATATATTATAAAAATAACATTAATACTCAACATTATGGCTTATGTAAAATCTGATAAAAATTGTTTTGTTAAGATTGAAACAATATTGAATAACAAGTGAATTGATATAATTATATTCATATAATATTTTATGTATACTTACGTACAAAGAGCATATTAAACTAAGTATTTTGTACTTACTGACATTAGCATTGCCTTCAGTTGCACCGTAAAATTCGAGCACTTGTGGAATTTTGAATCGTTTTACAAATTCGTCCCATATCTGCGGTCTTAATCCGTTGCCGAAAATTAATCTAATATTATGTTCCTGGTCCTCTTTTTTAGATGGAACTGCCAGAATATATCGACACATTTCCCCTATATATTGACCAACCTAATATTTTCCAAAATTTTATCTAAGATATAAATGATATAACTTATGCAACTTCAGTCTTATTAGTATGTAACAAAAATCAAAGCAAAAAGAGAACAATACAATTCATTTCATCAAATAAAAATATAAAGAATATCTATTAAGTTGTGTAGAATAAATTATCAAAAACTATCTCATCTAACATCTAACAATAAGATTGACAAGCAATTAAACTAATAGAAACTTATACTTACAGTGCATTTGTATTTAATACAGTCAGCAAAATATGCGCTAGCACTAAATTTCTTCCTAATCACTGTCGTATGTCCGTATATTAAGGCTAGTCCCACAGCCATTATTCCACCCGCTGTATGATATAAAGGCAAAGATGTATATATTCTATCAGAATCACGCAAAGTTCCCATATAACGTACTGAACTCGTAATAAAGATATATCTGCAAAAGGTATATGATATATAGGTATATGATATATATTATCTGTTTCATTCTCTGTAAAATTATCATTTTATTTTGTAATTTTGAAAAGTTTTCGGAAATTTTAGAGAGAAATTTTACAAGTTTGCGTGAGTTTAAAAAAATTCTTTTAGAAATCTTTTCGTTTTTTTCTTTTCAAAATATTTTCTTAACAAAATTTAAGATAGCGCTCTCTTCTGTATGGAAATACTATTAATAACTATTTTCTACATAGTCAAAATTCTTTTTGAAACACATCATAAACTCTATAACTTTTTTATAGAAAAAAAGCCAAAACTTATGTGTAACATATCTACCTTGAGTTTGTAATAACAGCTGCCTTAGGAAGACCTGTAGTACCACTAGTGTAAATGTACAAAAGTTTATCGTGATAACCACTTTTTTCTTGTACTCCTAGTGGTGCAGCCGGTGTGTCCAACAATAAGGTATTCAAATCTTTCTCTTTTAATCCAACTGACATTGTATTCGGGTGATTTCCGAATCTGTACAACGTTAACTTAGCATCTAATGACGAGGCGATGTCTGTTACAGCTAGAATTAATAGCTTTCATTAGAATTAATAATTATCGAAATATCTGAAAAACTGTTCAAGAGGAACGATTAATGAAAAAAATCAATTCTACGTTTAGACGTGATTTTTGTATTCTTCGGTTCTAAAATAGATAATAATTGTAAAGAAAGAAACAAACAAATTTTTTCTCTGTAAATAAATTGAAATAAATTTTATTTCATTATTAAATAATAATTATTGATTAGTATTCTTACCGTCAAAAAACTCGGTGCCATATATAAGTGCTTGACACTTTGCAATATTGATGCAATGCAAGAGACTGCTCTTACGCAAATTGTTATTAATCAAAGAAGTTACCACACCGAGTTTATTTAAACCTAACCAAATCGCAATAAATTCCGGTCGATTCTCCAACAATAAAGCAATTGCATCTCCTTTTTTATAACCATGTGTTTTAAATATCGTCGCAATTTTGTTACTAAAATCTTCTATCTGTTTATAAAATATTAATTCATTAAAATTCATACGCAGTCTGTTCTTATCTTACGATCATTTTATGTAATGTGCTTATTAAAATGTTAATATGTTTTGTAACCGACCTATGACCTTTTGACAAAAATGTACACATTAAATACGGTCTTAAATATAAAAACCAATTATGACTATCGATCATAGAATCATATACAATTATATAGTATACTTAATACACTTATATACTTAGTATACTTAAAGTACAGATGTGACAAAAGACTTTATATCCGAACGAAGCCAGAAAATCAGTTATTAAAAATTAAAATTGACATTGCAAGTTGTGAAACATTACATAGAATATTACAATGACGATTTATGTATTTATACATAATTAAAATAATTAATAATGTATTTATATATAATTAAAATAATTAACAAATTGTGCTTTGATAAAAATCTTTGAGTAAAGCGTGGAAAAGAATTATATAAAATATATATTTTATTTATATTTATATATATATAAATAAAATACATACATACATACTTAAATCTCTTTGGGAAGTATCAATTAAATTTAAAGTGTCTTTATTGAATAAAATATAGTCTACAAATAAAAATAGTGTTTTTCTGTAAAATAAGCGCTACCTGTTGAAAAGTCCATTCTTTATCTTCAAATATAAAGCAGATTTTATTAGGATAACGATTAACATGTTGTCTAAATATATCGGCGACATTTCTGTTTTTTCTTCCGTGACCGTGTGCTGACCACAACATTCTAATATATCCTATAAGTCCTCTGGAAAAAAAACGAAAAGTGCTCGAGAAAAAGTTTCACAATTGAAATATTCATTCTTGTGATCAAGAGAATATATTCAAGAAGATATGTTATTTTGTCTATTGCTTAAAAATAACTCTTAAAGTTTATATGTTAATAATGTTTGAAATGAAAAAGCAATATATCCACTGAAAGAGTTTAATTATTTTATATCAAATTTTATTTAGATATAAAAGATGATATAAATTTGAGATATTTATAATGTCTGTATGATTTTATTTGATATGTTGCATTATATTTATTCTATAATTCTTGATTGGCTCAATAATAAATTCTCAATAATAAATTTTTAAAATACGCATAGTGTTTTATAAATGTATTTTTGTCGATATGGACAATTACATTGAATGGCCAACTAAGAAATTCCGTTATATGTTCTCGAGGTCAAGAAAAGAGGATGCTACGTTCACTTAGCAGTACTGTGGGAGAACAGTTAACAAGTTATAAGAAAGAGGAAGAAAAGAATATTCCACATTTTATTTTATTATGATAAATAAGATTAAGGCTAATGAGAAAGTTAGTGCAGAAATAGATACGCTTAAGTATTTCTTAGATAACTCGCTAGCGGTTATCTAATAAAGAGATTTGTGTTATATTCACATTGTTTGTTTTGTGCAATTACCGTGCCTGATTCCTATTGCCCTATTTTACCCAATTTCTTTGTAATTCTCATTAGTCTTAATCTTATTGTTATTTATTATTTTAAAATTTGAGAGTCTGATTTAAATTATTTTTTGTTATTATATTATTGTACTTTTCAAGCATACGTTCATAAAACAAACTCTTTTTGTTTTCACTCTTAAATCTTTTACATTAGTCTCATGCTTTGGCACGTCTACATACATGTTTATCTTCTAATAATACATTTAATAATATTGTTGTCTTATTAAAATAATATGAATTGATCATTTAAATAATTAGACCATAACCAATTTTCTTTAACTTTTCATATTGTAAATTGCGAAAGGCATTGAATATGATTTTAATCATGACCATGACTGCAACCTAGATTTCAACCACGGCCATGACCATGACAACAGTCAGATCTATAATCACGGTCATAAATTAGAACAATGAAAAAATGTATGTTCAAAGACTCAAATCACTGCAAACATGCGAAACATATTTCTCGGTATGTTTACTCCAGAATGAAGCGAGACGAAAGTAAAATACATATTATATTACAAACTTTTTATTTTTATTAGGTGTTGGAATTAATTCGTAGCGTTTTACAAGTGATGGGAAGTACTTTCATTAATGTATTTTTTAATGCTCATGTGAAATAAATAACATTCTTTCATTAAAAAACGCTACGAATTAATTCCAACACCTAATATGATTTTTTTCAGACTTTTTATCATTAAGGCTCAATAAACTTTTTTGTGAGATCCCAAGCAGAACAAGTCATTATGATATCAAAATTATGTCAAAATGACTCCAAAATGATCATTAAAAGTCATTTTTCAATCATTTCCGATTTATTTTAATGTTATTTTAACATTATCGTAACTTATTCTGCTTGAGATTAAGAATTCATTGAAAATTTAATCGTTATAAAATATTAACATATTGTACATAATAAATAAAAAGAAAAAGAAAACGTCACATTTTTTTCTTTTCATTTCTTGTGAACACTGTTATAAAATAAACATCTTGAAAAAGTAAGTATCTCGATATTTTAATAAAAATAATACATGTTAGCATAGATGAAAGAAAAGTTATAGTATGCAAATAAACAACGTTAAACAACGTTTATTTAACAGAATATTTTAAAAAGAAATTAAACAGTTTTTTCTGTATTACGATAATTATGTTTTACAAGTATGATAATTATATTCATTAAATGTATCCATGTTTATACACGCAAACTCTTGTTATATTCGTATCAAAGTTCACAAAACTTGTGCGTAAATGAACTTTAAAATTTATTTGAGAGCAAAAATATGTATCGATACAATTGTAATTATCATAACAATTGAGACTATAAACGCTATGACCTTTGCTTCAATTTCTGCCTCTTTTTATATGTAAAAAAAGTAAAGTAAAAAGATATTACAAGCTGAAATAAACTTTTTACTCTTTTTTTACTTCGACTAACTGCGCTTTACTTTCCGATTTACTTCTACTCTGCCATTTTCTTGCTTTAATTTTTAATATGCCTTGTATATCTAGTTTCCGGTGAAAGTTAGAGAACATTTTACAACACCGATAATTTTTCGCGCGTATCTTCTATTCCACCATAATATGTTTAAAAAATTAATAAAAATCTATAATATACTCATAAGATAAAATTACTTCTAATTACTTCTATTTATATTTACGTAAAAGAAAAATTGCCTTCCATTTTAAATCTGTAAATAAATATGTTTTTTCTTTAATGTAATTCTTTAAAGATATAAATTTCTATTAAATTTTATTTATGTAAATTTCTGTAACGATGTAAACTTTTTTATGAATTACCTATATACATTTTATTTGTGTACATCTATAATATATACATTTTAAATTCTGTGAGCAAAGTAAAGAAAAAATATATTATAATTTATCATCAATAAATTTATAGTCAAATAATAAGTTATAGTCAAATAATATAATCAAATAATTTATAATTAAATTATAATAAAAAAAGAACTATTACAAAAAACAAAAATAAAATTTTTTTGTATTATATTTTTTGTTTATGTATTCACAAAATTTACATATACGATTCTCTTTGTCTTCAAATGGACTACTGCTCGTTTCCAATCAATATAGATTAACTTCAATTTCGGTCTAACTAATTCTTCATTTCATTTTAGTATTGCAAGGATTAGAAAAAAATGAAGAGTGAATTAAATTAAGATTAAAGCTAAAATGTACATTGATAGAAACGGACAGTCGTACGTACATCCGATTGAATTGTGCATAAATCAGCAAGTGATATTCCCAGACATTATTCCCAGACGAAGTTTAATAATAAAAATTTTGTGTGAGATTAACTCTCTCATATATTTTGTAAAAAAAAGAATGTAAAAACAAAAACAAAGCTGCTCAGTCTAGTTAAATTCAATTAAGTGCGCGAATTCTTAAGGGTTTTTGGAAACTATGGAAACGGTGAAAAAAAATCTGTATGTAATGATGCGTTGTAAAAATCAATTTAATAAACGTACAGCACAAACACTTTATATCTTGTGTACATTAAGGGATGTCGAAATATAAGGAAATTTGAAAACAGAGAGTTACGCCAATGTTCGGTTCCTGTCACTAAAGCTATGTAGCGATATAGGAAATTCACGACTGGGTTTTTTTATTTTTCCTTTCACTACAGATCTCCAATGGCGTGACCTTCGATAAGATTATCCGACGTCTTAACGATTAAAATGTCATCGCAAATAAGATTTATTGTTATGTACAATTATAAAAATACAAGGCTATAATCTTTATGCTTTGATACATTGATTAACATTATATAAGTAAATCTTTATCTCAAATAAAAAGGTATATTATCAGTTAAATGAATAATATAATTAAAATCGTTGAATAGATTCTCACTTTTTAATGATGCGTGATTAATTCTTTATATAACAGACTTATACAACAAACAACTAATCAACAATTGGGAAAACAAGTATATAAAAAAGAAATTTTCCTTGACTCACTTGCAATCCCGTGATATTGTCTTCAGGGCAACGTAGAACCATCTCATGCGACCACCGGCGACAAAGTAGGCAACGGAAATCACTATGAGCAATTGCACGAGATAGATCGGACCCATGTAGATGACTATTGCGGCCAGTGCTACAACTGCGACTACCAGCAGCAACATAATGAGAGTGAGACGTTGCAGAAACCGGCCGACCTTTTTCCAACGACTTGTACTCGCATTGAGATCCCTCTCTGATCTCAACGCCGCGCTCACGCTGGTACGTGTTGTCTGGACGTCCTGATGCGTACCTGATGGTACGTTCGTACCTATGTGTCCCACTCCGGACGTTGCCCTCGAGATATCACATTTATTGGCGCTGCTCTCATGTAGCGGTGTCGGCGCCGATGCCAACGCCGAGACCGACGTGGACGTCGACGCCGACACCGGGGATATTCCTACAAACCGGGTCTCGCCACGCTCGATATCCTGTAACGTGATCTTTGTGAATAATTTCAAGAGTAATTACACGGAAAAAAGCGACAGATCTTATCTAACTTTATGTAACAATTTCCAACTATTGAATTTCAGAATGCACTTGAGAGTCTTTCCAGCAACAGACACAAATTAACACAAGAGTTATTCTGTTCTTGTTCAATAATCAGTAAGAAACAAAGAAATGGAATGACTCTTGTTTTGTGTCGATTTGTACTTTTGTTAGAAAACTCCCTTATATGACCTTTCAACTTGTAAATCACATGATATCATTATCACATGATAAGAGACTGTGAATTTAAGAGTTGTGTATGTGTTTTCTATAACATAACACATAGAATGAAATCAGTAGAACAAAATTAATTATTCAGTCGAATACATAAGACTGACGTGAAATTTTTTTTATCTCTTTATATGTATCTTTTTATATATATCCTTTTATATATTTTTGTAACATCAGCAAACAAGAGTTGACATCTTATCTTTATAATATAATTAAGTCTTCGATTATCAAGATAGATTACGAAAGATTTGAGACTTGTAAAAAAACATGTCAAATATTTTTCTTTCTACTGTGATTTGAAATATTCTTAGCTTTTCAAATTTTCCAGTCGTTGACTGACTAGAGCACACTGCAGAGTTTCTAACTTAGCCAACTACTTTCTAACAATTTAGTTTCTCCTATTAACTATATTTTTAACAGAATATGACCCAGTTAGGCTAAAATAATCTGATTTTACACGCCAATATTGTACTGTTACTTGCCGTACCTGTTACTTTCCTTTATAAAAATGCTAAACTGCAATCCAATAATAAGATAATTAATTAATATCTATCGCCTTTCAGGTTTATTTAGACCGTTAAATCTAGTAAAAAATGTACGAATTACATATTTTAAAAGATATAAATATATGTATATACCGTGTACGAATTCGAGTATCTCAAGTTCTCACATTTCTTTTTGTACGTAGATCTTTTCCTTTGTCGAATTTTAAGGGAATTTTCCTTTGTTCGAATACCATTTTTTTTTTCGTTACAAATACATAAATACTAATTTAATATTTCGCTTCTAATTAACTATGTTTTTAATCTTCGATATTTGACACAGCTTTCTAAGAACGCTTGACGAGATCCGAATGTCAAAATAAGATGTATGGCACCATCTAACGTTGCTTGTTAGAAGCTGACGAATTTTCGCTATCGATAAGTCCGTGTATTCTGCACCGTTAACGCTTGTCATTTTCAGTTAAGAGCATTTCCAGATCAAACGAATCGTACTGAATTATTGGCACATTATACTTACTACAAAGATAGAACCGTATTTCCACGCAGCATGTGTCTTAAACGGAGCTAGCACGCATTTTTGCACGATTCTTTTAAATCGCGTGTTTGCCGCGCGTGAAATACGTCACGCTCGAATCGCCATCGAGAATGTTGCTACCTTCACGATATTGAGTTACTTGACGACTGACATATCTTATCCGCACGAATGTATAAAAGGTTACTTGAAGACTATATAATTTGGAGGACAGTTTGTAGCAAATTTCACTTAATGGAAACCTCCAGGTCTCCATATTCCGTATATACTATAATCAATAATACGACGATACTGCTACCTCGTGGTGAAAAACGGTATTTTTTAAATAATGATTAATAATAGGATTTGATTTTGATTTTCATGTTCTAACGTATATATGTACCTTGGTATGTGTATTGTACTTTTTTGTTTTCGTAAAAATACGTTCTCTTATATTATTATTATATTACTATGAAAAGCCATACTTTCATACTTGGTTTAATTTCGAAAAAGTATATATTGATTAAGTGAAACGTCCACATGTATATAAAAGTAATTAAATATTAATTCAATATTTACTAATATATCATAGATATTTGAAATTTAAGTATATTTAATACATCGAAATAGAATGTATAATATTATCAGCTTCTATAACTTATGATTTTATCATTTTATTATTATATATATAATACAAATTATATATATATATATATATTAGGTGTTGGAATTAATTCGTAGCGTTTTACAAGTGATGGGAAGTACTTTCATATATAATTAATTATATATGAAAGTACTTCCCATCACTTGTAAAAATGGGAAGTACTTTCATTAATGTATTTTTTAATGCTCATGTGAAATAAATAACATTCTTTCATTAAAAAACGCTACGAATTAATTCCAACACCTAATATATATATATATATATATGTATATAAATAAAATAAACAGTAAAATTATAAGTTATAGAAGCTGATAATATTGTTTCTATTTCAATGTATTCAATATACTCAAATTGTCCCACGGAAGTTAATATATGCAGGGTCATGATCTGATTACATAAAAATCACTTCACTGTGGTTTTAATCATGATTCAGCGGAAAATAATTATAATTGATATCTAAACTTAATAGCTATATATTTTAAACGCTATAAAAAAAATGCGTCACAATGATTATAGCAAGAGAAACACTTAAAAATGCATAATTTTCTAATAAATTTTGTTCCAAAATTTCCTTTGCACAATATGCCTTTAACTTTTAATTATGTTTAATATTAATTTATATATTTGCATGATAATATATTTTATATTTATAGCGATTTCTTACAGTATATATACATATGTTAACTTCTATTAATATTTTATAATAGTACATAAGCTAATAAATTTTTTGTTGCAGCAATTTTATTATCTATGTAAGACATAATATGTGTGTCATCAAAAGAAAAAAAGATCAAGAAAAAAAGTATTTCTCAATTTTTAATAAACAAAACATATGTTCTATTTGCTTTGTGTACGTCGTCTAGCTTATTTTACATATATGTACACATTTTTAAAGCTAATCTTCAAGAATAATTTGTTTCCTAGAATGAAATCACGTCAATTTATTAGTTGTATCTGTGTTTGATTAAATATCAAATCAAGTATTAAAATAGTTTGTTTATTTAGAACAGAGATTAATGCAATCGTAAGAAATCGTTCAAAAATTATTACTTAATATAAAATGAAAGAAAATGAAAGAAATTGAAAGATGTGGTAAATACTGGTTACTACTTTTACGAGATTTAACTTATTACGAGACAACAAATTTAGACAACTAAAATTTGTCGTGGATATCCGGAAAAAAATATTATGTAAATAGATATATTGAGTCGGAGGAAAAGTTTTGCAGTATTTTGTTATAATAGCTCAAAGTTATATATATAATATCTTCGTTAAAAATGATCAAAATTTAAAATTAAAAAGGTTTTCAAAGCTTGAAATCTTTATTTTCTAATGGTTACTATATATTTTGAATTTATGTGAATTTTGTAATTTTTATATATAGAAAATTACGAGCTGAAAAAAAGAAAAATTTTTTTTCTTACTTTGTGGGTGTCACGTGCCAAAAAAATTGCGAAAGTTTTCGACTATCTGTATCGTGAAAGTTTGAAGTTTTACTTACAAAATAATTTTTTTTTTAATGTTTTATTATTTTAATGTTTTTTTATGTTTTATTATTACGATTTTTTATTATTGAGTTATTCGCAAGTCAAGTAAAACGGAGCATTCTGATTTTGATCGCTCATTACTCCATTAAAAATTATCATACTGCAATTAAAAAAAAAAAAATTTTTTTTGAAGTTAATACATTGAATAGAGCTACTATGCTAATTTTTTAAATGTAAAATATATAGAAATTTGAGTTAAAAATGTGATATTACTATCCTTATATATAACCATTGCGTAATGAAAAATGAATATCACATTTTTAACTCAAATCTACATATATTCTATTTTTAAACAAAATTGGCAATTATTTGATAGAGCAACGTTTCAGCTTTAAAAATCTATTTTATTAATTATGGTGCGATGATTTTTAATAGAATTATGAACAATCAAAATCAGAATGCTCTTTTATTTAATCCGTGTAACAAAAATAGAAATATTTTTTAAAAATGAATTTTTAAGAAAAACTTTAAGCTTTTACGTCAGATAGTCAAAAATTATGCAACGAATATATTCTGTATATAATTTTAAGCCAACAAAATTCCGCAGAACTTTTTCTCCGACCAAATATTTTATATATAATTAATTATATATAATTGTATAATATAATAATATTGTGTGTGTATAAAATATATCAATTTTTTATATAATTATATATAAAACATTTTTTCCCGGATATTAAAAATTTTTAATATTTCAAAGATATAGTCAAATTCTATAAATGTTTTTTCGTATGTGTAATTTTTTTAAATAGATATTTATCTGTAAATATATCTGAAACAATTATTCTTTGAATTATGCTTTATTTATTACAATTAATAATTATGTGATTATATTTTAATGAATTTTAATAAAAATGCAAAAATGGGAAAGAATATTTATGTTTAAAATATGAATACATTAAGCAGTGTTTAAATTGCTTGTCTCGCTATTTTATCTATATATTTGTACATACAATCCAAATAAATAAATAAAAATGTATTCGAAAATAAATGTACACTGTGAAAATACTTACACAATCTTTGTCCATGTGTGTAACGTTTATTACATTATTGTGATTAATTGACATCTTCGATATAGTATCCGCCATGTATAATAACGTTGAAAAACACAGAATAATTTCATAAAAATTATTTTTACAAAAGAGATATATTAAATTATCCAATTACGATTCGTTTGATTAATTTAACTTTTAATTAATGTTATGCAAAGACTAACATATAAAATTAAGAAATTAAAATTTTCTTCGTAAAAACTTTCTTGATATTTGTCATTTTTATATTTTAGTATTAGCTATATCTAAACAATTCACAATCGCAAAATCACGTTTTATAGTGCGCTCATTGCACATATATATCGAATAATTCTTGCGAATGATTGCACCGTGTGACGTCTCTGACGATTTAATAAGTATGAGAAAATTCCACAGAGAAGATAAAATTCTGTGTAGAACAACGGAACAAAAGCACTTAAACTCGTCCACTGACCGATTCGATTCCTGTTAGCGGACTAAAATGAAATTGCAACGGTAAGTCAGTTGGCCGTTCATGAAAGCGTCTTCCCTCCTTCCTTTCACATGTATACCGGTTCTTGAAATTATCTGTTCGCCTATTCGTTGTGGTTTTTGCTTTATTTCGATGAGGAGAGGGAGAAATAGAAGAGAGAGTAACTACGCAGAACTGCAACTACACCAACAAAAAGTGCAGAAAGAAGCGACAATGGTACATGACCCCATTTCATAACAACTTTAATTGATTGTTTCGCTTTTCGCGAAATATTCACAAATTTTCGTGACATCATTAGACATTTTTATATTCATAATTCCTTATACATAAATGTATAAGACATTTGTTGTCAAAACTGATTTACAGCAAACTATAAATTTTTATATATAAGTTTTTTATATTATAATAGAAGTTTGATTATATTTATAGAAGTATGAGTTTTTTCTTTTCAGACTAAAATAATTTTACATACATTTTAATAATTTATTGTGAGAGATTATAGTGAAAGAAGAGCCTTGAGGACTTTATTTTATTTATCTTTATTTTACTTTTAATTTAATTATGTTATTATTTATGTATATAAAATGTATGTAAGTCACTAAAATTTTGATAGATCCAAAGAATTATTGTAATATATTATATTTAAGATATGAAAAGGATGAAGAAATCATAAATAATAATGTTGTAATAAATATAAATTGTGAATATAAGTGTTTTATAATATTAGTATTTCAATACGCGCGATAGTCTATACTTTGACGTAAAGTCATGCAGTCAACCTCATCAATTTTCAAAGTATTTATCTTCACATTGATATCTTCTTCGAGTTGAATTTGCGTTTTGAGCAAATAACGTAGCGATGTCTCTGCCTGTAATACATATTAATAATAAAAGATTACTATTTGCGCAAAATTTATTACATCGGTTTTGCGAATGGAATTCTATAATTAGAATTCTGTATAAACGCAAAATGAATGTCACAAACCGCGCAAAGCATTCGCTGCAAATTTGCCACGACATTTCGTAACTCGTGTATCTCCTTCACGAGATTGACTTCGACTAAATCCTGAGCATGTTCAATTCCTGGACGTTGACATCGATGACCTAATCTTGTATGAGCCAGAGCCATATATCCTTCTTTCTCAGCTATCGACTTCTTTATGCTTGTGATATTGCTTGACATCGCGGTAACTTGTTTTATTATCTACAAATAAATTCTAATAAAATTACAAAATAAGTAATAGCAAAACTTATGAGTTAAGATATAAAATCGCATCATTTTCCTTGATTATTCAACTTTTTCCTTGATTATTCAACTTTTTCTACATATCAAAAATTAATCGGAAATATTTTTCTTTCATAACATCAACATTTTATCATAGATTTCGAAAACAGAAATACATAAACTTGTCATTTGATGAAATCTTAAATTAATAATTAATTAATATCGAGATTTGTGCCAAAGGTAAATTATTACAAAAATATGAAAAGAAAGAGCATAAAGAACTACAGCACAAGTTGTAGTTAGTGATATTTAATTATTCTTGCATTACGAATTACAATAAAAACATTAAACGTTTCGGCCACAATCTGGCCATCTTCAGTAAAATAATATTCTTAAGACACAGTTACAACAAGTTGAAATAAAATTCAACCGTCGTGTGTTATAATTGTAAAAATCGTGTTTGCATCTATGCGACGCTGCTTCGTATAATAATGTTAGAATATCAGAAGTCATATAGTGAAAAGTGTAGAACGAGAATTTCCAGATTCTAATTTACAATAATTTATTTTATTATTAATATCTTTTAAAACGGAGTATAAAACAAAAGAAACATTATCTGTTTTACAGCAAAAATAAATCGATGAATTTCAAGTATAATCATTGTACAGATAGAAATTTGTCGTGACATTATGTGTTGGTCGTTGTTATCACATATTTTTCCGCTGTTTACATCCATGAGTCAAATAGTTCAGAAAGTTCTAGAATTATTTATTAAGTGCAAAAGAGATTTTTCTTTAGAAGAGGAAGATAAACATCAGGCAAACCTTCAGTATCACTTTGTTTATTGATCCCACTTATTTGGTTTTTAATATATCATTTCTGAAATTCTTCGTTTCAATGATTGTTCTGTACCTTCGCGATTTTTATCTGGATTAGCAGCTTGATAGAATTTTACTGTTGTCCCATCCCAAATTTCATGAAAAGAACATTTCGGAATTAATTCACAATTCTTCTCAATAATGGCTATCCTCTCAAATTCGTATTTTCGACAATTAATAGAATAAAAACTTTGGAAAATAGAACTAATCCAGATAAAAATCGCGAAGGAAATAACAATGAATATGATTCCAATAAGAAAAAATTTTTCGCGATACCATATTTAAGCAAGATTTCTGAAAAATTCAAAAAACTTGCTTATATTCATGATTTTAATATAGCTTATAAACCGATGAATAAATTAAATAAATTATAAAAACAGGAAAAGATCCCTTGCTTAAGGATGACCATTGTGGGGTAGTTTATAAAATTAATTGTTTGAATTGCGAATCGTCGTATGTTGACCAAACTAAGAGAAAATTAAAAACTCGTATTAAAGAACACAAGACTGATATTAAGAAATCTACTTCTGAGATATCAGTTGTTTCACGTCACCGTGTGAATGAAATGCATGAGTTTGATTGGAATAACATAAAAATTTTAGATACAGAACAATCATTGATGAAACGAAGAATTTCAGAAATGATACATATTAAAAACCAAATAAATGAGATTAATAAACAAAGTGATACTGAAGGTTTGCCTGATGTTTATCTTCCTCTTTTAAAGAAAAATCTCTTTTGCACTTAATAAATAATTCTAGAACTTTCTGAACTATTTGACTCATGGATGTAAACAGCGGAAAAATATGTGATAACAACGACCAACACATAATGTCACGACAAATTTCTATCTGTACAATGATTATACTTGAAATTCATCGATTTATTTTTGCTGTAAAACAGGTAATGTTTCTTTTGTTTTATACTCCGTTTTAAAAGATATTAATAATAAAATAAATTATTGTAAATTAGAATCTGGAAATTCTCGTTCTACACTTTTCACTATATGACTTCTGATGTTCTAACATTATTATACGAAGCAGCGTCGCATAGATGCAAACATGATTTTTACAATTATAACACACGACGGTGGAATTTTATTCCAACTTGATGTAACTCTGCGTCTTAAGAATATTATTAATTTTACTGAAGATGACCAGATTGTGGCCGAAACGTTTAATGTTTTTATTGTAATTCGTAATGCAAGAATAATTAAATATCACTAACTACAACTTGTGCTGTGGTTCTTTATGCTCTTTCTTTTCATATTTTTGAAATTATAACCACAATCGTTTTTTACGTTTTTTGTAAATTATTACGTCATTTTTTTTACTCACCTCCGAGTGCTGAAGTTCCAGTTTCGTTTTGGCTTCTCGAGTCTGTTCAATACGTTGTCTGAAAGCTTCATTTGTGACATTCTTCTGGTTATTTAATTCATCAATCGTTTGCTTAATTATCGTATCAATGTAACATCGCAATTGCTTTGCACTATTTATTTCTTTATTTGCATCAATAACATTGCTGTTTGTTTGGAGTTCCCATTCATTTAACATTACTACCCTATGTTTAACAGTCCTTTTGTATATGACTTCTGTATTCTTGAATATTTCATGCAATTAAAATTATATACATATATCATAGATATGTAAATAAGATAATTTTGCTAAGTTGATCTTATGCAAACATTTTATTTTTCTTTAATATATTTAGATTCCCAGATAGCACAGAATGTTTATGATAAATATTTATTATTATTTATTTTTGGAAATGTTACTAGTGTTATATAAATATTTTATACACATTTTATATAAAGCTTTATTAGAAATATTATTAAAATATAGACTAAATATTTTACGTATAATATTATACTTATGATAAATATGAATAAATATTTCTAATAAGTATTTTTTACTTGGATGATAATATCTTATTAAGTATTTTCATAGAATTTACTACAACGTTTAATAAATATTTTATAATATTTATAATAAATGTTTATAATTTGTGCAATCTAATTATGCAAAGACCATGAAAATATTTACAAAATATTTAAAATAAGTCTTATAAATTAATTATTCACAAATAAAACAATTATGACAATTATTTTAATTTATTTTAATTAACATTTTAAATAATTATAATATTTTATAAATATTTTACAAATATTGTGTGCTATCTGAGTCATTATCGAACATAAAACGGCAACGTGTAAAAACTAATATGTATTTATACGTATAAAAAAAAATCCTCCTTTGTTTTTTATATCATAAAGCAGTTGTAGATACGTAAATAAAATAATTACTAATTTATCTTATGCAAATATCTTATTTTTCTTGAACACTTTTTCTTAGATCATTATTATCGGATATAAATGACAGCACGCGAATAAAAGAAATCCGTCTTTATCGTTCTAGACATCACAAAGCAATATATAGGGTGTATCTTAAAAAGCGCCCACTAATCATATAGCGGCACTATTCCTGATCGAAAACTGAGTGGAAAAGTTTTGAGCCATTTTGCAATTTTCGCAGTAGTTAACGAAATATTAATTTCTAAAGAAATTAATTTAATGAAATTTCTAAATTTCATTAAATAAGAGAGTAAAATTAACACATAAGATAACTTTAAAATATCTTTCAGTGTTTTTTGTAAATTATCTTAATGTTATCTTGATGTTTCTTAAAGAATTTTTAAAAGTTTCTTAAAGTTGTCTTACGTGCTGATTTTATACATTCTGCTCATTGAATAACTAAAAAAAAAAATAAAATAAAATAAAATAAAATTTTTTAAACGTGCGAAAATTGCAAAATAATAGGCGAATTTTTTACTGCTGCCCAGCAAACGAGAATGGATTGAAATGGATTAAAATATATTCAAATTTTCAGAAATATGAATTCATGAATGTTAAAATGAGTTTTTTTTTTAATCCTGAATGAATTTTTATTCATTTATAGAAATTACATAGAGCATATCTCTACGCCTTTCTAAAAATAATATTAGCTATTATTATTTTCTGTGCACATCGTGAATACTTAATTCAGAATATTGTAAGAAGTACAATTTTTTTAATTCAGTTAAATTTAAAAATATCAGCCATTTCTGTGCAACGTGAATGCTGCTCAATTCAATATTCTAAATATGAAATGCAGTTTTTAATCTAATTGAATAAAAAAAGTTCATATTTAAAAATGGACCATAAATGCTACTTAAATTATTCAAAACTATAAGTAGGACATTTTTCGTTTTAATCCAACTAAGTTCAAAAAAGTTATAACGTAAAAATAATTGAGCTATGTTCTCTTTGATTACAAGTAAAATGAATGAATCGATGTGAACATTCGCAAACCAAGTCGAACACCAACACGAATATTACGCTGATCACAGCGTCATCGGCCAAGCGAGATTAAATTATCCGACACTTACCCAATATTGTCTCTAATAATGTAAATTGTTTATATTTTATTATATCCATTAAATGATGATATTTTTATTATATCTATATAATTTTGTGCACTGGTTTAGCTAGTTGTAATTGAAGTAGAGAATAAATAACACATTTACCAATTGAAGAAGTAGCATGTAACGTAGAAAATTCATAATCCAGAGGTCCTAGGTTGTTCGAATTCCACTAAGGTGCATTTTTTAATACCAATTTGAAATAATTAATTTTAATTCATTTTCAATTGAATTCATTCTCACTTACTGAGTATGCTTAAAGGTTAAACATTGTTAACTGTATTCCGATAATAATGTATGTAAATTACATACAATACTTGATATTTTTTAACAACGTTACGCACGACTTGTCGAGAGACGAAGTATCGTGATAAATTCTCAAATTGAAATCAGTTTCTTTTAAAGTTACGTTGCGACGATCGATATGTAGATTGTCTTCTTTATTCTTTAGATCATGATCAGTGTGATATAATGTGGCTTTTAATTTACGGATTTGTTCGCAAGTATTTTTTAATATTTGATCCAATAAATTTTCCGCTCCTTGTATTACGTCACACTCTTTTAATAGATTTGTTTCAACATCATCGTAAACCAAATCAATGCTCAATCTACATTTCCTGTGACGAAATATTCTTTTATTAGCTTAAAAAAATGAAATTTTCTTAACAAATTACTTAATTAAAAAACATTAGTAACCTAGCAATGAGACATCTTTCACAAATTGCAAGAGCGTTTCTTTTTACAGACTTCAGTACATTTATAATTCGTTCTTTATATACAGACAACGCATCGATTTCCAGAGCAATTTCTTTTCTTATACTCAGCAATTCTCCTTTGCGAAATTCAATGTCATTGAGTTTTTCTAACAGTCTATGATCTGTCTCCTCCTTATTAGCTTTTACGATTTCCTTGGCAGAGTCACATGCGAGCATCGCTTCGGCTAAAAGCCGATCCGATAATTCTCTTTGAGTCTCGGAACATCGATATCTGAATTCATCAAAATTACAGTTTCATATCAAAACAAAAAGAAAAGTCAGATTATGAGTGCGGATGTATGTACGATGCGCGAGCGTATTTTACTGTTAAAAACTTTTTGCTTTCTCTTTAATTACATCCGGAATAGAGCAACGTTTGAAATCTTAAATTGCACAACTTGACGAGTTTTCCAGAAAAAACTTGGCAATTTTTTCGCTGGATTTTTCGTAATTTTACATAATGTCACACGCATGACTTATTGATACCTGAACTGATTATTATGATGCCATTCGTCCAATGTAAATCTGGTAGAAGGAGAAAATACACGATTTACGTCAATATCAATTTTCGCCATACCGCGATGTAGTTTCACTCAACACAAAAGATCGTAATTCGCAATATTTCAAATTTCAATGAAAAATCATTCACGAAGACTTAATTCCCAATGTGTTTGCTCGTTCCCAAGGAAACGTTTCCGTTTGCTATCAACTCCGTGCAACAATTATTATCGAACTTCGTTCACGACAATTTATATTGATAAAATACTGACATAATGTATGTTAAATTTTAATAGTAATTATTTTAATAGTAATTATAAAAACAACAATGAAGTTTATTTTATATAAATTATTGCAAAAAATATTTCCTTTATTTGTCACATTTTTAGTTCATTATAAAAAAATTTTTTTAAAATTTATTATAAAAAAAGTTCTTTGATAATAAGAAAGATTACTGTGATATCCCTGGTGAAAAAATTTCGCTGAAATTTCACTAAAAGTAAACTTTTTAGTTAACATATTGAAAAATCACTGAAATTAAACTAAATTTCTCTGAAATTTTGTTGAAAATGAATTTGTCAGCTAAAAATCGGAGAAATTAAACTGAAATTTTTCTGAAATGTTGAAATTTCGCTAATATTCCACTAAAATGTGAAATAATTTCAGCGAAATTTGCGCCAGATTCTTATGGTAAATGAGTTAAATAATAATGATTAAAATTCCTTTTTATCCAGCATCAATAATGTCGAATGTTTTAAAATGGTTCAAGATTCGACCAAATGAGGGCGTTTTCACTTTGATTCGCGCGTGTATCGGTTTATTGTCGACTTTGTTGTATATATTTGTCTGTATTCGAACAAAATGTTATGTTTATACGAAGCATTCAATTGAAATTATTAAAAAAATGGAACGGAATTTTTTTCGAGATACATAAAATATGTGAGTTTTAATAGATCAATATCGAGAGAATGTGTATTTACTATAGATTTACCTCATTCTTTTATCAATACTTATTTCTGTGTAATGTCACAATGAACTTTTTTAAACAGATTGATGACATTCTTTTTGAATTAAAATGTGGAGTTAAATAATGATTACTTTATTATTAAGTATGACTTGAAAACGAATTACTTTTATCTTTAATTTTATTACAAATATAGGATAAGCTCTTTAAACCGACATAAATAATTTGTTATAAAAAATTTACAATTTTTCAATGTTGGAAATACGAAAATTTACAGATCGATTTCTGCATGTATTTTCTCGCCTTATGAATGTCATGCCACCACTTGACTTAAACAAACTCAAGAAAAGACCATTAACAAAAGAAGTTTTGGAGCAACCCAAGAAAAAAATAGACAGATTCGATGGATTGTCAGAAGAGGAAGTCCAAAAGTATACATTACAAGATTATCTGGAGATGAATCTGGATTTAGTATTTGTCGGAATCAATCCAAGTTTAATGGCAGCACACCGTGGTAGATACTATGCAGGTCCTGGTAATCACTTTTATAAGCTACTGCATGAATCTGGTCTAACACCAAGATTTGTCAGTTTTGAAGAAGATTATAAACTCTTGCAATATAGTATTGGTTTGACAAATATCGTTGAACGTCCCACTAGATCTGCTGTAGATCTCAAACGAACAGAACTCAAAGAAGGTTCTAAAGTAGTAGAAGAAAAGTTGAAATTATATAAACCCAAAATTGCAGTATTCAATGGTAAATGTATCTATGAAGTATTTGCTCACATCACTACTAAGTCCAAATTTTATTTTGGATTACAACCAGAACGCATTGGTGATACTGCAATTTGGGTGACACCGTCAAGCAGCGCACGGTGTGCTAACTTCCCTAGAATGGTGGACAAATTGCACTTTTACACGGGATTAAAGAAATATCTACATTTTTTGAAAGGCGAAATTATCAATGTTGACTTAAAGGAATTTTGTTTTGAGGGACGCAAGCAGATTATACCCAGTACTTCCAAAATGTGGCGGCGCAAAAATGTCTCTACTTTTTTACATGGAGGTAGAGTTGTTAACAAAAATACTCTTTGTCTAGATACATCTGAGGAAGATATTGGTTCAATTCGTACAGTTGAATTTCTAGTAGAAAAATCTAATCAAAAGTATTGTAAAGATGAAAATATGTCTTTCAATAAGGAAGTATGCAATCAAAAAATTGAAAATCAAGAAACATTTGATGAAACCGTAGAGAAATCTGAAACAAGTATAAAAGAAACAGAAAATTTTATAAGTGATGTTAATGATGAAATAGCCAACCAGTCAGAAATTAGACAAATATCTGAAATTAATGGAAAGAAAAATTGCATTGTTATAACTAATAATATTTCAAACGAAAGTAATATAACTAATTCGGAAAATAATGAAAAATATGCATCTTCAAGAATTACTTGCAAAACTCTAGGAATTGAAAATAATTTGAAAAATTGCAATGGAAGTGATACAGATTTTCTAAGTTTAATCAAACAAAGGTTATCTCAGAAAAGTAGTAACGATGCTATTATATCCTCTACAAAATCTAATTCTAAAAAGAAATAAAACAATAAATATTAGTAATAACGATAGACTAGTATGCAATTTCAAATTTCAAAGATTTATATATATTTTTATATTTTAGTATAGCATGTACATATATCTTTTTTTAACTTAAAGTTTTGTTATCAAGATATTTATTATGTATAAAAATATAAAATATAATAAGTTCACAAATTCCACAATGAAAGGCATCTTCCTACATTTTTAAACATAAATTTATTATAAATGCTTATATAATAATTGCATAACAATTTAGTAGAAAGAATGTTTAAGTAGTAAGAAAAACAATATTTATTCTATACTAAATGAATTTTATTTTTCTTATTCACAAGATGTTACATCGATGAATGACAAAAAAAAATTGTGAATATATGTATAATTTAATAAAATTTATTTGAAATTTCCTTTGTTTGTGATGCAAAACATTTATTCAAAGTATCGAAATTTTCTAATTCACCAAATTATTCCTTACTTTTACTATTACTTAGAATAAGCTTAATATATAAACATATTTACACTTGGACTTTCACCGTCCAAATCCACCGTCAGAAAGCGATGTTACTTTCTGTTGTATTATTTTACCGTAACCACCTCGTCCACTATCAAAGTCTGAACGGTACTCGTCCCTCACCTAAAATATTAAAATATTAAACATTACATGTCATACCTATATATGTATATATCTTATGTTTAAATTAATCTTTCATAAGATATTAAAAATAATTACTTGTCCTCCTGTTTTTCCACGACCATATTGTCGGCCTTCGATAAAGCCCGCGTCCCAGTCAGTTCTGATGATTCGATCATCTAACCGAGTTCCGTTTATATACCTCATGCAACTTTCTGCATCGGCTCTATTGTAGTACTCAATAAAACAGAAGCCACATGGTGTCTTCTTATATTTATCAAGACCCATAATTATTCGTCTTATGTCTCCACATTTGGAGAATAATTCGTATATTTGCTCCTCCGTCGTATAAAAGGACAGATTCCCAACATATAAAGTACAGGAATTTCTTAGTAGCCTGTCCTGTTCAGCTCTTGTTCCCTATATAATGAAAAAGAATAAATCAGTTATTTATAAAGTATTAAAAAAAACTGTATTTATTAGATAAATATACAATTGAATGCAATTATACCATAATTAATTATTTCTAATTAAGTGCTTTTCAAATGTTGATTATGACAATTAGAATTAAAAATTTCAAATTATGTAAATGTAAGAGACAGAAATACATATAAGAAACATAAATAAATTGAAATATTATACACTAGATAATATTTGAGGTTAATTATTTAAAAAAAAAACCTTGAAATGTTGATCACGATAGGAGCTTAATTCAACTGATGGCGAGCTAGTTGTATTTAGTTTGACCGACATTTTCCGAGGCTATTTAGCTTAATTTTGCACTTATAAAAATCAATTTCTATCGCAATTCAAATCTGCGGAATCCACTGGAATCCACGGAGCTGAAGGAAAAATGAACATATTCAATGTGTAGTTGTGTACATATCCTTATGTGTACTACAAACGCTTATTTGAGCGCTGCTGAGCACCCATGATACCAATAGAAGATAAATAAATTACCAAATATGTTCAGAGACTTTATGTAACACCTTCTTCATTGAATTTTAGAACGCGCAAAAATCTTTGACCAATCGACTGTTCACTTTTGGAAAATATAAGATATAACGGTAGGTAATTGGATCTTTTAAGTGTGGCGTTCAGAAGCCAATACTGACTGTATTTATGAAAGCACGAAACGTTCTTTAATCTTTCCATCTTTGATTGGATTCTGTTGCGTCCGTGTTAGCAAGGTGAGTGTGATTTATATTTGATATATTGAGTGATTATGCGCAATACGATGATTAAAAATTATTAATTTTGCTTTATTAATACTTGTATATTAACGACTTATTATTAAATCTTTTGTGTTAGAACCTTTATAATCTGGAAAAGTCGTTCAGCATGTGCCTCTGAATTTTTAACCTAGAAAACACGTTTGCGTGTTGTGCAAAGTTTTAGCCATTTTTCATGATATCTGTCTTTCTTCAGCTAAATACTTGTTTTGTAATAGATGCGTACAAATTTTCATAGAAAATTTGTTTTATAATGAAATTAATCATCTATTAATTTAATATTCACTATATATATATATATATATATATATACATATATATATAAAATTGGCATCATAACACTCAATGTCTGTTTTTTATTCCTATGCTAGAATCCTGTACTAAAATCTTGTATCTTTTTTCTTGCTTTCGCCAAATATCAAAAATATGATCTGTTTTTTGTTCCTGCACTAGACTGTTCTAGAACTTTCTTTCTCGCTTCAAACATCTATCTCAAATATCTATCTCACTTTAAGTTCCAAAAATATACACTAGATAGCAAACCTTTTAAATTAAATGTTTATATGACGTACGACGTTTGCTACAAAGATTTTTTTTTATTAATGTTAGAAATAGAATACGTTATATTGAAATAATAGGTCTGTTTGCATTGCATGAAAGCTAAGTATTTTTACACTTAAAATGAGATAGATATATATTTGGTTTTGAAAAGAGAGAAAGCGAAGATGCCGAGTGCAAAAAGTGTGAGCAACACGAACAATCCTAGTTTTTATTTAATTGATATAAAAACTATATTCTATAGTTATAGTATATTAAAACTAATTTTTATTAATTATTTTTGAATTATATTGTAGAGCTTTTGGCATACAAGTACTGCATATACAAGCACCATGCAGCTGCAAATTCGTGGACAAGAAACAACTATCATTGTATGTCAAGATAATGAGAACATACAAGATATAAAGGTATTAGTTTTTTTAAATATTGGGTCATCTAAAAAGTATCCGCGGTTTTTTTGTCACTAGATGGTGTTGATAGTCAACACATCTAGTGACAAAAAACTGCGGATACTTTTTAGATGACCCAATAGTATTACTTTAGTACACAAAATTTAATATCTGAATTTGTCTTTGGGTATTAATGTCCAAGGATGCAGCATTAAAATGATAACCTAGCATTGTTTACTTTATAGTGCTAGAATGAGCATTAATGCAAAAATAATATGTAAATTTATATAAGAGAGAAAGTTATATTTTGCTTTCGCTTTTGAGAAGTTTACTACAATTTTTTTTTATAATTATATAATAAATATAATTATTGTAATTATTATTAAACTATATAAATTAATTTATGCAACAAGTTCTGCAGTTGGCTCTTTCAATAGCCTTGTCATTTTAAACAGTTTCAATTTATGATAAATATTAAAATAAAAAATATTTCGATTATATTACATACTAATAGTTTAATTTACAGGAAAGAATTGCGAGTTTGCAAGGCATTGAAAATGAATTTCATCTTCATTGCAATGGAAGCTTGCTATCAGATGAAACTTGTGTAAATGAACTTCAATCAGATGTACTCGAGTTGATTGTACCCTTACCGGGAGGTAAGCTAATTTCTAGAAAAGAAAATTCATTTAATAATGATTTGTAGTATATTTAAATTATATTTTAATGTTTTTAATGTAGACAGTCAAAATAGGCTCTATTGTATTATATAAATATATTTGAAAAACATATTTTAATTCTTAAAGAATATTGTATTTATTATAAAAGACAAAGCACAAAATTCAGATTGATAAATACTTATTATAAAATACTTTTTTTCTTTTCAGGAAAGGTTCACGGTTCTTTGGCACGTGCTGGTAAAGTAAAAGCTCAGACACCTAAGGTAAAGAGATACTTCTTGATTATTTAAATAAATTTATATTTCAGATTTATTACTTACGATGAAAAAAATATTAATGTATATGTGAAATATAATATATATTCATATATTAAATTAATATATGTTGTATTAGGTTGAAAAGCAAGAGAAGAGCAAAAAGAAAACTGGCCGAGCTAAGCGACGCATTCAATACAATCGTAGGTTTGTCAACGTCGTTCAAACCTTTGGCCGCCGACGTGGACCTAATGCCAACACAAATTCATAAATGTTATTACTATAATATATTTGTTACAATAAATTCGGATAAAATGCTATAACTAAAACATAACAAATGTGTATTTTATTAAAATTACCTATACTTTCTAGACTATACGTTTTGCAATGTGATCAATGAAATGCAGTCTGAATTCAGCATAATTCTGTTGAAAATGATTAGAAAAAAAAGAAACTCTGTTTTGATATATGGACACACCACAGAATCAAAAAGTTTAATTTTCAGAATATATGGAAGTACAAGACATGTAATCTTATGTTCTAAAACGATATGAATGATGCTATACACAAAATCCTGGAATTTACTATTGGGAACGTTTTTGGTAAAGATATAACTTGCAGAGAACCTGTCCATCGTTGCGACGAATATCAACCGGGTTCTTTGGTGGAACTGGGTAGAACCAGTATTAAAGTATAAAAAAAATATAATTCTTTTTCAAAAACTATTTTCTTATTTTAATGTAAAATTTTACAATCGTATATATATATATAGAGAATTTAAATTAAATTTTTTTATTTAGATATGACAGAGAAATTAAAGTATATTTTGTGAAATAGCATTTTCATAAACGTCAATTAATTATTAAGTAATATTTTGTGAGTGTAAACTTAGAAATTTAAAATTAATTTAAGTACATTATTGAAAAAAAAATCAACAAATTTCCATGAAATTTCCATGAAGTTTAATTAAAAAACAAGCTTCTTTTGTTTGCATAGATAATGTTTGCAGATGGTGGCAAATTTCTTTTATCTTATTTTTTCTATATTGCAACATTAAGCACATTTTCTTATAATTTTGATACTTTTTAAAATAGTTTTTATCTTTTTAAAGATTATATATGTTTTTCTAAGACTGAGATATTTGTATAAAGTAAGTACAAAATAATATTAATCACAGAAAAAATATAAATACTATCTAATGAAATTTCTAATTTTTAGAAAAATATGATAAAAAGATTTTATCTTATCCGAATTTTCTTTGAATTAATTATGACGACCGGAACAGTTCTAGATAACTTAGTTTTTATTTCTCACATTCCGCCATTCTCATGTAGATTGGTATGGTTAGTGCTGGTTTGTACAGAAAGGTTAGGTTAGGTTATGAGTTAGTGGCAATTAATAATACTATGCGGTATGATTGTGTCTTCTGTTAACAGTACATTGTTTGACAATTTTATAAAAGCTGAAAAGTTTTCATAATTTATTAATATATAACGTAATAATATATACGTATTAATATATACGTATATATAATATATACGTATTAATATATACGTATGAGCTGTAATATACAGATATAATTTATATAAGTTTTCACGAGAAATCGAACACACAATGGTAACTCTGTGATTATATAAATTTCCAAATCTATACGAAATATTAAGACTAAAACACTAAACACGTTTTATTTATCAAGTTTTTCAAGAAAATCTTGATGCCGTGCGGGTTATGCGCGATACCTGTAATAAAATCAACAAATATGTCGGAAGACAAAATGTCACTCTGTAATAAGGAGCCAATCAAGAAATTAATTCGACCATCCGAACTACCTATTTATTGCTTTGAAGATTATTCTAAACAGACCCCATGGTAAAGCACAAGTAATTCCAATTATAACTGTTATATCGTAGATTAAGATTTAACTCACAATTAAGAAATGTTCCAATCTTGTGATAAACTGTTACTAGAGAAGCAAGAGAAACGTTATTGAATATTCCTTATGAAAATTCGTATGAAAATTAATATTTCTATCAATTATTTTGATATGCAATGTTTATTATTAAATTTTCTATAACAGTACAGAATGTCGACCTTCAGCCCTGGAACAGAACATATCTAAAATTCGCAAGTCAGTTCAAGCAATTGTGTCTGAATATCAACATTATACTGATGTTATTTCAGATACTATCGACATCGGTTTTGAACATAGTAGTTGTAAGTGTTAATTAAGCATATATTTAAATATATTTTATATAATTATTCTACAACGCAATAACAAATTATTTTTTTTTGCAGCTCTTTTAGATTATCTACGTGAAGAAAGTAACACTATGCCACGAATGGGCGCCATCGCTATTGGTGGAATAGCTGGATTAGTGCTTGGACTTAGAGGACGCAAATTCAAACGAATAATGTATTCTAGCGCGGGTGCACTCTCTATTGCAGCTATCTGTTATCCTAAAAACACGAAAGAAGGATTCGATATGACTAAACATTACATGAACGTTGCCTACAATTTTGTTTATGGTGGTAATGTATATTCAACTATTTTTAGCAAATTATTTTTTTTATAAACACAAGAAATTTATATTAAAACGGATGGGAGTCATTTAACTATTAGGTGTTGGAATTAATTCGTAGCGTTTTACAAGTGATGGGAAGTACTTTCATTAATGTATTTTTTAATGCTCATGTGAAATAAATAACATTCTTTCATTAAAAACGCTACGAATTAATTCCAACACCTAATATATTGCAATTGATTACAAATCAAATACAACGTAGTCAAATGAGATGCTTTCTGTTAAGACTACCAGCTTTCAAAATTGAAGATATAATTGTCAACGATACAAAACATGGATATGTCGATATTTTACTATAAATAATTTCAGTCAAACCAGGTGACAATCGACAGCTGCAAATCACAATGCCAGAAATGCCGAAAATGCCAACATCTTTTTCGGAATTTGTAGATTCAACGGGCTACTGCTGTTGGTAGTTTTGCACAAAACGCATATGCCTCTTTAAGCAGTAACAAGGAGGTAGGATGCAACGAAGAAATTTCTCCACTGCATCACTTCTTCCTTACACCTGCTTCATTTCTATTGCTTAATCTCCATTTTTGAGAATGCTTTAAAAACGATGTGCTATATCAGTATATAATATACTGTTTATATAATACTTTTTCACAATTATTGAATAGTTAAATTAATCTCTTACAAAAATCAAGAAGGAAATAAGTACAAATAGTATATCATTATAAAAATAATGATATATTACGAAAACATATTGCTAACGTAATACAAAATACTGTCACTACCACCTTTTAAAAAATTACTATGTACTTAACTTATGCAAACATCGATCAAGATACGACAGAACCTGTTCACTACGTAACACTTCGTAACACTAAGGAAATCTCTGAACCCATAATTGAAACGTCATCTGTGTCTTTGGCAGATAAAAAAACAAATACTCGAAGAAACTGGTTTTGATAAAAGCAAACTTAGGTGTCTATGCTTTTCTCCTGTTTCATATTTCTTGATAATTTTTGCTTGTTTGTGTAATAATTTCATTTTAATCAACTTTACTTTATAACTATTATATTTATTTTTTGCCATTTATATTTCAGGAAAATCAATCGACAGCCAAATTAGACACTAAGCAAGATTAGGCGTTTTTCAACAATAATAGGACAACATAGCAAAGAATGTATAAAAGTTTTATTAACATTTTGGAAAAAATTATTAATTATTGAAATAATAAATAGTATCCTATAATGTATATGGAACATTTTATTCTATCTTATATTTGTGTAAGTAAAGTAGTATATAATGACACGCATCCCTCTTGATTGGAAATGAATAAAGCTTGCTTCATATATATACATTATATGCAAACATGTATATATAAAAAATAATATAAAAATTAATATGTATTGTGTGTGTGTGTGTGTGTATTGCAATATAGTGTTATATTATTGTTTTATATAATGTATATAAAACAATAAAATTCTTTCTAGAATTAAAGTTTGGAATTATAATTTGTTTTACCTTGTCTCTAATTAATTTCAATACTTTTGGCGAATTTCAAGACTTTTATTAAAAAATTTTTTTGAGAGAAAATACAAAATTTATTTCTTTATTATACAGGAATGATTAATTTATGTACATCATGTTAGTTATTAAAATTAATAGGCTTTCTACAATAAGCCATTATATCAGCTTTAAATCTGAAGACATAAGAAATTGATCAACCAAATGCGAGAAGAATGATCGACTATAATTGATCAATAATTCTTATGACTTAAGATTTAAAGATTATGTAATCGGCTTATTGTAGAAAGTCCATGCAAATACATGCAGATCTTTCCAAGTAGAAAAAATAGAGATATTTGTGCGGGATGTGATTCGGCGCGAGGCGCAGCCGCGTTTCATTTTATCGACTGGTTATTCCCGGCACCGCTCAACTACGGGATTTCGATCCTCCTCACCCTGGCACAAGACCAAAACGGCACTCGAAACCTGCGCACTTGCAGCCTCGGCATGAGGACAGTCAATCTAACGTGCGCCCTTAGGAAACACAAACCGCTGCGTAGATCATGAAAGGGGCGCGCGCACACCTTTACCCCCTACTATCTTGACCTGTTCTTTACACGGGTCAACACGCGAACCACCGTGAGAGGTACAATTATATCGTAAATACAATTGCTCTTTCTCTCGTCCTTCCATTTCTCTGTGTCATTATCCGGGATGTGCAAGTCGATGATTATTAGTTCGAGCTCCGAAGCGTATCGCTCCTCTACGAAGTAGTGCGAAGAGATATGAATTTGGAGAACGTTCGCTCAGATTCATTTCGGAGGATCCTCGATTGCAGATATGACGCTCGTTCGTTATTTCCCGAGGAGGGTGCTCCGTCAGCTCCGTGTTGTGTGACGCACTGTGACGCACAGTGAAAGGGTTGCTGGCGCAACGCCCGTACTACTGGTCGGATGCTGTAAACTCGATATACTTTCGTCAATCGTTATTTTTTTTCTGAGCAGAAAGATCGAAAATTTTTTTTTTAATATTACATGAATTTAGTGTTTATTAATGTATGAAGAGAGTTATAGGGACGATGCAGCGATAAATATTATACTAGGCAGTATGTGACTTTCGCGAAATTTAACAGATTGGTGGATCAAGGTGTTACAATTCAGGTAGGTTTTTAAACTAAATAAAAATATAAAATATAAAAAAAAGCATATATCGATCCCAGCTATTTTTTAATTAAGATTTATTATTGGATGTAATAAGATATTTTTTATTGATAATATCCTTATTTTTTATTAATAATCATGATTGATAATAAAAAACGTCAGTATTATTATATATTTATAATAAAACAGAGCATTCGTGATTTATTTTTCGTGTTTTTATCTCTTCGCGTTTCTATCCGACACACATTCGAGATTGACATATAGGAGACAATATCTTACCGATATCCTCTTCTCAATCACCCTCTCGAGTATCCGGCAATATAGCGAAGAGGACTTGTTATATATACCGTTAAATAGACCGTAGTGACATGCTGTCTCGTGTGCCAATCTTGAACATACAATAATATTTTTAATTCGAGAATATTTAATATTTTTATTCTATCGTTCTTTGATATTTCGTTGGGAAAATATCTATTAAAAATTGAAAGAGACTAGCTGTGGATGATATATAAAAAAAAATAGTCCGTCAGGTTTGCGGGATAAATTTTTTATCGTAATTAGATAATTGGCCACTGGGATCGATGCTGTGGAAACTTTACTCACGCGAGAAAAATTGCGCAAAAGAATATATTAAGATATATCGAGACTTTTCTTAATGCTCATGTGAAATAAATAACATTCTTTCATTAAAAAACGCTACGAATTAATTCCAACACCTAATATATATAATATATATTAATCTAAAATGTTAGCGCTAAATTAAGCTTAAAATAAAAGACTTGGGAATTATTTTGAAATTTTCTTAGCTCGATTTCTTTCTTCGAAGTTATAGATTTACAATAGTTAGTCTATTTACTTCCATAGTGGAAAAATTTTGCTGAAATTCCGTACGTTTTGAAATACTTGTCAGTAAAATTTCAGCAATTTGTAGTTAAAAAATTCATTTTCATTAAAATTTCAGAAAAATTTCTGCATAAATTTCAGAGGAATTTCAGTAAAATTTCGCTGAAATGTTCCTAAACGTGAGATAACTTTAGCGAAATTTTTTTCACCGGGGATTTATATTTAAAGCAATGCTATTAACATGTTTATATTGTATCTACTATATTGTACAAAATCTCTATTGTACAAAAATGTTGTGTTTCGCGTAGAGTGGATATGGTAACTATGAACTCCGAAAAGTCGGCTTGCCGCCGAAAACCAATAGAGAAAAGTAGCAGTAGCAGTAGCAGCAAGAAGGCGACCGAGCATGTCGATGATGTAGATAAAAAGAATGAGGATGATCATACGAATGATTCCCCAGATTTATCTCCCAATACTCCTACGTACAACGTCACTGCCTCTTGCGCCGAAGACACCCCTAATTACCTCGTCTACAAAAAGGTATTATCATGGATGAAACCAAAGAATTTAATGTTAGTAAAAATCTAATAATAAGAAATGTCTGTTCACTTCAATGCAATTTAAATTATTCTCAAGTATTTCTTAAATAACTTGCCTTTTAAATCAAACGTTATATTATTGCTTATTATATATATATATATATATAGTTCCCAAGCATCATTAAATTACAAAAGAAATAACTGTACTCTCTTTTAGATGGAATCGATCGTGGAAAAGATGTTGGACGAATTTACCGGTGTGCCCGTGAAAACAGTCAAGACTTTCATGACGAAGACGCCGTCTGTTTTCACAGGTAAAAGTATAGAAACACTTGTGTTTTAAATATTTTATAACGTTATAGGTACAAATCTTTTATTGTCAATTTGAAAAGAAAAGCGAAGTATAACGAAAATAGAATTTTTTTAAGCTTTTTTTGAAAGGCATAAATTTTGACCAAGCATTATTATTTGTAATCGAAGATGACAAATCAAATAATTATGTATATAATATGTATGTATATACATATATATATATGTATGTATATATTTCAGGCACAGATCTTATAGCATGGATGATGAAGAGCATGGATATAGATGATCAAGGTATATGGTTTTAGTTTATATTAATTCTTAGATTTTATTCATGATTAATATAATCTGAAGCGTAATATATTGATACATTAATCCAGAGGCTCTTCACGTGGCTCATCTTATGGCATCTCATGGATATTTTTTTCCTATCGACGACCACTGCCTTACCGTAAAGAGCGACAACACATTCTACAGGTTTCAAACACCATATTTTTGGCCATCGAATTGTTGGGAACCCGAGAATACTGATTATGGTATAAAAGGATATTAATATTATCGTTAATGTAATTTCATCTGTCATTTATCCTAAATGACATGATTAACAATAATTAGAACATATTTAATAAATATACAAATTTTCACATCTATTAGTGCGTATTACATTAAATGTTACAGCTGTCTATTTATGCAAAAGGACGATGCAGAATAAAACGCGATTGGAATTGGCGGATTATGAGGCGGAAAATCTGGCTAGATTACAAAAGATGTTTTCGCGAAAATGGGAATTTATTTTTATGCAGGCAGAAGCACAAAGCAAAGTTGACAAGAAAAGGGACAAATTAGAAAGAAAAGTCCTGGATAGCCAAGAGAGAGCCTTCTGGGATGTACATCGACCAATGGTAATTTTTTTTTAAATAATAAGGTTAAAATAATAAAGGAAAGGATATTTACATGTTTTCTTATTGATAAAATATCGGGATGATAACTTTTGCGTTATAAATACGTATATATAATAAATGGGAGAAACATTTTTTATTAAAGAAATACATATCAAATCTCATATTACATTTCAGCCTGGATGTGTAAATACTACGGAGCTAGATATCAAGAAGGCTTGTCGCAGTTATAAAACTGTTATACAACCAAGTAAGCATTTGCAACTGGGTGTCGCAGGTGGTAGAATATCGCCGTCTGCAGAATTGAGTGCGACCTCATCGATAGAATTTTTGCAGAAGGAGATCGAGACTCTGAAAGACAGATTGGACAAGCCCGTCATCAAGGTCTCGAAAGTAGCAGAAGCGTATGTCAATAGAATTTGTTTATCTGTTTAGCAAAGTAAACCAAAGGATATATATATATATATATATATTAGGTGTTGGAATTAATTCGTAGCGTTTTACAAGTGATGGGAAGTACTTTCATTAATGTATTTTTTAATGCTCATGTGAAATAAATAACATTCTTTCATTAAAAAACGCTACGAATTAATTCCAACACCTAATATATCGTGCATTTGCATTAATATTTATTAAAATTAATCGAGATTTAACTCGAAGTTGTTTGTATAAAACAGCGAAAGTAAAAGTGTCTGTTCCACATTTTATCTTGCGTTCGATGATGTAATAATATTACATTTATTTAAACTTCGTTAAATACATATATTATATGCGTTTATAGTTTATAGGCTAATCAATATGCGATATTTTTAGTTTGATCGGGTACTTTGAACAATACATGGAATACGATCCCTTTTTCACCCAGCCTGAGCTCACAAATCCATGGATTTCCGATAGTCCGGAAATGTGGGAGCCAGAAAAATTAGCGTGAGTCACTATAAAAAAATAGTGTTTTGCAGTATTCGCGGCAAATATCATCTAATATTATGTGTATTTATATTTACGGATTTATAGGAAAGAAATATCTACGAGAAGAGTAAAGAGGTGGGCATTCAGTCTTCAAGAACTTCTACAAGATTCCGTTGGTAGAGAACAATTTATACGCTTTTTAGATAAAGAATTTAGCGGCGAAAATCTCAAGTACGTATATAATAATTGCCACGTAAGCTTGTTTTCTTTAGATAAATATTACTATTTTATTTATATACTTATGTATACTCTATCTACACACATAATACGATATTGAATTTGCATCAGGGAGACGAGATCATTTATGATATGTGCAGATTTTGGGAAACCGTTCAGGAATTGAAAACTTTACCGCAAAAAGACGTCCAGACGAAAGTCGAAGAGATATGGCGTGAATTTTTGGACACAGATGCAAGTTGTCCCATCAATGTCGATTCTCAATCCTACGAGATTACCAAAAAAAGTTTCGAAAAGCCGGACCGATGGTGCTTCGATGTTGCTGCGGTATAAATTTAATTTATTAATTATTTAGTTACGTATGTCATATAAAGAAACGAGGGAAAATTTAATCAATTTAAAAGAAATAAAATTATTAAATTTTTATTTATTTTTTCTAAGTTGAAAAAATTATTTGAAACAGATCATTCAAAATGAGTATTAAACAAAAATTTATAATATGATTTTTTTTGCTCGAATTGATTTATTAATCGAATTGATTGTTCAAAACAATTTTTTATTTTTATATATTATTAGCGCTCTCTAGTTTTTATTATTGTTATTTTCTAGGCGCATGTATACCATCTAATGAAAAGTGATAGTTACTCGAGATATTTACGCTCGGAAATGTATAAGGATTTTCTTAATGGATCTAAGAAAAAGGTAATTTCTTTTTTTTTATGAGATTTTTGTGACAATTTGAAATATATTATTATTATTCAAATCATATAATTAATAAAAATTATTTTGTTCTTTTAACGTTTCAGACCTCTGTAAAAGGTATTCGCTCTATCGTTTCCTTCACAGGACGAAGAGACACAACAACTTCGTAACCTGCCACTTTTTAGCACTTGTTATAATCTTACATCTCTTCTTGCCATTCCGCTTTTTTTTTGTTTCTGTCAAAAATTGCATAAAGCTGTCAACAAAATCAGTGCTGTCACAAAATTTTAAAAATGATTTTTTCTATTTAATTTTATCTTAGTACCAACACACCTATAATTAAATATTTGATATCGATAATTATATACGATAATTAAGATTGCTTAAAATCTTATCAAAGAATCGCGTAGGCTTTTCAAATCCAATTGTAACAAAAGATTAATCACAAATCAATTTTTGCTTTTGTCTAATATTTCACATTTATTATTTATACATTTATTATTTATACATTTGTTATGATCTTATATTATCATAAATTTGAAATTAAGCATTTAAAATTGAATATTTTTTTATTATTTTTATTTAACGAACAGTCTAAACATTTAATTGTAAGAACTCAAAATTGTAGAAGAAGAAAATGCGCTAAGAATTTTTACAAATTTTTAACACTCAAATCTCAATCAAAATCAATTATTTCAAGTTTTTGAATTTAATAGTGAAAATATATTGGAGATATATTTTCGTCATATATCCATATAGATGCACGTTTATTTTATTAGGAAACACATTTAATATTGCGGTATACTTTCGGATAAGTAGAAACAATGCGTGTAAATAAAGCATTTTCTTAATCCGCGCAATGCATTAGATACATTAAATTAATTATAATAGCGAATTGAGAAATTAGGGGAATGTTAGAATAATACAAATTGTATGACATAAATTAATAATTGTACAAGTGATACAATCGAAGACTATATATCTTCAACAAATGAAGCAAGAGAATTGAGCAAATGACACGCACAGATATGTACAGAAATATATTTTGCATATAGCTTTAATCTCAACATTGCCCAAATTTTAAAGATTACAAAAGACGTTATTCAATGTATCCTTCTTTTTTGTTATATTCGCATTCGATATACACAAAACTTGTCAGAAAAATCGCAAGACTAAGTTAAAATATTAAAATTACAATAAAAGTAAATAAAAAGAGTATTTATTTCATTCAAAATATTTCTTCATCTTCTATTTTCCTGCATATTATACGTATCGACGTCTTTCATACTACAGTTTATGATTTTTATAAAAATAACAAAAGAACTTTTTCTTAAGTTATTTTTGATTATTGCGTCATTCCAACTTAGATTATGCAAATGTAAAGAATTGTAGAGAAAGAAAAAGGAGAAAAGAGAAACACTGATTGAAAGCCGGGGGGGAGGGGGGGGGGGGGGGGGGGGGGGGGGGGGGAATATTTATCTCTATTGTGCTTATGGTCCTCATGATTTCACTATATGTATAAGTTTACATTTATTATTACATATTTTCGATTATTCAACATTTAGTATAATCGAATATTTATTGATTATATGATTTAATAATTAAATATCTCTTAACTGTGAATGTCATTCAAACTACTAGAAACTTTCTTGATCACTTTGGCACAAAATTGTTTAACGGAACTCCTGTAGTACGTACGTATATGTCCTTATTTACGTCATCTAACGTTTTAGGTATTTTTATTCATAAGATAAGTTTAGTAGATATTTCTCAATAATATTATTTTGTTACTGGCAGTAAAAATTATTTTTAACAATAAACTTATATTAATATATAAGCTACGAATCAAACAATAATAGCTTGATGTGTGCACGTTCCAGAAAGGCTCGTAGAAACCAGAAGACTTATCGAATAAAGGCATTGTAAAAATATTTATATCATATTGTTACAAAAATATTTTACAAGTTATTCATTTTTTCAGGATATAATATAAAAATATAATAATATAAAAATTATTATTAATATACATAATATATCTATTCTGTTAATGAATTATATATTTGCAAACAGATGTTTTTTTCATCTTAGATAACAATCTCACATTTTGCTAAAATACAACATTATTCTGTCTCCAATGATGGCTATTCATGTTTATACAAGCCTTTGTTACATGACAATTTAATAGTAGCAATAATGGCACAAATCGTGGAAAATACTTGTAATGATAAATATCTGCTGCGCAGATAGCTATATACATGGTCATGCTGGTTTTGTGGATACAAAGCTCGATTATTTTCAAGTCTAATATTAATTAAAATTAAATTTTACGAGCTTTCCCAAAGTTTCTTCTTAAAGTACAAATATCAAAAACAAGTGTCAATTCGCCTAGAAATATACAATAATTCAAATGTTTCACAGTTTAAAAGTATCTAAGGATATTGTTGAACGTTTTCAACAACGCAACCATCGCAATTGTAATACATAAAGTCTTATAAAATGCTTAAATTACACCGAAAAACCTTCGTCGAAGTTGTACACAAGTTATTTGCGCGAATTTTATATCGCTTCTATATCCTTTTTATTATTTCTATTGATAAGCGGCACTACCGCCCAAAGTGCAGTGCCCAAAATTAAGATAATTCCAAAGGCTAAAAAGATCGGCTTATAAGTTAGTATGTTCTCGAAAATAACACCACAAATAGGCGGTCCGACGAGCTGCAACACGCCATTAACGAACAACGAAATTCCATAGGACGAACTGAGCTTCTCCGTTCCCAACATGTCCGCAAGGATGACGGTCGTGATACCGATATACATTCCTGATGACAGACCGAAGAGACCGCAGAAGAATGACAGCATAGTGTAGCTGGTCGCCATTGGTAATAACGCCAGAGCGATCCCACTAGTACCGAGTCCGCATACGAAGTAATAATACTTGGGTACGAAGTCGATATCAGATAAGGATGCGCCACCGATTCTGCCGACCAGATCTAACGCCGAGACTATAGACAGGAGCAGAGCCGACGAGTTTTTGTCGAAGCCCTCGGCAATCGCGTAAGACGGCAATAGGATCATAAAATTCGTATTGCTGATGGCCGATGTGGAGTTGGAGATGAGAATCACTAAGTAAATGGGATCCCTCAGCACGCTTAGATCGAAGAAGGGCGTTTTTTTGTCATCATGTCTTTTCGGTGTTTTGCTCGACTTCGAGCACACATCGTCCCGTTTGGGTTCCTCGTCGCACACCCTATCTTCCTTCGGATTCTTCCTGATTTTCAAGGGATCTAATTGCGACTTGACATCTTTCTCGGTACCAGCACTGCCTCGCCGCGATAAATTCTGCGTGTCGCTATTCAGATCATCATCGTCCTCCTGACTCGGACGAATCGTCATACGGAATTCATTCGCATTTGGAGTATTTTCACGCGGAATCTCGTCCCTAATGACATCGTAGCGTAATCCCACGACTGTATCATTCGTTTTGTAATCCAGTTTCTTCTCAGGCTTACAAGTTGCCTTCTCAGGCTTACAAGATGTCTTTTCGGTGATCTCCAGTACCACATTGTGCTGATTGTGCGAAAGATCCGAAAACCTGCGTATTGATTCGTCATCACCCGACGCGAATTTTGCGTCCTCTCCCATTTTTTCAGCGGATTCCTGTTTTCCACCAATCGACTCGTCGAGAGTCAGTGCTTCATTATCGATACCGTCATCCAGGGGCACGATTTTCATGTGTTGCTCGACCGGATGATACAAGAGACCGCAGACCAGCGTATTCAGCGTAATCGCACCCATGATGAGTACAGCTCCTCTGAAATGTGACAACGAGAAACCTGATTTAAGTAAGGTATGCATCCAGCTTTATTTTTAAGGGGCGATAAAGAAATAGTTTAGATAAAACTTCAACTTGGATCGTTGCTTGTATTTCTTTTACATTTGTTTCTTTAGAAGTTTTATGAAAAAAGTTTTATATATTTGTTGGATTTTTTCTCTATTACTAAACGCATAGAAAGGAGGAATTAGAATTTCCGAAATGATGGAGGCTTCATTGTACGACATCTGCGAGACCTTTCTTGAAACGAAGATTTTGGCGTAGGTTTGCAAAAGGTTTTGTGTCGTGTGGCTTCCCAAATCGCTTCGGAGTGCGCTTCTACTATCCGATCCCTCGAAAGCAGTTGGAACTATGTATAAAGTCTTTTGTGGAAGCGCTCTCGGTAGAATAGATATCTTGTTCTCGAACCGGAGCCGAGAGGAACATCTAAATAATTCACATTCGGTTTTTCTAATAAATGCTCCTCTATGTTCTCTTAATAAATAATTATTATCAGAGGTATTAGAATTTCTTAGTAAATTACCTGTATCCAAAGCGGTCCAAGAGATGTTGCAGTAACGGTGGTAACACTATTGTGCCGATTGCGCTACCGGAAATACATAGGCCGTTCGCCATCCCTCGTAGCTTCTCAAAGTATTGCGTAACGATGTAAACCGTCGGAGGAAATGATAATCCAGCGCCGATTCCAACCATAAGACCGTAACTACGTATCAAAAAAAGAATAAATTGTTATTTCTGTAACTTGCAAGAAGAATTATATAAAACCGTTATCTGTTTAATTCTTTTCCCTCAAAAGTGTTCCATGTAGCATTTTAATATACATTTTTAAGTATAATATTTAGTATTAGGTGCGCAACTAAGTTCTCGCTGTTATTTTGATGAGAATGCATCAAAATAACAGCGAGAACTTAGTTGCGCACCTAATATAATATTGAGTATAAATACTTGATAAGGAGATAGAGACAACATATAGAGAATGGGCTTTATCAGTTCGCAGAAGTTGTGTAATGTTCGCAAATCAAGGAGACCTTTCGTATTAATTGATTCAATAACCGGCCTTGTTACACAATAATTTGGCACCGTTTCGCCATAGAAGTTATTAAAATTAGAACTGTTAACAACTGTGTTTGCCTATTTATTTACGACATCTCTCAAACGTCAATTGACAAAAAAAAAACTGTACCTGATGTAAAGATAAGTAACTGAATTGGCAAAGTAGCTCAGCATCATGCCGCTGGCCGCAAAGGTGCCGCCGATGAGAGTTACTGTTCTAAACGAGTATTTGGTCGATAGAATACTAGATAAAGGACCTGTAAAATATTGTAAATAATATTTTTATAGAATATATCAAGTGATATTTTTATTTACCTTACAAATATGTATAAAGACAACGTATTAAAATGTATAATTGCATTGAAAATAAAATTTTATTCGTAAAATAATATATATTATGATGTCAATTTTTGTGTATGAATTCTGGTGAAAAAATTTCAATAAAATTATTCTACATTTTGGAACATTTCAGCGAAATTGTTGAAAATTTGCTGAAAAATATTCACTAAAAGTGAATTTTTCAACTAACGTATTGAAAAAAATCGCTGAAATTTCTTTAAAATTTTGTTGAAAATGAATTTTTCAGCTAAAAATCGTTGAAATTAAACAGAAATTTTTCTAAAATGCTGAAATTTTGCTGAAAAGTACACCAAAACGTGAAATAATTTCAGTGAAATTTTTCCATCAGAGTAATTAGAAATTTATTATAAATGTGTATAATTGTATATACATGTATCTGTGAACACAAAATATGATTTCGTATTTTCGCAGAAAATTTATAACCAATTGAAAAGTGAAATATCATCGCAAAAAGTCGCTTACCTAACGAGCTGTACAGGAAGTAGCATAACGCTGGCATCCAAGAGGCCGCCGTGGACGACGCTTTAAAAACGTGCAAAAACTCGACGAAAAGCACGCCGAAGGACTTGACGGTGCCAGGAATGAGAAAGTTGACGATAAGGGCGGAAAAAAGGACCACCCAACCCCATCCACCGTCCGGCGGGATCATTTTCGTCCTCCTCGCCTTCTTCCTCGTCAACATGTTTTTTTCTACCGCGGTGCAAGCCCGATGCGATTCTCGACTGAAAACATTTAAAGGCGGATGTCATTACACGCGGATTATAATAGACACTTTCTGCTTCCGTCGCTACGAAGGTAAGAGAAAGATTAGAATTATTATCGCTGTTAAAGGACAGATCAGCGATGGAGCGACGTCCTTGACGCAATTACGCTCTTTCAATAACAACGCGATAAAGGAATTGACAGCATTCGATGAAATCATCAATGTTTCGTGGAATTACGGATTATCCTATTATATTATATTATTTTGCGCGAGAACGTCGATATCAACAAAACTTTCGCGTCCTCGAAGATCTACGTGTCTACTGTATCTCTATATAGTTTCCCTCCTGCATTCATCGTAAGATTACCGACATTCGATCTATCTCGCTATTATCTCTCTCTATTATTTGCACGACGCAAACAAGCAGTGGTAGAGTCATGCGTTTCCTTCCTTATAATTGCCCGCTGATTGGCCGCACGCTTTCCCATTGCAGAAGGATTTTCTTTCGCACTTTTTTCACACTTGGCCGCTTCCCGCGTTCACCTGTGCGCACGCACGGAATATATACGATTTTCATTGGAACATGCGTTCATTGGAACCGTCACGTGTACGTGTCCCGCTTACCATCCACGCACGCGAACGCGAACGCCAGAGAAAAATTCCCGCCTGTACCAACGCGTGACGAGTTCGGAATAATTATTCCTTCTATTTGCTTCTAAAGGAACATAGTCGAAGAGAAAAGAAAAACGAATTATTTTACTCCTGCAGGGCAAAAGAGAACAAAGTAAAAGAGAACGAAGTTAAAGTATTTACAGTACAAGGTATTTACATAGTAATTTATATATATATATATCGAAAAGTTATACAGGAAGATTATGTAGGATCAAAGTGTCGTTAAATAAGACTCTCTCGTGACTCATGCATGCTGTAGTATCCTTCCATTTTGATAGAAAGTGTCTCGCTTCGAGTATCACGAGAGCTTGAAATTGAATTAAAATTAAAAGTAAAAGATTGTACAGTAAAAAATCGTGACGTAAGTTCAGCTTTATAAAAAATTCGTTTTATTTTTCGTTTCGAGATATGATGATTCTACCGATCTACATATCTAAAGATGGAAATTGTATCCAAATGTGAAGCCGACAAATTAAAGTGACAGTCATTACTTGACGCCTTGATAGTGCCAATGTAAATCAATTGTATAAAGATCGCGAACGATTAAAACTGTCTTTAATTAGGCAATCAAAATGTTATTATTATCTATTCTAATTAGATTTTTATTGGCAATTTAATGTTTAGGAAAATTCTGAACAAATGTAACTACTTTGACCAGGTCGAGATATTAATAATTTATTCAAAATGAGAAGGCAAAAAATTCTAAACGTTTCCATTTTATTCTACAATTTACTATGTATTATGAATTGTGGACTATGTACTATAAATTTTTTTTTTGTATACATTAATAAGCGGATCTAATACCTGTCAGCCTTCTACGAAACGATACGGTGTTTATCGTGTCGGTACGAAGGCGAACATATAATAAACGACGAAAATAAATGCTTAGAGTTACTCACACTATGTATGTATCCCTTCTCGATTCGCGTCTTTGTAGTATTAATTAGCATCTCGACGACGAGAGCGTTATGTTCTATCGTACAACGTCGCTTTCGAGTTCCTGGCGGATACTCTGCGTGCTACGCGGCTATCGCGTGGCGGGCAACCATTAATTTACGACTATTATGTGGCTTTTAGATTTGAACTTTTCATCACGTTTCTGCCCCCTAATTTAGCTAAGAATTACTGGAAGCGTAGTAGAAGAAGTTTGACAATTTAACAGATGTCTGACGGGAGTCCGACGAAAGAGACAAGCTAATAGATATCTAACGTATATACCTACTTTTTGTGACAGACACTTTTTGCCGAGCGTTTAACGATGATCTAATAAATGTTTGCTAGTGTACTTAAAATAAAAAAGCAGACTATGAATTTGATGACATATGTATAATCCGTAATATTAATTCACTGAAATATTTAATACTGATTCATATATTGAAATATTTCAAATCACTCCAAGCGCTTTAATGAAAAAAATATTATTTCTTTCTTCCATTTCAATTTCTATTTTAATAAAGAGAAAAACAAAAATTTTGTACAATCGAACTTTGCGTAATTTCTATAACTTCATTCTTTAATACGTTATTAATTAAAAATGTGGATTATAACACAGATGTGAACTCGAAAATGTAAGTTCTTTAGCTACTGTATTTTTTATTCTCCGATACTTAAGCCGGTACGAATATCGCTGATTCTTTAAAACGTTAATTAAAAATGTGTATTATAACCACTTACTTCGAAACGAACAACTTAAATATGCAAACGCGGATGATTCTCGACACTCCAATCAGCGATATCCGTACCAGCTTGAGCAGCCGAGAATAAAAAATAGCTATAAAGATCTTATATTTTCCAGCTTATCTGGAAAATATAAGATAAGCTGGAAAATATAAGATCTTTATAGCTATTTTTTATTCTCGGCTGTTTAAGCTGGTACGGACATCGCTGATTCGAGAATCATCCTCGTTTGCATATTTAAATTGTTCGTTGTTTAAATTGTTTCGAGGCAAGAAACGCGCTAGTAAGTAATAGTACGGTGCAAACGGTGAGAAAAGTCCCGTAATCGGTTACACGGTTACACGGCCTAACATTATAAGTAGCTAAGGTACATCGCTCACGATGTACCACGCCTGAGTACTATGAATGATTCTATTTACTACGGATGCGTAAAACGCTCGAATGTGTTCTCGAATGCACGGATCGTTCTCCAGCCCGCACAGACATTGAGACAATTGACCTCGCGAGATACTCACGTTAACAAACGTTTTAAAAAAAAATGTTGATTACACGTTACATAGTAACAACGACGTAATTCCACTTCGATCAAATTAAAACGATGTATTTCTGCAACTTTTTTGTTGGACTTCTCCCTCGTTCTTTTCTTACATTTAATTCTACATTCTTGTCGTTTATTGGAGTTTCGTTAAACTCTTGACAAATTTAAATTGTCCAGTTGACTTTTCACAGCGTTTTCGTAATTACAGCAAGAAAAGAATTAAAAAGAGAAAATTTTTACATAAAAGAATTGAATTTATTTCACTTCGGCATACATTTTTACAAAAAATTATCATGTTCACGTTATAGCGTCGTTCAATAAACGATAGATATATTTTATATATTTTTGCAAACGTTTTATTAAACTTCTTTTTCACTCTTTTCTTACAATTAGATCTTTTTGATTAAACTCTGATTAATTAGAACTGGTTTATTAGAATTCCGCTAAACATTTGACAAATTTAAAGTCTCCAGATTTTTCACAGTGTTTTCAAAATGAGTGTACAAAAAACTGCTTAATTGAGTAATACAAAAAAAAATTGAATCTTCAAAGGAGCGCATTCTCTATTTATGTAAAAATCGTGTGAAAGAAAATCACTTTAAATTTTTAAATAGGTAAAAATATGGACAAAATAAAATATGTGGACATTGATTTTCCTCTCTCAATCTACGGATTTATGTCTTTTTAATAATCAAAAATGAATAATTACATAATCCTGACAGAATTATACCAAGCATTTTCCAAAACATATGCCAAGTAAATATAAATAACTGGTTCTATTAATATATTCTTAAGGCCGAAAGTTTATGTATAATATATTACGCGTTAAAGGTTAATGCCGGTTTATTAAATGGTTTATTAAAGCCAAAAACTTAACCTATTGAAGAATAGTTCAGTTTTTCAATCGATAAATAGATACATAAATAGATATATTAATTCTATACTTATCGAATTGAAATATCTTTTAATAGAGAAAAAAGGAGATTACATTGAATAGGAAACATCCAATAATATTTTCTCAATCGCTATATCTAGCAAATTATTTGTACATTCTTAAAAAAATTATCTTTTTATTAATCAAATATTAATAATTTTGTGTAATACTTACTCAAATTGAAAATTATAATAGCTTCAAATGGAATATTTAAAACTGTATGATATATAATAAATTATATGCTTAATAAGCATTAATAATAATCTCGTAATCTCTATTTATATAAAAAAGCAATGTAGGATAATATTATTAGAGAGATTAATTTACATAATCAAATTATATCATTATTTCAATAAGAAACGATTATAATTATTTTAACTTTATAAAATATTTTTTATACACACAAAATTATATAATATAATAACTGATAAATCAAAAGAAGAAAATGTCATTTAACAAATAAATTGTAAAAAAACTATTCTAATAAATAAACATAAAAATTATTATAGTGAAGCAACTAACGAGAAAACTTAGAAATTCTCTACATACTTTAGTTATAGCATGTAACATTTATCCAGAAAAAAATCAGCAATGACACCGCGTCATGGCGTAAACAGCGGATAACTTTATCGCGTTAAATAATTTTATGTTCAAATTTTATTTTATATTTATTTGATATCAGGTTTTACGAGCCCTATGCACGAGTATCGGTTCGCCGTATATATACGCCTATAGTTATTAATTTAAAGCGCTCTGTTGCCACAGCATGCATGAAATAGTGTGGGTAAGTCATATCTCGGTAATAACAAATGGCACGCTCGTTAACGTTCAAGCGCCTTGAAGTATTACGATGAATTAATATCCGTAAACAGAATCCGAAAGGAGCGAAAACACGTTCTGATATGAAGGTAACGGGTAGATGTTAATACACGTGCGGGGTCGGTGAAGCGCTAACCGATAGCCATCCCTTATTAAAGGATTAATTACATATCCTCGTTTTCTTCTGCGGTGTTAACCTTTCGTTATTGGCAAATAAGATTTTCAGATTGCCTTTTGGGGAAAGTCAAATGCCAGAGAACATAGTTAATTCACAAATATTCTATATGCAATGAAAAAACCGCGGATACTTTTTAAATGATCCAATATATTATATCAGTAAAGTAAAATAAAAGTAGAGTAAAATAAAATACATGGAATCATGATTCTAAGTGAAGTATAATTGCTTTCGATAAACATGTTGTTTTTCAAAGGTGAGCATTACATATTCCTTATAGTCGATTAAATCAAATTATTTTGTTGAGCACACTCTCTCTCTCTCTCTCTCTCTCTCTCTCTCTCTCTCTCTCTCTTGTTCTTTCTCACACTTTTTATTCTATTTCGCATAATATAGCAATAATAATTAATTCTTATTTCACTTTATAAAAAGCAAACTTTCAAAAATTTTATTGTTTTCCAATTTAAATTTCATTTCTTATTTCTTTTTTATTTAAATGAAATATTTTACATTACAGATAACAACAAGATTTTTGCATTTTCTCGTGGATAATCATACTACGTAAAATATACAGAAATTGCGTCTGTAGTTGGAAAGTGTACATATTATCCGGGCACGCATATAGGTATATCTTTATTTCTCAAGTTGTACGCAGTTGAAGGAAATATAATATAATAGTATACTGATGACAAATGATATCATGCATAAATTGTAACAGATATATTTATGAATACATGTTTGTATAACGACATATGTTTCCATCCAATTCGAAATCAAGCATATAAGATTGCATGACGTGAAACACATGACGCACAAGGTTACTACTCTAATAGAATTGGCTAACAAATCTAAATTGTTTTTATATTTCTTGAATAAAACTAAAAGTGTTCTTTCTGGATTCAAGTCTAGGACGAAATCTTATCATTTTGTGAATAGATTTTGAAGGAATGCTCTCTTATCTTTTTAAGATATTTGTAAGCTTCACTTCACACACTGTACTTAAAAAATATATATGCATGCTTTAATGCGGGTTTAGATAAAGCCGCTAAATGTTAAATAGTTAGTTCATTTGAATATTAATTACCAATTATTATTGCAAATGAATACATTTAAGAATATAAACATAAAAAAGTAAATTTCTCAAAATTAAATGACGTAATTAATCGTAAATACAATGTAAATTATTTACAAAACTAAGAAGGTTAGAACTTCAAAAATAAAAACGTTAGAATAGAAAAAGCTAAAAACAGAAAAATGATGACGACATTCTGAAGTAACTTTTCCTTAATTACTAAACTTATATTAATAGCAAAAATTTTTAATTAATATTAGATTTTGTACGAGTTAATAATTATGGAACACATCAATGAAAAGAATTCGATTAAGAGTTCATCAAATTCAATACATATCATTCAGCGTCTTAGAGAAGATACAAGAATATGAAGTTCTTCACTAACTCAAATCAACTGAATAATATATAACTAAATATCGAAAGAACATTAGAAAATCCATAATCTAAAAGTCATCGATGAGCACTACTTGCCCAATCAACTTTTATCCAAATGCAATAATAATAATCGCGTACTAACCTGGTAGACATTTCTTCTTGTTTCGACATTTCTTCTTACCGCTAATGGTGGTGGAGGAAGGATGGAAGTGGCGGTATAGCTCAGTCACCCGCGGAGAACTATTCTCTCTTTTCGTTCTCCTCACGCCCTCTCTCTTTCTCTCTTTCTCTCTCTCTCTCTCTCTCTCTCTCTCTCTCTCTCACTCTAGTAGGAGGGCAATGGGAAGCAGGATACTCATCGGACGTTCGCTATCATCCTGTGTCTTGGACTAGACTGCACACTGGCACCAGAGAACCCGTTCCACTCCCTCTTCTTTTTTCCTCAGCTCTCTTCGAACCAGCGCAGGAACACCCGAAGGTTGCCCTCAACTTTTATCGTACCAAAACGGTCACCGCGTCGCGTCATTATAAGACCGGTGTGCACCACGGTATGCACGTTACGGTGTGCACGTAAGGATTGTTTTCTTCGAGCTGGCTGGCTGGCTGGCTGGCTGATCGGCTAACTGACCGGCTAGCTGGCCGACTGGTTGGTCGGCAATACCTACTTTTAACCGAGCTACCACACGGAGGTGCTCTCTTGCAATGGTACACCGCGGCGAGACTAGGTACAAGGTGGAGACAGGTCGAATAGCGCGGTCCAGCGCGCGATCACTGAGAGGGTGGGAGATTTTCTTCTATCACATGCACAACCACCGCTTGCTCAGCTCCCACCATCCCGGACTGCCGACGTTGACGGTGATGTGACTCCTAAAGACTTAAGCACTGCAAACATTTCGTATGATCCCGAGAATACTCGATGGATGTAGATCTTCAAGGATTTTCAAGGATGCCACGTAATCTATCAGGATATATCTCATATATCTCTCTCGCGACAGTTTCTCAACTAAAATCTTATTCCTTATAGCGATGGAACATGATAAAAGACAAGAAGAAACGATCGTACAATCGATCATTGTCGTAAATGTAAATTATCGTTATATAATTATTACATTACGTTATACAATTATTGCATTTACATTACTTGACAAGGTAGTTTGTTATTTAAAGGTTTTGAGATTACGTCTTTTCTTTTTTGACATATCGCAAAAAAATTCATCATTATATTTGACTCTATTTTTGGCATCATCGTCAACGGTTTTATTAAATTGCTACATAAAATATAAAATTTACCGTTTTATTTCTTCCTTCTCTAAAGGCAAATCCTAATCTTCCTTTTAAACAACCTTTTTCCTTCACTTCTTGCATCCTTCTTGGTGCTTCGCCTTCTGCTCCTCTCCTTGCTCGGCAAGTCTGGCTCTTGGGATCGTCATTCTGCAGGTTCGTATCATTAGTTTTTATTTTGCGACGGTATACCATGCTATTTTTATCCTGCAATCCTGCGCCTCTCTTCCTTTTCTTCATCATTTTCTTCTTCTTCGTCCTTTGCTCATCCTCGAAGATTACCTGTACGCATGTAGTTATTATTATACGGAAACTTAAGACCGCAAGAGACTCGGAACGAAGACCATTCCTTGATCAACGAGTTTAAAGAACTTAATTCCCGGGCACCTTTATTTTTACACTCTCATAAGTTGTAATATCTGTAAGTTACATTGCCTATAATCGTCAACGTAACTTATTATTTTGTTATTAAAATAAATATAAATCAAGATAGTTTTTTGTGGTTCCAAGAATACATGGAATATAAGTAAATTATGAGTTGATTTAAAAGAGAAGGTTTTGAATTCTCTCAATTGTCATATCTCTGTCTATTATAGATATGTGACGACATATTTATGATTGCTTCAATTGATATGGTTCCTCACATTATAGACACGTTTAATAGTCAACATGATAGAATAAAATTCACAGTTGAATATGAGGAGAACTATTGTTTGAATTTTCTTGATATATCTATTATCAAGATAATAAAATTATTATAGATATCACAAAAAAACATTCTCAGATAGATATTTGTCTTTTTTCTCCAACCATCCTATTTGTCATAAAGTTAGAACTATATTCGGATTAGTAGATAGTTGTTGTTATCTAATCCATCTTTTTACAAAAAGAACCTAGAACTTGTTATTGAGATTTTATTGAACAATGGTTATCCTCTGAAAATGATTTTCGATTATATCAATAAAAGGATTAAAAACTTAGCAGTCAACAGATCTAATTTGACAATTGAGACTAATAATTCAAAAATCGAAAACGAAAATGAGATAAGTAAAAACATGATTATATTTTCTTATATTAGATCGATCACGAATAAGATTACCAATGTAATAGATAAATCAAAAACGATGATAGAGTATAGATGTCTCAACAAATTAGACAAATTTATAAAGACACATAAAGATAAATACCATCTAAATAATTAATAATATAATTAACTGTAATGATTGCGATGTCTCTTATGTCGGACAAACGAAGAGACAGCTCCAAACTAGAGTGAAAGAGCGAAATAATGTAAAATTAGATCAATCCAAACATTCAGTAGTCATAAAACACATTATTAGCTCCAATCATAACTTTGATTGGGAAAATATTGAAATTTTAGATTATGAGACAAAATAAAATTTCCGGAGAAGAAACATTTCTAAAATGATTTACATAAAAGAGCAAAATAACGGTATTAATTTAATGAAAGATATTGAGTTTTTGGATAAATTTTATTTTAACATACGTGACGACATACGTGAACATATTTTTTAATATTTTAGAACATACTTGTTTATTTCGTGACACATCGATATATACTCTGTGACCTACAATATTAGTCCATTCCAAATTGTTTGACAATCAACAGCGTTTTATTATACACGAAGACACAATTTGAAATTGATTCAATTGACTATTCTATAAATTAACGTAAGTGAAAAATAAATTCTCATCAATATTGAATTAAATATAATAATTTTTTAATCTAAACATTTAATCTTGACATTTAATTGTGCAGAATATAGTAGGATAGTCGTTGAGAAGAAAGATCCTCGTTTGGAATGACATTTTAAATGAAATTATTGACTGAGCTGATAACAACCGAAAAATTAGTTAAACACAGTTTTTTTATAATTAAGAACTTTCAAACTTCTCACTTGATACTTATTTCGATCCGTTATATCTTAACGCAAGAATAAATAAGATTAGCCTAGATATTTTTATATCATATATTAGTTCATTGACATTGGATGGAAATTTGACTACATAAATACATCTTCTTTATTACCACTGATGGAGACTTTGTAAGTTCGAAACGTTTGAAATTTATAGCGTTATACGAATTAAAAAGGAATTAATTAAAAAGGAATTTTTATTAGTTAACTATATTTGCTCGTTTTTTTTAAAAGCCTTGACATTTTAATTTACTGCGTTGTATTTACACGAGCCTACTTTTCTATATAAATTATGGGCTTTCGCAATTGTTGATGCGTAAATAACACTATTGTATATAAGATGATGAAGCAACCGCATATAATCCGCAAACAATTGGAAGTTCACATAATCATTTTACTTAATAGGACCAATTAATTTTCGAGATATATGATCAATATTCATTAGGTATCATTTTCTTTTAACCTTAATTTATTCGTAATTGAAGAGCAAACGGAAGAATATTCCGATTGCTGTGTACAGGAAAAAATAGAAATAAAATAGAGAATAGTTGTTGCTTTTCCCATGTAAACGAATAAGAAACTGAATGAATAATGAAATGCTGAATGTTTATCTACGGAGACACGGCGCTAAGCCAAGTCTCTAACATTTCAAATTAATCAGGGAATCTGTGAGAAGTGTAATAAACGATTTAATTTTCAATGCCAGTTTTCTCGATTTTCTACCATCGAATCGGTGCGACGTCGCATAGGATATTATCGCGCTTCTCTCGTTTTGTATTTCTTTTTTTTTTCAGTAGCGCGGCATACGCATACCTTTCACTACCTTCGCAACCTTCTATGACAGTACGTTATTAACATAATGTTTTCCATCGTATTGCTTTTCGCTACAACTTGTGTTTTCGCGAGCACAGATCTCCGTGACGCAGCGTCGCCGCAACCTAACGTATAAATACGCGTATACGCACGCATTCGAGCCTAAGCAAAAGCACTAACTCAAGAACTGGTTTTACCTCACGGAATACTCGAACCAGCGAACAAAGGAGGCGGCATTGATTGCCTGTGATTACTATACAAAAGTACGCGCTGTTTTTCTCTCTTCCTCTCTTTCCGCTTCTTTCTCTTTTCGTGAAAATGAATACATATTAGGTGTTGGAATTAATTCGTAGCGTTTTTTAATGAAAGAATGTTATTTATTTCACATGAGCATTAAAAAATACATTAATGAAAGTACTTCCCATCACTTGTAAAACGCTACGAATTAATTCCAACACCTAATAAATTTATCGGCTACGTCGTATATCTTCGCGACGTGACATCGGCTGCATACCTGAACGAAAAAATTCGTAACATTTACATTTTCGTGTGAGAAAGATACACATTCTAATCGAAATGAACACACTGTAATCTCAAGTGTCGAAATGATATTTCTAAAGTGAACACGATTATTTTGATCTCTCTGGTGCTAATGGATTCTACAGAAAAATATACCGTTACAGCGACCTTGCTACTAATGGTGTCTTGAATAAGAGAATTACCATGTTCGCTATTTCTTGAAATAAAAAAAAAAAAAGAGTTGTGTGCGTAGCAATAATAGTTGCTTATATCCTATAATTTCTGTGATCCGTTTAAAGTCCAAGGGAATCGCAAAGCAATTCGTATATAACGTGAGATGCATAGTCTTTGAATTGCAAAATATTATTATAAAAAGAAAAAGAACCCAAATTTAATCGAAAGTAAAATCGGAATTCAAAATTTTAAGATGAATAAAAAACTTTGACAGAATAATTATAAAAAGTTCACATATACCCAGATAACAAAAAGTGTCTAAAATCGAATCATAAGATGTTTTTTTTTACATCTAAAAGACTTAAAAATGTCTAATGTCATAATTTTAACTTTTTATCGTTTGAATAATTTATGCATAATTACTATGATAATGAATTATCACACAATTTACTGTGCCACGATACGATGTCATAAAAAGTGGCGATAATATTTATAGCTATGGACATCCCGCGTGATTGGGAGTAATCGCAGTGTCAATATTAGCCCGATCTGGTCAAGAATAGCCTGGGTAGGAATCTCGTCTGACCACCTTGCCCCCCATGATCGGTCAACATCTAAATTAGGGTGAATGTGCCGTTGTAGATGAGTATTATCATTATTCGGTTATAGACTGGTCGTACCGTAACATATAATCACTGTTAATCGCTGTACTTCGTTTTGCGAGTCGCATAATAATATTTTAAACAACCTTAAGCAAAATTGTTCTGAATACAAAATTTTACAATGTGAAATTTTTACAATTAGTGCAGGTTCTTCGTCAATCTATATTCTTTTAACATTTTATTGATTTAAAAAATTTTTAATTATCGATGTTCTCGAAAATTAAAACCGATCCGACTTAAAAAACATCTAATCATTCACTTCACCATTCCATAAAATGTCTTTGAAATTTTTAAGTATTTAAAGATTTTAAAATCTTAAATTTGAACATATATGTTATTATCTTTTCTGAGATACATACAGTATTAACGAAATTTCCAATTTATTATTTATAATATTATTTATAATATTCTTGTCGCTTAATATAAAAGTAGCGACATCTCTCAGTAAGTCAGCAAAACTTCAAATGTTCGACTTAGCATATATACAATATATATATACACACACATACATGCATATATATATATATATATGTATATTTTCCAGAGTGTGCGCTTACATCATTTACACTTTGCACGTAAAATACGTATCTGTATTAAAAAATGAAATAATGTTGGGAGATTGGGAGTTCAAAAAAGAACATAATAACAATTATTTATATTCATATTATTTGGTACAGAAGTTAACAGACATAGACTGAACCTAAAAGTCAGTTCGCGCTATAGACATTATTTTTACAAACATATAAATATACTCAGTTACAAAAATAAATGGAATTTTTTATTTGATTCTTAGAGTTTTGTGAATGTTACAAGTAACATACATTTTGTAAAATACATGTAACATTCGTATAAATTATTAATATTAAGTATAATATCATCGCAAAATTTTGTAATTTCTCATAAAGTATCGCGTTTCGTAAGCTTATATATATGAGATAAAAATATTTATCATTGTTGGTGAAACCGAAATTAGCTGAACACATTTTCATATCTCCACAAATATAGCATTTTTAACAGACATCGCATCACATTATTACAAGTACCACTCAATAAACAGATAAACAAAAACAAATTTAGTTTGCACAAGAGGTAAAATTTTTATATTTATAATTTTCATTTTTTCTTCACGTTACAAGAATTATAAAGGATTAAAATATCGTTAAAATTACGTATATTATAATTTTGTTTTTATAAAACAGACATAACATTTTAAAATTACATACATTTAAAGCATAACTATTGGAAGACATTTAATTATCAATTATGAATATATTTATATTGATAATTAATTATCAATATAAGAAAAATATATAAGTAAATATAAAAACCATTAATTTTATTGTAACATCAAAATTAGGGTCGCAACGTGCTAATCAGAACTTGTGGAGTATATAGCATTAAGATATTAATTAATTGTTAACTATAAGGTCATCTGCATTAAAAATGTTATTGGCCCCATTCTGATTTTATTATTATAATTTGCACTTAAAAATTGCAACCACAAAGTGCTACATTTAAATATAGAGGTAACTCTAAATAATTTGAACAATTCTCATTTTGGTTGGACATAATTCGAATAGAAATATTTTTTACTCGATTAATTTGTTAATTTGCCAATATTACTGTGTTACTTTGCTTTTCGCAATTAGACATTATGACTCAACCTAAAGGAAGAGGAAAAGTTAGAACGCTGCTAATAATAACAGGAGTATTTTCGATAAGTGGCTGAATACAGAGTATTTAAGTTTTATCATTATAAAACATTTATATCAACTGTTTTCGAATGCATTTTCTCGGATATCATATATATATATATATATATATATATATTGTCAGCCATTGATTCATATGTGTAAATAAAAATAAAGTATTTCAACTAATGTTTTTAAAGTTTTTTTTTTTTAAGAGATGAAGAGCAAAAGCATATCCTATATTTCATAATTATAATTATCTTGTTCTTATATGAAAAAAAATATTTCCTTTGTATTTCAAAATGTTGGTCATACAAGTCTATATTGTCATATGAAATTGTGTTGTTATAAAATAAAATCTTTCTCTATTTGTTTCAATTTGTAAATTGTGTTTTGTTGCAATTCGAGATCATTAATCTATCAGACGATAAGCAGCGAACAAAAACAAATGTGTGACCCTAGGAGCAGTGTGCTGTTGTTTACTATTAAATTCAATTATATCATAATATGCTTTATAATATTTTAAGCAATACGTCACATTATAAATAACAATGGTAAATTGTTTTAAACTTTCATTCGGTAATAGAATAATTTATAGATTTTTTTTAGTAAAATTTGTTACAAAAATAGTTTATTTATCATTGGGCTATTGCGTTTAATATTTGTGCGAAAACTGCCATATAGAATGAAAGCTATTTTTCATTATTTTATAAATTATAAATTGGACAGAATGCAAAAAATGGCAAAAATTATTTTCTGTCGCATTATAAATAATTACGTTATTATAATCGTCACAGAACAATATCGCATATTGATGATAATCGTTGATAAAATCTTGCCTTCATTATCATTACCAATAAATTTGACCTAAAATTTAATTTATGTAGTCAATATCAAAATCCGTGTTATTTCCAATTCTAAACACGGAAAAAAATTTTATTTTCGTGGAAATGTAAATTATTTCCTAAGAATATATAAAAAATTTGTATCTTTTTGTTTTGAATTTATCATTATCTTTTTTTCCTGAACTTATCAAAAATATAAATACAACCCGATAAGTAATACCTGATAAATCCGTCAGAATAAATAGTTTTATTATTACAGCATGCAACACTTCTTCTTATTCTTCTTGTAATTTGGTTTTAGTGGTGGCCGTTCCGACAGTTGAAATTTTCTGACGATTCTCACCAGCTCGTGGAAAGCTTGATCTACATTCATCCGTAGCTTAGCGCTACACTCAATATATGGAATCTTCAATTGACGCGCCATATTCTGTGCTTCCTCAATTGATACCTAAAATGAAGATTTAAATGGATTAGAAAAATGTGAGGAAATAAAAATATATAAAATTACAATTACTACTATTCTCTATAGAAAGAAATATCCAAAGTAAAATTTAAGCTGTTAATTTATTAACAAAACTTACACTCCTTTGGTGGTCCAGATCTGCTTTATTTCCAACCATCAACATAGGAAATTCATCTCGATCTTTTACCCGAAGTATTTGCCTGTGAAACTTTAATATCTCGTCGAAAGACGAGTGATCAGTGACAGCAAAGACGAGGAGAAATCCCTCGCCGCTTCTCATGTATTGTTCCCGCATTGCACTAAATTCTTCTTGGCCAGCAGTGTCCAATACTATACGTAAACATAGTTTCGATATGATATTTGATTCTTGATTCTGAATTAAATCAGATTCAGATAAAGCAAATAAACGTGAATGAACTTGTGATTGATGATCAGGATTAACTGGATTGATTTGAGATTTAAAAATCTATATGAGCAACAATAAAAACAAGTTTTAAAATAAATATAGATAGATTTATTATTCATTTACTGTCGAGTTTAGCTGGCACATCATCGATAACGCACTGCTTCGTATAAGAATCCTCGATTGTTGGATCATAATCGGTCACGAAATAACTCTGAAAAAAATTTTAGACTACAGTGTATATAGAATGTACATTACATTATAATTTCATCATGTGTTTAAGTGTCTTTGAAAAAATCTCATATCTTATATTTTTAAAAATTTGTTGTACTTTACATTCATAAAAAATCTCCAAAAAAGTATCTTAAACCGTAAACTTTTTCAGAACTTTTGTAAGTTTTCTTCAAAAATTACAAAAAAATCTTAGAAATCTAGAATATTTTACAATAGAATTTTCACACATATGAAAAATTCTAAAAAATCTAAACTTCTGAAATGTTCCAATATAACAAATTTGAGATATTTTCTAAAAAATTATGAAGTTACATACAAATTAAAAAAATTTTGAAATTTATATAAACACTGAAAAATTATATAAAGAATTATAAAAAAAATTTTCATCAGAGAGGGATGTTCTAAATCAGGTCTGTTCAAAACTTAGCTGACGCGAGAGTTCAAGATGAGAAGAATACGAGTAATTATACTTTTTAGTATAAATCAAAATTTAAACATCTCTCATATTTGCTAATCATCGACAAGTTGCATTTGATGGGGCCGCGAGGAATAGGATTCGGAGATAATTGAAGAACAATGATATTACCGACAATTAATAAAAATAGTATCTCGTCGATTACGTCGATCAATTCGACGACTGCCAACATGCCCCTTTCCGCCCTCTTGCGGAGTACGCACGTACGCATTCGAGGTTTCGTTAGAATCGACGCGCCACGGCGCTGCCGCGTATATGACCATATATGACGATTGCATACGCGCCGTGACATAATAATGCCCAACTCATCCCAACTGTTGTTTTCTCATTTCATCAAACGTAACACGACGATATCTCGCTTAGGAATTTCACAAATACACTTCCCCCTCTCCCCGTAATCATTTTGTCGTTTTTATCACCTTGACTTAATTATCTCCAACAGGAATTCGATGACATGTCGAACGATAATCAAGGTTTCTGAAAGCACGGGAGATCGCATTTCGGAACGTAAACGCGACGCTTTTCGAATGAAAAAGGAAATTCAAATAATCAAATCCCGTCGAATACGCGAGATCTGCGAGACGCGAAGAAACGCTTCTGCGCATTGAATCGAAACGCGAATTGCTCGCGATCGATCCTATGACAGATCAACAAAGTAGATTATTGATGCTGAAACTTACTTGGATGAATTGTATAGTGATCGCCGATTTTCCGACACCGCCCCCACCCACGACGACGAGCTTGTAGGGCTGCGCATAGCTCTGTCTGTCAGCGACTTTCGACATCTTTCTCCTCTCTCTCGCTCGCTCGCTCGTGCCTGCTTGCTCTCACTGGCGCCGCACGCGCGCGATTAAACGCTCATCCCGCGTGCGTGAGATTGACACGATACAGGAGAGATGAGGAGAGACGATTCGGATGACGTGACGTGCCGCGTGCGCGGAAACGGAACGGATGTTTTTCGCGACGCCGTCCGCCGACAATCGCCGAGAGTTAAGCCAAGGCTCGAGCGCGCAGCCTCATAGACGAGGCTCACTTTTTATGGTCGGGCTTCTCCCTCCGCGACAGTAACGTAGGTTTTACGCTGCTTTGCGGAGCAGCCACGCGCGGCGCTGCGAGTCTCGCGTTTACTTTCTGGCTATTCTGGCTCTCCTTTCTAACCTGAAATTCTTGCTAATTGTGAATTGTGACACTTGTGACAACTCAGCACAACTCGTTGTCGGTGATCGAATTGTGTGGAGTCATTTAAATAATTGTTTACATAATACAGCTTTCAAGTGACACGTAAGTGTGTTATTGTCATCCTGTAAATTACTGTGTTTATTAATTAGTATTTTAAATTAAATTACATTTGAAAATAATTTACTGTGACATGATAACCTTTCTTGATAAAATAAAATCTTATGGATTTGACGTATATAGAAGTACTAATTTATTAAAATAGAAATTGCTTTGAAAAATAATTATGTATATATTACAATAATAATAATTATATGTGTTACAATGTTAATTAATTCTTTCGTAGAGAATAATGAAGTTATTATTTAGCATCGATATTTTGTATTGCAGATATTCAAAATGAATAGCTCGACAGACCCAAGGCGACCGGATAAAGAAGTTCGCTACAAGCCACCGGGTTCAAATAATCAGTTACATATGCAGGACGACATGACTCCAGAATACATGAACGTCATAGGAATGATATTTAGCATGTGCGGCTTAATGATGAGATTGAAGTGGTGTTCCTGGGTAGCACTCTACTGTTCCTGCATCAGCTTTGCCAATACGCGAGTGAGCGAAGACGCCAAGCAAATCCTCAGTTGCTTCATGCTGTCGATATCGGCAGTAGTGATGTCTTACTTGCAAAATCCACAGCCTATGATACCACCATGGGCAAGCGCTATGCAGTAAATTTTTGTATAAATCTAATGTTTTGCACAGCTTATCTTATTAACAAACTATTTTTGTCTTATACATGAGTGCAAGAAAATTTCAACAGTTAAAATAGAATAATGTTTATATTAGAATGAATGATTATTATATATATTGTATAAAGAATTTTCCTAATGTATGAATGAATAATAATGAAGTCACTGTAATAATTTATTATTACTCGGTATGCAATATTGAGTCCATGTTACATTGATAATTTTCGAAATCATTCTATGATTATTCAATATTCGGTTAATCTATTGCATATACACTATATACAGATGTAGCATTTTTTTCGTCGTTTATTTCTTATAAATAAATTTATATTATGTATTATATTAAAATTAATTGTATATTCTACGAATTTTCCCTAAGGTATATATATATGTGTGTGTGTGTGTGTGTGTATATGTATATTATTGACTAGAATTTAAATGCCACCTGGTGCTATTTTTTTTTTACATAAGTATAGCGACAAAACTCGAATTCTTAAGAAAGGTCGCATACTTGATAATCGCATCTTTGAACTATGTAATCGCGAAATATTCCTTCATTCACACTAAGTATCGTCATCAAACTCGAGCAACTTGATTAGAGTATATAATAAAAAAATGTATTGATAGTTATTACTGCATCGTATCGATTTGTACATTAAAGTATTATGTTTTAAGAAATAGTAAAAATTATATCAAAAAATTATACGGAACGTATGCGAGATTTGATTTTTATTTGGTACAGATTTATATTTAAAAATATATAAAAATCAATGGTCTCTTCGTAATTTTAATAAACGATATTACAAAATAGGCTATTACTGCAATATGCTGCAGTATATATTTTAATCTTACGAGATTTATGGTTGCAGAAATGCATTTCTTTCCGATCCTAAACGAATGGGGAATAGATTTTCTGATATGGAATTTGAAAATTCCCCCAAAAAGATAGATAATTTCATATTACACAATTATGTTTAGTTTCATTGATCAATTATTAAAATTGCTCGATTATTTTTCAACATTGTTCTTAGGAACATGCACACGTCTTATCATTGATATTTCTAAGTAATCCTGTTAGAAGAAGTTGTTCTTTGTAATTGTAACTATTACAATAAGATTACAAAATTGTATCTCTCGTAATATCTCTAGTTGAAATATTTGTATCAAGACAGGACAATAATTGAAGAAAGTACGTCTGAAATCCTGTACCTGTAAATCGAAAATGAACAATCGAAACGTAAAAGTGTTTTAAAGATGTTCTAATTCTAGATTTTCACACACAGGTTTTCTGTTAGAATATTGTTTGGTTTGATTACTTAAGAAATTTGTAAATTGAAGGAAGAAGAGGAAGTTGGAGAAGAAAAATTTGGCACATGTATTTAAACACCTACTTCTGACTACTATTATCGTGTCTCGTGGTCCTCGATTGGTTTTATTTCAATTCGCTGAGTTAACGTCATTTTACGCGTAATAAATATTCCTTTTAATCGAAGTTAAACAGAATCAAACCATACATGAGCCGCAAAGAGCGAAATCATTACATTATTTCTTTTATCTCGATTGACTTTTTTACTGAATGAAGACCTTCGCAATCGCATTGATTATGCCTTTTCATCTAGAATCTACGACTAGACGCTGCTCTCTCCTCGTCCCACCAACGTAATGGGATACACGTATTTTTTCCGCTTAGCGTTGAAAAATGGCGAATTGTGCTGGCCGGGAGTCGGTGTGGGCGATAGGCCTCGGAGAAGCGGTAACGAGGCGTCACCGCCCACGCCGGTAGCATCGATTCCTTTCTTCCATTCAGCACCTAAATCCGTGGCTGGTGCCATGAGCCCTTTGCACTCTGGTGAACTGCGCACGCTGAGGAAGACATCATTGCTACTATCACGCTGCCCAGAGGAACCCTGAAAATACAAAGATACGAACTTGTATATGATTGTAAGAATTGTATTATATGATTGTAAGAATTATTTTTTAGCAAGGTTTTGAATATACCTTTGCTTCGTAGAAATCCAAACTGGAACCGGTCTCTTCCTCGTTAAACTCCACTTGAACGCGATGCGAAGTACGAGAGACTCTCGAAGAGTGTGAGGATGTGTGAGTTGACGAATTCTCTGACAAATCATCCCTACAACACGCTGCTGTGCATGTCCGTTGTTCTCTGAAATATGTATTATTTATACGAAACATGCATATACAAATTCTGATGAAAACAAGTTCAAGACACTTGTAGGATAGATTTTTACTAACTTCATTAAAATATTTAGTAGACTAATGTATGCATAGTCAGACCTTATATTTAAGATTTCCTTAAATTTATCTTCAGATACTCTACGAATTATTTTATTGATTACTGAGCGTCTAAAGATAAATTTAAGGAAGTCTTAAATATAAGGCCTGATTACTAATACATAAACGAATACGTAAATAATAGTTACAGAAAAATCAAAGTTAAGAGCGACTTTTGATATTGCATTTAGGCTCAGTTTCACAATTCATGATTAACTCTTAACTGAGGTTTAACTTATTCATCTCTATCTAATGCTAAAAATAAGTTGAACTTCAGTTATAAGCGTGGGTTGTGAAACTGGGCCTTAGAAATCTTTTCTTTGTAAGAGACAAGTTAAATTTTGGCTTCTTTAGTAAAAAGATATCCACCTCCTAACGATAACAGAGTCCCGTCGTCTCGGGACTGGCGGCGGAAGACCGGCGGCGGCCAGACTCCTGGCGCTCTCGTAACTCGCCTCGCTGTTGCCGCTGCTACTGCCGTTGTTACTGCCTCCCGCGTGCTCCCCCGTCCTCAGGAAGTAGTTCTTCGCTGAGAGCATCGCGTAGTGCAGATTATTCTTCAGGTCGTCCGCCGCCGTCGACAAGTTTCCCGGGATCTTGGGGGTGCGTCGCATCGGCCTAGGTGCCGGGACTACCGGCGACGGCGGACTGCTCGTCGATGCCTCCGACAGCGTTTCCGGTGTAGCCAAGGGTGCCGTACGCGAATCGTCCCAGCGACTCGGTCTTCTCGCCGGGAAAAGAAAGGAAAGGGTGAATTTCATCGCAAGGAAAAGACTCGATAATTTTTCTATTCATCTATAAAACGAAGTTTTATAGATTCGTATCAAATCCAGATGACACAAGTGTCCTTCTCGGACCTTGTATCATTTGGGAACACTTCCTGCGCGACGGTGATCTATTGGGATTTATGATCGTATTGATGCGACGATAACTTTGAAGTGCACGATATATGGTGAGGATTCGGATCTAAGCGAGAGAAGCGAGAGTGAACGAGAGCGTGAAATGAAATTACTAGATCTGAGTGAAAAGCGGGTGCGACAAGTGATTCATTTTTTCGGATTCCTGATATCTCTCTGCTCAATGATCCCTGTGATTAAACGGTTCTCCTACTATTCATTCAATTATTCTTTAGAATTCGCTATACTTTCTTATAAAAATCTACTTTGCTTTTGCGTTAGAGATATCTTGATTAACCTGAATATGTTCGAATAAAATCAATAATTTCGTGTTCAGCAATTGTATTTTTTTTTTTTTAGATGTCCAACAAAGATACGATAGCGTCGTCGTGCTGGTGGCCAGAGTTCAACGTCATTACTTCTATCGCTGCTATCAATCTCCTCTTCTTCGGGATTCGTTCCCGTAATCCCGATATTAATCCTTCGCGATCCGGAGCAATGTCTAAAATGTTTGAAGAAGGAATTTAACAAAAAAAAAAAGATCATTTGTGCGTATCAAGACTATCTTGAAGGATACAGTCAACAAATAATACTAGAAATGTCAATTAATTAGTAAAATTCTCTCTTCTGATTAGTCAACCAAATGCTTCAAAGGAAATGAGACCAATTTCATGACATCAATATCGATCCTTGATCGATGCTACCGGATCGCGAAGGGTTCTAAGTGGTTCATCATCCTTACGGTTTGCCGTCTTCCAGCCTGGGTGTGTTGAGCAGCTCGCTGGCGAGGCTGACGTACTCCCACGGGATACCTCGGGAGTCCACGCTGAGCTCGCGACCGGCCTGTGGTATGTCCGTTGGACTCTGCAACGACGTGAAGCTCGTCTCCAGACAGAGCCGGTGCGGCGGGGTGCCGGCTAGATTGCCCAAATGGTATCTGGTCGGACTGGACGGCGACAACAGGGCTCGCATTTCCTGCTCTTGCAGCTCCAGCTCCTGGATTTCAATCGTCTGATGCTCGCGCGCCGTCTCCGACGACACCTCCGTCGAAGACGCGTGTCCGGACACTAGTCGTTGCGGTTTCGCCGGTCCCAGAGTCGTCACAACCTGGCACGACGCGAGTCACGACGTAGGATACAATCGTGCCTCTCGTTATAGAGTGTCGTAAAACTACAGGTACAAATCTCATCCACGAATTTCTCGAGCTCGAAATCGATTTTCCCTCAGCAAACATCTCGTTATGTTTCTCTGATTTCAATTTTCTACCTTGATAATTCTCTAGCTTGATAATTAAATGTCACGTGAAAATTGGAACAAGTTATCTCGTAGAAAAAGAGCAAGGATTCGGGGGTTTGCCATTTTATTTTTCTACATTGAATTTTTCTACATCTGAATGTTTTCGTAAAATTGTACTTAAATAAATTTCTTGAGCTTGAATAAAAGGAACAAGGATACGCCATTTGCGCTTATATCGATTTTCAAGAAATCTATTTTCTATCACTTAGTACTTCTACAAATTTATTTATAAGCGACACTTCTTTATTTATTTCTAAACCTACGTTGCTATTCTAACGTTCAAATTTTGTACCCATAATTTGTCGACACCCTATGCGAACTTCTTTATTTGTGTGATTTTTGTAAATAAATATTTTCATTTATTCATTCTTTTTTTTTTACCATTAATTTATTGTTTAAATATTATCGTATCAGTTATTTAAACAGAGTATTACATTATTGTAAATCAAGAAATCTTTATATATTTATCAAGATTTTCTTTGAAGCTTTTGAAAGCGATCCGTTGTAATTTTCGATGGCCATCGCATTGGAGATAGCTAATGTCCGTGCTTCAACCGCAAATCAACATGAACTCAGTCAATTAGCGTAAAAATCGGAAGTAACCACGAAATGTTTAATACCGATAATGAGAACATATTAGAATTTAGATGATAAAGTCGATAAGACCTCAAATGGAAGTCTGGAACGAGATATTTATTTCTCACTTCGTCAAGCGTAAATTTTCCTAATCATGAACTCGACTCTTCTTTCTCTTTTTACATCAAAGAAGTTAATCTGTCTAATAATTTTAAAGCATTTACGCTCCGCTCAACGATAAGAATTGTCACGTTATCCTGATTTTTCTTTTGTGGCAATGAAATTTTAATCTTTCATGTCATGTTCAACGAAGCCTCTTTTTGAAAAGATTAATCCCGAGCTTTTTCTGCTTAGCCAAAGTTCATTCAAAATATTCATTCTTCGAAAAAATCTACTTTTATCTCGGTCTTTTAAAAAATATTTCTCGTATTCCTGTGATTTTTTACAATCTTATAGATGGTAAAATATTTTTCGTGAAAGAATAAGTGAGCGTTTAGAAGCTTCTTATATCTCTCTCTGATATTTATTAAAAAAAATTATATTTCTTCTTTATATTGTTATCATACCATATTGTTGTTAGCATTATTAATTATATTTTTTCATCTTTTTATTTATAGTATCTATATATTTTCGATTTTATGAAAAAAGGTCATCACAAAATAAGAATTTATTTTTATAAACTGAGACATAAAAGCTATCTTTTATATATCGTAAAAAATTTATTAAAATTTTGTCTTACTAGCAATCGTCTTTTAGAGTTTGTAATAAATATATTTGCGCGCTATAAAATGATATTGTTTATACTAATTAATTATTGATTGCCTAAGTCATGTGTGTATGTCACTTCCTAAACAGTTATCCTTGCAAACATCAATCTCGACGCTACTTCCTACTATTGTCAATCACACCTGTTCGATCATAATAGTTATCAGCATGCAGATACTCTCGCCAAACTCTATTCTAGAATCAATCAGGCCAATCGACTCTAGTCGAGTGCCGAGTGCACAATGAAGATATCATCAATCAGTGCATGATGCGCATGCATTTACGTGTATGCGTGTGTGTATGTATATGCGTATTCTCGATTTATGATTACGAATTACGATCAATGTTGCGTCAGGAAGTGCTTACCCCTTTTGTCGGAGCGCAATAATTGAATACCTCGCCCTGAAATTGATCAACAAAATCTCGGATATTTCAGTTTAATTAATACTTCGTATATCAAAATTTACATTGAATCATGACGTGAATCGAATTATTCCCGATTTGATTCCACATTCATCACAGAGAATATCATTTCACACAACCTAATACTTGCAAAATATCTCACAATCAGTTTGATTCCACGCAAAATATACGCAAAATATTTTATTCTAATATACGTTCAAAGAAGAATACTTTGGTATACACGTAACGATATCAAGTAACAATTATAAAAAGTGAATCTTAAAATATCATATTTCCATGATATGAAAATTTGTTTCCTTGCAAAAAGAAAAAAAAATAACATCACGTTCTTAAAACCTATCATAATCTATTTTAATCGTATAAAATAAAAATTTGTATTGCTGGTGCGTAACAGACATTTCTTTGAAACGTAAGGAAAAACGATTTGTCTTTTACGATATATCGTATAAAATGAAACGATAGACATAAAGAGAAGAAAACATTAAGTATATACTACTTCCGAGACGCCTCGAGCACGTTAATTCTCGCACGTTTTCACGTGGATCAATTCCAGACGGATTTTGAAAATTCTCGGAGATACATCCGCGGGATATTTGAGGATCATTTACGATATTTCTACGTGAGGTGTTCGAGCCCTGGATCAAGTTTTCCCCGTCCAAGTACCTTGTGTCATGACGCGAGGATGCGATAGCGCGGGCGTCCAGTGTACCCCGATGATGGAACGTCACGATGTTCGGGTGGTGATCGAGGGGAGGCCCTCTGAACTCGGTCGCCGTTGTGTCTATCACCGCGATGGTTGCAGTAGTATCGGCCCCCGGCCCCGTCGCTGCCCCCGCTTCTGCGCAGCCCCGATCTCTGCACGCCAACACCTAATCCACATCGTAGCCACCCTCAGCCACCCACTTTGCGCTGATTTCACTCATCACTCATTCGCTTAGCTCGGACGATTTTTTACGACAGATTCTTTCAAGTACATTTGAAAAGGTCTCGAAATATTACAACCTAATACTTGCAAAAGTGTTTTACAGTCTCCTACTAAATTGCTTCGAGATTTCAACGAGTTTAAACGTTAAATGTCAGTGGATACCACGTCCGTCAAACCCCGATCGGTAAACTAATTATAATTGTAAGTAATAGCTGTTTCTCATGTTTGCCCTGAATGCATCGACCTTATAATGTTCTCGTGGTTGTATTCCTCTTTTTTTTTCGAAAACGCCTCTTGCTAGCTAATCCAAACTGATGGGCGATTAGACTCGATTAGAATCAAGTTAAACATCAATTTCCTTCTCTTGTAGATCTACGATAATAACGTGCATGCAAAAAGGATCGTTGTTACACCATTCGCGCGATTTAATCTGACTTCGTTATAATGTAACTTCTTGATCCTATTTCGGGCTAAATTGCAGTTGTCTAATTGCGAGTCGGTACAACACTTAGATAATCATATCTGATTTTCCTGTCGTATCGGAATTTCAATTATATCAGTTTGAACTATAGTTAGAACAATCGAACACCCCAATGCCGAATCATTTAAAACATTAATTTCAACATTAATTACGTTAATTGTATTCTTTCTTTTGATGGTTTATCACGAAATTCTATTTTCTAATATATACGTTTAACTTGTTTGAAAAACCAAAATTGTTTAATCATGCTAATGTATTTATCGCTAAATGTACAAGATCACCATTTAATGTTGACAGAACAGGCTATAGAACTGTCTACAAAAATTGTCAGCAAAAAAAGATGCGATAAAAATAATAATATTAACAAAACAAATAAATTGCAGAATAGCAAAAACAGCGGCTGCGTGACGCAACTTAAACTGATAAATAACTGATAAGGGCAAACAAAGTTACTAATAACGTAATGCTCAGTGTTTCACAACACATACCAAACGCTCGAAATGGAACTGATATTGGAAACGAGTATTTACATATAATTAATATATAATTTTATGATATATCTTGTACGAGTTTTTTTACTTCATATTTTATTTTTAATTTGATTTCCAAGCGATACATCAAGCATAAAAAAATTAATAAAAAGCCTCGATCTCGAACCACGTCATTCAATATTGTATAATATTATAATTAAAAAAATCATAATTTATATGAAATAACATAGTTATTACAGAAATCGTATGCACTCACAAAACGTCCAGTGTAAAATTTATTTTATTTCACATTATCGTCATGTATTTAGTACTCAATGATCGTCCAAATCGTATTGTGTTGAAAATTTATACGTAATTTTAAAATGGATAATAATTATACAAAGTCAATTTGAGTAATTGTTTTTCAACGATAAATGCGCGACGAAAATGCGAAATATTGTTTTTACAAAAGAGTACTGACATGTGCCTTCATTTTTCAGTTTATATTTTAGATTATAATTGGTTTGGCGTGCAGTAACAAAATGAGAAGAGAAAATGAAGAATATAAATTGATCTATGAGAAACATAAAAAAATAATGCGCATTTTTCGTTTAACTCGCAAACCAATAATGGCCAACTCTTGTAATATGTAATAAATTAAATTATATGGTATAATTATAAAAATGCCATATAAATGTCATATATCGTAAAAAAATTATTAAAAATAAATAATTTTATTTAAATTATTATATAAAATTATAACTAATAATATTTCGGATTATAATGATATTTGTTTACAACAAATATTACTGAAATATAATGGGCCTATTTTGGTCATTCTACCATTAAAATAAAATAATTTATATTCTATAAAATAAATAATAAATATATATATAATATTCGGTTCTTTCTCTACAATAATCAAGTGAATTGTAACTATCACTTATTCCATGTCTTATAAAATAATTTGTACGTAAAATTAACGTCTTTTTATGTAACGATATCGCGTGCAAACGGTAGCGGATTCATGTATGTCACTGGTTGGCCACTATTTTCAACAAATTCATGCAGTATATGAGGGCATGCACGTCAGTCGTGTTACTCTACTTAGGCGGATATTAGAAGTAATAACTACACGAATATTCAGTGAATGAACATTGCACGAAATAGCGATATCATAGAAAGTACTAATTATCCTGATATCAAAAACGATGGCGATACTAATTACAAGTCCCTTAATCAGTAATCACGATGGCGAGTCAATACCAAAGGAAGAATTAAAAAATGAAATTGAGAAATCTTTTGTATATTTGCTCGTACTCTTTTTTTTCTTTTAAAATCTTTCTAAATTTTTCTTCACAATTCAACATATCTCATGTAGATACTGAATTGTCTATGTTTGTTAATAACCGTCAATTTTATTAAAAAAAAATTACGAATTACTTCGTCATCATCGACTAAATCGATCTTGCAAAATTCCCATGCATCCAATTAATTCTAGCAGTACAAACTTGAATCCACGAAATCCAAATAAAATTTCGAACCGCTAATTCGGAAAAAATATCTAATCTTCTTTTAATAAGTTTGAGATATAAATTTTTGATGTAAATTTTTTCATTAATTAATGACATTTATCATTTTACTCGGAGTCTGAATTTTTCAAAAAAAAAAAAAAAAAAAAAAAATACACTTTGATGAAAGTTATAAAATTTGTAATTGGATTCAGATTCAATTCGCACTTAAAAGGAGTACCTTTTTAAATCTGTCCTACAAGATTTAATCGAACTTTTATACATCGTCTTTACGTCGAGTTGTACTAATGTAATCAATACACGTACAATTGCAGCGTTCCAAAGCATAATTTACACTTGCGGCGATCGCACTGGACAACGAAAGCAAAGAAACAATGTGATTACGCTAAATAATAATAAATTACACTAGAATCTACAGCTCTACGCTAATTCATACAGACAAGTATCAAATAAATAATTACGCATAGAAATGCCTCGATGTTTCTTTTCTGTTTGCAATAAAATAATAAATAAGCTCTCGATAGCTACTATATAATTTAACGTGTCACTTCACGCAAGTCTGTCACTTATAGAGTATCCTAATCATTTAAGAAGACATTTAAAATCACTGAAAAAGCGGCAGTCCTTCGATACATGCGATTATTCCGTGAATCGCGAATCTAATTTCAATAATGAATGAAAAAGAGGATCTGTCGTTAAAATTAAGATCATGATTTGCGGGATATCTCATCATTACGTGCGACTCGCGGAGGGCAAATCTCCGATCGCGTCAACGCGATTCTGGCAGGTCTCTTTGCGCTCGTACACTTCTACGTCAACAACAATCGATGTACAATTGACACCCGGGCGAATGTGCGCGCGATCAACACCGTTAACAGCCTGATCTGTGGTCCTGCTTATTCGATCTCGCTGGACCACCTCGTTGGGGATGTCGGGTCCGTCGGCGGTTTCCTCTAAGGGCTCGTAATGACCCGGTTTCACCGATGGGGTTCGGCTCAATGGTGTCTGCGATCGTTTTACTTGCTGCCGCACGACGCTCGCGTCCCTGCTTACCTTATTCAATGCACGTAACATGTTGTCCGGCATGTGGTCCTGTATCATCACTGGGCTGATTAGCACCTCGTCGAAATCACACGGACCGGCCCACAATGCCTGATACACTGGCTCGCGCTTGTTCAACACTTGTCTGAAATTCAATGTGAAAGAATGACTTTGAACCAACCGCGGATCAATAAACCCCACTGGTTGAAAGACCATTGTTTACTGTTTGGTATATTGTTTATTCTATCGTAAACTATTTTTCAATATTATACATACTTCTTTGTAAGTAAAAAAATTATTTATTTATAATGTATCAGCAGTATAAATGAACTAAATATGTTATATGTTTATGCTGACTATAAAAGTTAAATTTTTCACTTAGGAAAGGTTTTAATGTTTTTAAGACCTTTCATTATCATGCTATATATGTAAATTATTTTCCGGCATTTATATCAATTTCGAGAATGAAAAATAAAAATAAAGGTGTAAAAATAAAGGAATTAATTCTACGGGGATACATAACAGCTATTTAATTGCTTGCAACAATCATCAAAATTTATGGTTTTTGTTGAAATGGAAATCTTTGGTCTAAAATTTTCAGAATTTTTCGTTGAAATCTTTTTTGGTTATATATTAAATTATATATTATTGTATTTTATTTTATATAAAATTTCATTATAATAAAATAAAATGTCATGCTAATTTGTTTGTCCTACAAGAAATGAAAGAATCATTTATAATATGGAAGCATGCAGCTCAATTCACGTAAGGACTGTAATCACAAAAGATTATAAGAATTGAACTGTTTTAATAAATTTTGATGGATATAGATACTAAAGCTATCAAAAATTATCTCACTTCTCTTGGCATAATATTACTGAATAAAATATTCTAGTCATGCATTGTATATCCCGAGAAGACTGTATTTGAATTCTCAAAAAAAGGAAAAATTTGTTTTCTTAACAATCATTTCATTTGTAAATTAAATTCCACGACAAATTTTTAGATTAATCCATCTCTTTAACTTCAAGTTAATTAAAAACTAATAATGTTCTCGTAAAAAAGCTATTGCGCACAATTATTACATCTATACAAAATTGGAATTTTATTATATAAAAAAAAGATCGTAATTTTGTATCATAAGAAATATGCAATATTTATACGAAGAATAAAATTCCGATATATACAGATATACATTTTTCTCGAGATATTATAAGTGGAAACCATTACGGAGCGAAATTCTGATATCGAAATATAGTGAGAAGAAGTAACATCCTACATAAATATAGGATATAGACCCAATAGACACATGCGGGCATATCTCCAAAATGCAACAACTCAGAGCAGTAGTCCTGAAAATGTATAAACTATCTGATAGACATACCTCCAACTCGTCTCATACTTCTGCCTAAAAAGAAATAGAGGCGCGATTAACTTTTTCGTTTTTTTTTCCGGCTAGACGAAGCAAGATCGAATTCATCTCGCGTGACATAGAAAAGAAATACTTTAGCATAATCATTCTTTTAGCATCAATAGAGATAATTTTCGGCGATAGAGAAATATATATTCAAAAGCGCGATAACAGAAATAAAAAAAACTATTGGAGCTGGGAACTTATTCAAATAATAAATTTTCATGCTTACTATTGCAAAATAGAAGTATTTAATGTTTTTAATCTTGAACGAGCTCGAAGTCATTATTGCTGGCGCAATTCAATCTTCGATAAAGCAAGTAATTTTATAAAGTAGTTGAGATTCTATTTTAGATCGAACTATTAACTAATACTCACTCGCCCTTGTTCGGATGATGTCGCACCACGTGTATAATCCGTCCTGGTGGATATAGGGGTCTGTGCAGAGTTAAGGCGATGCTGGAATCACTGGGTACGATGGTCTGAGCACGCGCCCGGTCCTTGTCCCGTTGGTATTCGCTGATACAACCACCGGCTTCCAGGTTGGCCGCCGACGTGGGTGTCGAGCCGCAGCCGCAGCACATCACGGAGCACGCTATTGTCTTCCACTAGAATAATTTGTGGATAAACCGATCGCTCAATTATCGATCCAGGCGTGATAAATGTTGGTCCAACAACATTTAAGGGTGTTTATTAAAGGTTTTTTTCTTTTGTTACCTTAGGATCGACACTTCTCTTTATAGCGTTGATGAGGTCCGCCCTTAGACTTTCCATTTGCCGAAGCCCTATCCTCGGTACTACATCCTTGCCCACCACCACGGAGGTAATAAATTCCTGCGTGTATTGCTGGGCAGGCATGCTCAACAGTCCACCAGGTGGCCCGAACGAGAAGCACATCAAATCCGGGTAATCCTGTTTTAGTAGAATCGCGAGGATCGCTGCCGTGCCAGCGCCTAATGAGTGCCCCACCAAGGTCAGCCCAAATTGATGCGTACCCCTAGAGGTATTCTGTGACGAAATTCGACAAAAATTCCAAACAATCTTCTTAGCTATTTCTGGCATATTAATACTTTTTACATCCATAAAAAAGATCTAATACTATTTCCGGATCTAATACTATTATTCTTCGATCTATTAGAAAATAATATCGATATGAAGACAAACATGTTTATTGTTAACAAAGGATTATTTTATTATTAAATGAAAAAAAATTTTTAATTTAGAACAAAATGATCTTGTATAACAAATGTAAAAATATATAAACTTTTAAATTTATATATTCTGTTGTCAACTCAAAATAATAAATTGATTTTATTTAATTCGAAGGGAGAGAATAGGAATTATTGATCTAATCTTAATATTGTTTTATTTTATATTATATAAGGTTGCAATAAGAGAGATTAAATACGGAATAATTTTTATTATCGTTATCAGAAATTCTTTCTGACAGGATAAAATCTCCAGGAAAGTTTAACAAAATATTGAATACGAATATTTCCGGTATATCTCCAAAATCGAATTTCAGGAAAAAATACAAAAAATACAACGGATAAAAGTACGAACATTTTAATTTCAATATACGTAGTTCTTAACAAAAATCTAATCATAGCTTACCATTATACTTTTAGATTATTTTAATAAAATAAATGTTTGTTTTTGTTTTTGTCTAATCTCGACAAATTTTCTATAGCGATGAATCAAATTTAGCGTACATGTGCGGATTTATTTATACTGGATGGATTTATTTATACAGTACGTTTATGTAATGTACTATATAAACTAAAAAATTTAATTGACCCGAAATGAAATATACTCAACAATACGTTAACGAGTAAAATCTCTGGCACATTCCGCTGCAAGCAAAAAGCATGTGGGTAACTTGGATGGTAAATTTTTTTCGCAATATATATTCAGGAGAAATCGATGAGAGTGTGATTTATTTTTTATTGCGTGAAAAGAGAGGAAGCTAGGACTGAAGCAAATGCAATAATTTTAGGTTGTTTTAACGTAAATTAAATATACATATATATTTGTTGTATATCTGCTAAAATAGGCGCTTACATTTTGTTCTATTATTGATTATGCAAATAATGAAGTAACACGATGACTACTTCGGTTATCAGCTATTTTGATAACGAACGACTCATTTGCACATAATATGCCTACCTTTGCACGAGCACACGCGATAATATCCTCCTCTTGCAGCTTCTTACGTATATATTCAGCGGCCTGTACCATCCCCTTGTGTCCGAACCAATCCTCCCTCGGCGGTGACAAAGGCAACACCTCGCCTTCGGCGTTCAAGTCCGTCAGCACGTCTTTCATGCTTAAGGTCCCTCGTATACTAATCACAATCTATATATGTGTGAAAAAGACACGAATGATTGAAATACAGGAACGGAAGAATAGAAAAAAAGAAGACGCGAAAGTTAAAATCGTTAAATCGATAACAATTCAGAAAGAAAATAAAAAGATATTAAAACAGTAAAAAATAATATAATAGATCAATGACCTGAATGACTGATAGATTGATGTAAAAAGTCGAAAAAAATTTGTTAAACTTAACTGTTCTGCTATTGAGAAAAATAATGAAATTATTATTATCTATTATCTCTGGTAATTAACATCTTGATTCTGTCAAGCTGTCTTTACTGTACCAAGTACGCTTTATTGTGAAATTAATAACTGGATATATCGATGAAAAGTAAACTTTGACTCTTTGTTTAAAAGGCTCGTAGTTCTGCAACGATTAACGTACTCATGAAATCGCGTCGACAACGACAAACCTTTCTCTTTGTATAATCGAGCGCAACGAAGAACGGTGTCTCGCCAACGTCAACGTGGAAGGTTGCATAGACGACTTCAATCTCCCCCAAAATGAGCATTCTACTCAGGGCAGCGTAATTGCACCGGCAGCAATTGTCGTCGATGACTGTCGCCATATCCTCGTGACGAGTGCCACACGGAAAGCAGCAGCAACATTGCAATCTACCGCGTAAAGGAGAAGGTAAACAAGATAAAATGGAGGTGTCGTGACCAGTACGCTCACGTGATTCCGAATGGAACATTACAAAGAAAAATAAATGTGTTATACTGTACATACTGCGCGAAATTAACACAATAAAAAATATAATGGGAAGCATGCAGTACTTTTTAAATTAATAACGTTTTTTTAGCTGATTATATACTTCCGTTTATACTTGTTTTATTTTATCCTACAAAGTTGTTGTTACATTCTGCAGTTATTCATATTTCAATGTATTTACTTTAATATTCTTTAACGCTTTTTTCTCATACTTCCTTCGCTCTTTATTACGATAGTTTCCCATGCGTTACATTTTCTGACGTTCGAGAAGTTTTCTTATATGCTTATATTGCTTACGTCGTAAATTCAAAATTTGCAATATACTTGTAAAAGATAAGTTTTATACTGACCGTTACGAGATATGAAAAATAAAATTTATGGTACGCAAAAAATAGAATATTTAATTTGCGATGCAAATCTATAAGAAAATTCACGTTTTATAAGTAATCATTTAAAGTTAAAAATCTTAGTTGATAATATTTTGGTTATACGTATTGCAGCTATCAGAGAATGCATATTACATAATAATATGATAAGCTTCGAGCTTAGAAATTACCTGGTGCATAACTGGCAGAATTGGGTAGAGGAATCAACGAGAAACATGGGCCAACCATAGGCGGCGAGGGCAAAGTGCATATAGTGAATAGCCAACTGAAAATGGCTCAGATCACCGTCCTCCGTCAGGGACAGGAACTTTGTACGCGAAGTGACCGGCACTCCCGACAGGAACTCGTATGTATCGTTTTTGCGCTGCTTAACTATCAACTCGCGCTCGATCTTTTGGAATTTTCTGAGCAGCACCAGGCCAGCTACCACGTCCGATGGCACCACGTCCAAGTCGCGAAAGAAGTCGCTCAACAATCGAGCAATGTCGGCGAACGAGTTCTGCGAACAGCAACATATCGTTCTTTCTGTCAGAATAAAATTCTTATTTGGCGAACAACATATAATTAATCTTTGAAAGTTAAAGTAATTTTTTTCCAGCAAAATTTAATTTAATATTATACTGTTCCTTACATACCGCGCTAAAAACTAAAAATTCTGTCCAATTTTTTCTATTCAATTTTAAAATTAAATATCTTTCGTATTTTCTTAAATTTTTAATAAAATATATTACGTTAATTACTGCATATATTTTTTATATTACTGATAAATGCAACAGATTTATTTAAAAAAATTTTTTTTATACATAGTAACAGTTTTGAGAAATGCATTTTTGTATTAAAATCTCGTGATTTTATCAAGAAACGGAAAGTTATTTTTTAAAAGTAACAAGTTACATTTTCTACTCGTTACCGAGTAGAAAAAATAATAAGTTACTAGTTACTGATTTTTAAAAGTAATTCATTACAGTTACCGTTACTTAAGAAAATAACTTTTCGTTACTTTTCCATTACTTTTTTAAAATAGACGATCACCAAGTACAGTGGACGGATTTAGAGGTTTTCTAGTCTTAAGCGCTATGAGTGACTTGTGTCTAATCGTGTACAAAGTAACGATAAAAGTAACTGTAAAATTCGTTACCAAAAAAATATAACTTCGTTACCGTTACGGTTACCAAAAAAAAAAGTAACGTAGTTTACCAGTAAAGTTACCATAAAAGTAACTTGTAACTTGTAACTTCGTTACAACTAACGAGTTACTTCCATTCCCTGGATTTTATACAAGAATGCATTTCTTTCTGTCATCTATTCCTATGTTAGACGCAAAAATTTATTCTTCTGGATTTCTTTTCCATTGATTGTTCTGTACTACTCACTCGATTGCGATCGGAGTTACCCATACAGCAGAATAATACTCTGCATCTATTGTCCCAGCTGTCTTGGTAAGCACGTATGACTTTTCTACAACATGAGATAGAAATCGCGTATTTAGAGCATTCGGATACTCTATCAAAGACGCTAACGCATAAATCCAAACGACTGTAAAAAACCGCATGGGATAAAATTTCGTTGCAGTGGGATATAAAATGTATCAACAATGCGGTCATTACGGTGAAAAAACCAGAGCATTGCTTGAACACATTTAGAAATGGGAGCACATTTTAAGAGTTATTTTCGCAAAAGAATCTCACTCCTTCGGATTATGTTCACTTTCTTGAGCTTTATTTGTAATAAAACTAAATTCAAGATTAACTTTTACGTTTGCGTTTATTATCGAAACAATAAAGAATACAAAATAAAATAGAGATGAAAAATCGATGCGAATTTCTTGTCTCTCTTCTTGTCTCTCTTGATACGTTTTCAATGTTTTATATCATTTGCAATTACGTTGATAATATGATGTAAAGAGAAATGGCATGAAAGAAATTCTCGCAAAATTGAGAAAAGAAGGAATTACTATCTTATATTCATGCTGGGCAAAATGCAACACGCAAAACATGAAAAAGAAATCGCAAAACATTTTCGTATGTAAGATACAATACCGTTGTCGCCAATTTCGACTTCTGCTGCCGCTGCGTTTGTAATGCAATCTTGCCCCCCTCGATTCCGCCTCCCTCATGCTGCGCTGATATTTCTTCATCTTCACCCAGGACCTGCCAGCTGCATCGTACGTGCACCAAATGGTCACCATCATCAACGCCAGCAGGCACCAGTTCGATATCACCAAACCTATTAAATTCAACGTTTTCGCATTTTGTGGTACATTTTGTGGTGCATTTTGATTTATAGACGAAAAATATATTTCGTAAAATATCAAACATTATTTTTGCGTAATAGGAAAAAAGGTGAACATATTTTCTAACGACTGACTTGAAAGAAATACAGGTATGAAGCAAAATAATAAAATGTTATTTTTAACTCAGGGATTGGATTATCATTGCTGATCCTTTGATATTTAACAAGGTAATTTATGGAGATACAGTTTTATTGTTCTATTATTTTATGATAATATTATAAATATACATTATCAATATTTTGCATGATATATAGCTCTGTTTATAAACGGTTAATTTATAAATTTTTACGCTCTATGTCACGAAGAAACGTATGTAGCTCTCAAATGCAGAACTTACCTAACATAACGTCCTTAGCTTGGTCCACTGGACAGGTTTGGTAATAACGCACTAGCCAAGTAACACCTGTGCACAGCCACCCAGTCTCCACCAGTACCAAGACTAGAAACAAACCCTTCGTAAAATTCCATGTCGTCGTAATTCCATTTTCTCTTCCACCTCAATCCAGGCGAAATAGCGCTCTTAATTAACTGGCATATAAAGAAAAATTTTTTTAATAAAAGGCTGCAAGGAACTGTCTCGAAAAACTTTGAAATATTATCTCCCTCTATTATCTCTCTATTGTATCATCTTTCTACGTTGTTTGAGCTTACGCAAAAGCTTTTTTACAATAATGAGGAAGTACGCCTGTCACACCGACATCGCGTCGGATAGAAAGATTGAAGCAATCAACAACATGCAACTTACAAAAGCTTTCTTCGATGTCGCGGAATTTATAATAGCGCGTATCGGCGCCTGTCTTCCGAAACGGAAACGCACGACCGAGAGGGTGTTTCTGCGGCGAAACAAACACATTTGACCCAGTTGCGACAATAACCGCGACTGTCTGAGGTCCTTTCAAATCATCGCGTAGGATTGATAAATGGATTTAAAATATCTATACGTATACGTCTATTATTGTTATATCGAATTTTAATGAGATAGGAAAAAACAGTTGTATTTTATTATCTATATCATGAAAAAAAAACGGCTACGATTGCCACGACTAAAAGTCGCTCATCAATATATTTTTTTGATTATAAGAACTATAGGGCAACTACATTGTGATAACCATAAAATTAGCATATCTTAACAGTTACAGTTGATAAGACACGTTTATCTTACAGTTATTACAACCAAATGTATTGATGGGCGAAAATTATCATTATTTCCGACATTATTTGTGACGACCGTAACATTTTTTCTGTGTATTTATATGTATTCTGTGTATTCTTCGGTAAAAATTTAAACATTTAATTAATTACCATTATAACCGAAAAAAAGTAACGCGTTACTTTCCAATCTTGACAATTTGTAATAAACAAACCTGTAAAGTTTAAATTCGTCAAAAACATTGTCATTGAGAAATAATATGATATATTAGAATATTCCTTTCAATTAAAACAAAAACTGCTTTTTTTGTTAAAATTAACTCAAATAACTGCTATATATTGTGAAAGAATTATAAGTAAAAAGGGATGACTGAAAAATGAGGAAAAATAATCGACCGATTAATTTCGCTCTTTAGACAACTTAATATTCCGCGTCATTTATGTCAGCCGACATTAAATTATAATGAAATCGCAAATTTCATTTCGCGCGGGTTTTGTGCAATTTAACAATACAGTGATGAAAAATAAATCATACAGCGAGCGGAAAGGCGCTTAAATAAAAACGAGGACGCTGCATATTTTAACGTACATAAGTCAAAACAACTCTCATCTCGCAAACGTGGAAATTACAAAAAAAGCGAAAAATACTCTGATATAAAATAAGAATCAAAGTAAAAGTGCTAGTAACGAAAAATTGAAATGCGTTATATGTTTACACACGATACAAAGTACGATAGATGTTACACAACGTACAACAAATATTATGATATAAAACCATTTCATCAATATATTATATTTCATGTTGACAACCTCTCAATATTAGTCCATAAAAATTTAATAATATTGCCGACAACATCAGCATATTGAGAATACATACTAATCGCAATATATATTATTTATATCAGTGATAAATTCTTACTTATTTTACAAAAAATGAGAAAAATAACGTAAAAATTGAGATGAAGGATATGAAATAAAATTATAAAAAATTCTGTATTCCAGATTAAAATATATTATTCCCAAAATACGGCGCTATGAATTTGATTCCTTTCTATTCCACTTGGCACTTCGATTGAGATGCAGTAACATGAATTAACAATGAGTACAAGATAAAGATACTCACATAGTCGGAAGTAAAGGACGTACTGCATCGGGGCTCTCGCCGTTGTATCCAGGATGCTGCCTCTCGTTGCCAAGAAGCAGATGTAGAATTCTACCATCATGCAAACCACGAAAAGACCCTCATATCCGATCACGTACTGCCACAAAAGAAGAACGCAGGTATCGCTACGATCCCATTCGAGAATTCCCAGTAGAATACCTAGCACTGTCAACCTGCGTACACATAAAAAAGATCCTTTAAGGTAATGAAATTTACGAAATAAACACATTTAAACCTAGTTCTCGCGGTGATAAATAAAAGCGCAGTGAAAACGTCGTCCCTGCAGGAATTATGTTGACGGTTTAAACTGCAACTTTTAAATACACACGTATGCAAGCATGTATCTAGTTTATGTAATTCAAGATATTAATAATTTTATAAAAATACAATCTTATTGTTATACAAAGTTTGAAAATAAATTAAAAAATAAAATTATAATATAATAATTATCTAATAAAAATATCATTTTTCGATCTATAAAGAGATCGAATGTCTCTTTGTGTAAAGACTTCTAATCATTAGATAAAGCCTCCTATTATGTAATGTAATCTATTGTGTAACAAGTCAAGTTCATCGTTGATATTAATAATCAGAGTATGCTTTCAATTACATCATCGACGATCATAGTTAGATAATGGTTAGACAAAAATGGAACAATTTATTAGGTGTTGGAATTAATTCGTAGCGTTTTGCAAGAGATGGCACAAGCAGTACACTATTTCGTTGTTACCTATAGTTCTGTATACATTGTAAACATCTATCATAGGACGTCATTTGCCGTACATAACCTTTCTTGAAATCATAAATAACAATACTGTATAATTCATTGAATATGTCAAAATTTGTGCCAGATAAAGTGTTTTTGCGGGGAGTTTTGCTTCATTACTTTAATATGAACAAAAGTGCAGCTGAAGCTCATCGTATTTTAGTGGATGTGTATAGTGAACATGCTCTGGTTGAGCAAACGTGTAGGAAGTGGTTTGCACGGTTTTAAGCTGGTGATTTCGACTTGGATGACAAGGAGCGACCTGGTCAGCCGAAAAAATTTGAAGATAACGATTTGCAGGCACTGCTCAATGAAAACTTATGTCAAACACTTAAAGAATTATCTACGTCATTGGAAGTTGACTTCTCAACAATAGGAAAACGTCTTAAAAGTTTGGGCATGATCCAGAAGGAAGGACATTGGGTCCCATATGAATTGAAACCAAGGGATATTGAGAGACGTTTTCTCACGTGCGAACTGCTGCTTCAACGGCAGAAAAGAAAAGGTTTTTTGCATCGGATTGTTACCGGTGACGAAAAGTGGATCCATTATGACAATCCAAAGCGCAGAAAGTCATGGGTTAAGCCCGGCGAACCATCAACATCAGTGGCAAAGCCCAATATCCATGGCTCAAAGCTCCTGCTCTGTATTTGGTGGGATCAGAAGGGTGTCATATACTACGAACTGCTAAAACCGCATGAAACCGTTACTGGAGATCTCTACCGACGGCAACTGATGCGCTTGAGCCGTGCATTGAAGCAAAAACGGTCGGAATACTTCGAAAGACACGATAAAGTCATCTTGCTGCACGACAATGCTCGCCCACACGTTGCAAAACCGGTAAAAACATACCTGGAAACACTTAAATGGGAAGTGCTACCGCACCCGCCGTATTCTCCTGATATTGCACCTAGCGACTACCACTTGTTTCGATCATTAGCTCATAGCTTGTGCGAGCAGAAGTTCACATCTTACGAAGATTGTACAAAATGGTTCGATTCCTGGATTTCATCTAAAGATGAACAGTTCTTCCGACGCGGTATTCATTCACTGTCCGAAAGATAGTCAAAAGTAGTAGAAAGTGATGGGAAGTACTTTCATTAATGTATTTTTTAATGCTCATGTGAAATAAATAACATTCTTTCATTAAAAAAACGCTACGAATTAATTCCAACACCTAATATCACAAAAGTTATAACTTATCAACAAAAATTACGAAAGTTAGTATTGCACATTCGAACTTTGCAAACCGCGACTTTTTGTTATACATAGCGTATAAATCACCTTTACAGTACACGCTAGATAAAACTATTCGGGACTTTCGATGGACCGTGCAATGAATGCAACCGCATGGAACTGCATCGAGGAGCTTTCAAACGGTTTGATCAACTGGAAGCTTCATTTAACGAACACTGGACAAATGATCTTCGACACGATGTTTTTTGGTTGTCGGAAAGCCATCGGGAAAAAAATAAAGAAAATTAATTCCATGGAAATTATTTTTCTATTCTAGAAAAAGATATTGATCCGTATATTTCATGCAAATATTGATACAGTGAATTTTATTTTAATCCATTCATATCGAGAAGCATATACATTATTCACAACTGTACGTTAAATAAGTCTGTTTTAAATAATAATAAAACTATAAATAATGATAACCTTGTTATAAAACTTGTTTAATAACAGTTAATGTCTCTGAATTAATAATAATAATTTAGAATCAAATTTCGAAAAATCTAAATAATTAAGTTACGTACAACGAAAATTACAAGTTAGAATTCAAATTTATGATACTACAATGAAATAATTACCAAGATTATAACATCGACTTCGAAACTCTGTAACAGATACGATTCTGTTTAGATCCTGTGTAATGTTTTTTCCTCGAAATATCAAGAATATGTTTGCCAAGATAGTGACTTTCAATTTAAACGACACCGTAATATATATATATATA
>NW_011626762.1:745022-874510 GCF_000204515.1 Acromyrmex echinatior | reverse complement strand
CGCTTTCATCTGATACGTGTCCTGCACGTGTCAACGGGATACGACCGATGAGATATTCTATCCGGGACGTATTCGGGACTCGTTCGCTGACCGAGCGTTATACCGCATAGTGCCGCATACTGCAAAATGACACGAAATATGATGGCATATCTCATATATATATATATATATATATATATGAGATATGCCATCATATTTCGTGTCATTTTGCAGTATGCGGCACTATGCGGTATAACGCTCGGTCAGCGAACGAGTCCCGAATACGTCCCGGATAGAATATCTCATCGGTCGTATCCCGTTGACACGTGCAGGACACGTATCAGATGAAAGACGTGTTCTTCGCAACACGTAAAATATTTCTTCCCGAGGTCGCAAAGAGACATGAAGGGAAAGCCAACCGTACTTCGCATGTAAAGCTTATTTTAAACGACCTATACTTTACATATACAAAGAATATAGTCAATCTGATAGGTGTCTCTTATTAGGAACATATCTTAAATATTAGAATATTGTAAATTTGGTATCTTTAATTACAAATATGTATACTGTATTAGACGTTATACATACATACGTTAAAATATTCGAATGATTGTAACAATTTTTTAATAAAATGAAATAGTTACAGTTCCCTTTGTTACAATAATATTTCCTCCATGTGAGAGACATTTTATATATTTATTTCGAAATTTAATATATACCTGAATAGTTGAACACAACGGGACATCTCTTTATGCAATATCGAAACATACGTGGCACGTGCCGCATAAAGTGATGGATCGACTGTAATGTGACTGAAGGAAATCTAAGTCGCAATGAAATACAGAGAGTGCAAGAGAGATTGAAAAATCGAATAAGATATAGGAATTAAAGAAGAAAATGTTGCGAGAGAACGAGAGATAGAAGACACGAAGCAGGGTCGTCAGAACGTTGGACGTTGCTGCGTGGTGGTTTCGTATCGATTTACCTTGTAGCCGGCTTTTCTGCCGTTTCCATCACGGGCCGTGTAGTTTCTCGCCCTTCTAGGCTCAAGACAAGATAACCGGAGGAAAATCCAAAGGCGATTTCTAGCCTTTGCCTTGTATCGAGACGAATTAAAGATGTCACAGCTGTCACAAACATTTCTCTCGAGCGGAGATTTTATTTAATTTTTTTTTTCTGTAAAAATCTGATTCAATTCTTAACCGTAGAGTAATAAAGGTACATCACATAACTGGAGCAGCCTACTCCCCTTTTCGTACTAAAAATAGCTAATCTGTTAAAAGCAAGTTTACAACAGAATGAACGTCGCGAGCGAATACCAAGAAAACAAATAGAAATACATTTAAAAAAGAAAATAAAAAATAAGTTTATCGAATACCAAAAAAAAAAAACCAAAAAAGTGAAATACATCGAGCTTTTTCTTAAGCTACAGCTAAGAGAATCGTCAAACATAAAATACTTTTCTAATACAGGCAAGAATAAAATCTACAAGAAATTCATATATTTCACAGGGCATCTCTGAAATTAAACGGAAAAGTCTTTTATAAGATGTAAACTGCGTTCTGTCCGCAAACGACGTAAATAAAATTGCGGCAATCAGAAACTTTGCATTTTGTCGGCTATTTGTATTCCGGTAACTTTCCTGATATTTGCATCGTGGCCTTCGTTTCTATGGACTCACTTTGCTTCGCACCCTTCGAACTTCGAGGGACGTCAATTTACGCAATTACTGGTTTTATTACCTCAAGTACGCGACTTACTCAAGTATGGAATTTATAAAAGCATTTGCATCAATCCTTTTAAAAGGTATTTCTTTTTTAAATGTGAAATCATTTCAATAACACATTTTTCTTCAATACTTATACTGAATACATGTCAAAACTTTAGAAAATTATCTTTAAAAAAGAGATAGAAAATATAAAGTTAATTTAATTCTTTAATATTATATCATGTTCAATAAAAATAGATATATCTTATATTTTACAGTTAAGCGTGTATTTTAATATCACTATACCAATTTACATTTCTTTCACATTTCAGCATATTTTTGGACAGAGTTTTCAATAATATAAAATATTTAAGTAATAATAGAATTAATTGCAAGTAAAAAAATTTAATACAGAAAATTTGCACTACTATGCAATATTTTTTATTTTATGATTAATATTATTATCATATCTTTCACATTTCAGCATATTTTTAGACAGAGTTTTCAATAATATAAAATATGTATTTAAGTAATAATAGAATTAATTGCAAGTAAAAAAATTTAATACAGAAAATTTGCACTACTATGCAATATTTTTTATTTTATGATTAATATTATTATCATATTATATTATTACGTAATTTTTTCATCTACGATTATAATATAAGTTAGTCGCTTAATAAACTTGTTTGAGGTATCAGTGCAGAATAATAGTGACAATGTTGTAGCATTTCTCCATTCAACGTTGACTTTATGTATGCTACGTCTAACATCTATTGTATATTATGACTCCCAAAGTGCCGTTGTGAAAAGCACTAGAATACATATGATACCTATATATTACATGTTATATTTGAGTCATGTTACAAATACCTAACACATTTAGATACATATAAACTCTTGGACCAATTTCGAACAAGCAAACGCTGTAAACATATTAATAACAGATATTAATTATATCATTATACTTCAAATTAATATCGCATTCGAAATAATTGAAAGAATTAAATTTAAGAAGTAAATTATATTTTTACTGTAATAAAAAAATTCCAAATGAATGCAAAAGTATACAATTTTTTGAAAATTTAAATAAAGAAATCAAAATGATTTAATTTAAATTGTTACTACAGGATATAAAAATATCGAAAAAGTCTTTTACGTGTAAATATTATTTTAACTGACGATACACATAAAGAATTTCAAGAGAGCTGCTGAATAGCAGCAGTGAAAAGAGTCAGCGTTTGGACGATCGACCAGTCTGCAAAAAAACGCGGTTCAAGTTAACGTCCAGTTTAAAGTAGCTGCTTTCAACGAGACGTCTCATTACCGTATCTCGCAAAAACACGAACAAAAAACTGTTGTTTCCGCTTTTTCTCGAAGCTCACTATTCGTTGTTAACTCTTACCAAATTTAGTTGAAAATTTATAATTACTAGTACTTCATATAGAAAGAGATATCTCTCTTTTAAATCTGTATTACGTTTGTATAGGATAAAGAATCACAATTTCTCTGATATTATATTTTTCTACTCTTTTAATTTTTTCACTTTAAAATTATTTCTTAAATTATTAACAATAAGATCTATTTATTTAAAAAAATTTATTTATAATGCATCGACTTAGATTATTAACGATATACAGTTCTGAACTAGATTACAGATTTATTGTATCAGCAGTTATATAATCAACTGTATCAGTAGTTATATAAGTTCTCGTAATCTTCTCACAATTTTTTCAAGAAAAGCCTAACATGTTCGATAATGTGTGCATTGATCACATAAAAAGACGCCGTAATGTCTCTCTTCAATCTCGAAAGACGTTCGAACCGATAATTTTGTGAAATCAGGTCAATCTATGAGCAGAAAAATTCAACGCTAATATAATCTTTGATCCATTATCGAATATCTCTTAAATATTCATTCATATTTAATGCAATTTTACGCCATTTCTTTTGTGTATACCTTCATAATAAATCTGAAGATCATTAAAGTTGGAGAGAAATAATTGCGAATGTTTTTTCAGACAAACTGAGAGAGCAATATTGAGCGAAAGAGACGCAACCACACTCGTAATTACCCGAGCAAGTTTCGAGACAGCTGTATCGTTGAATTTCATGGATGAGGAGTTTAAGATGCTCTTAATACTTGGAACACACAAGTAAGTGCTAGAGAGATATAGAGAGTACCAATAACGCGGTGAATTTCAACTCTCACATCTATATCTCGAAACTGAAACACTCAATATTGTTGTATGATAAAGAAGACGCGAACGAGATGAAAAGATAAATGGAAGTCCTCGGCAACACATATTTCTATTTCTGAGCTGTGGAATAATATTGGACATTCCAATTCCGACGATGTTTCTATATTTGAGTTGCAATATAACTTGTAATCCATTAACTTGAAACCGTTGTCAAACTTTTGCTTCGGAATATAAATCACACCAAGATACATATCGATGGCATAAGCAAACAGTTATCTAATCTTTTATTTTCAAAATTATTTTGACAAGATATATATATTTATTTACATATGAGATGAGTCGTTTCAAGCGATGTCGAATTTTTGATGTATTATCAATTGTCGAATTTTCGTTGAAAACATTTTTTCAGAAAACACAACACGAAAATAAGATTAATGTATTATTTAAAACAAATCACTTTCTTCTATAAGATAAAATTAATGAAAAATCTCAAATTTTTACTATATAATATTTCATTAAATTAATTTTATTATTAAAAGTAATAAAAAAGGCTCTGTACTAATAAGCAAAAGGTAATATAAAAGAAGGGCAAAGAGCCAATAAATTTAATTTAAAAAAAAAAATTAAATGAAATTAATTTTATTATATTAACATTATATTATATAACATCGATGTCTTTCTTTATATTTTTGCGCGGTTTAGCAAATTTTTCTTTATATATTCGCGAAAATAAGGATAATTCTGTAACGCAAAATTAATTGTAATAAACGACGGTTAATTGCTGAGGTGTTTTGGAAATTTCTGCGATACAGTGCGGTGCGCAATGCTGCAGTACTCGGTAACCTTTGACATTTGGACGCGGAAACGTTTCTCATATCCGCTCGAGTAAAGCTCAATACTCGAGTAAAGCTCATACTCTGCCCTCGGAATTAATAGTGGAGAATCAGCCGAATTAAACATTGCATGCTCAAGTGTTTTCGTAACTTCGCACACGATAAAAAGGATCGTTCTTTGATCTTTGATTTGAGACTTTTTAAAAACTTTACGACAATCTTCACGCGACAAAGTTCACGTTTTAAATTGGGAGTCGTTTCTGTATTTCTGGATAAATTTAAGTAATACACTGTCAAGTTATAATATAAAACATCAAATCTAGGAATTATGAAGTAATAAGCAATTATAAATCACGGTGATAAGAAAAATAAGACATATCTTTTTCCTAGAAATGTTAAAATGTTGATGAAAAGAAATTGTCTCAAAAATCTGTTAATGCAGGGTTAATGCGAGTAATACTTCAAATTCATAATCATGATAATTAGTCGTTGCAAATAAACAATGTAGATTTAGCATGGAGTGCAAATATTGTGCAATGATGTGTAAATTTTTATTATTATTTAATAAATATCTTGATCTATAATAGAGATAAGATGATAAAGTTCGAAACGAGTGCAATAGTTTAATCGTATTCGATCGTAGTAACAATCAACGATAATCCGCACGATATCGAGAAATGGAATAGTGTAATGGAAGTTCACTACTGTAACTATAACCGTGCGCAATTTCACACGCGATGACTACAATCTCGGAAAAAGCAATCTTGGCGCACAAATTCGTCTATTGACTGATGGTTGCGACAAAGGAAATAAAGGTCGGATAAGTGAAAACACAATTTTGCGAGATGATGTGATAAAAATCTATGCGCGTTTTCTTCTTTATGTCGACATTTGTCAAAATATGTTGGAGTGCCAAGAAAAGTTTTAGTGACAAGAAGTTTATTTTGCTAGTGTAGAATTTTATTTGTCAACGATTTATCTCTCGGTAAAATATTTCGGAAAATGTCAACTGGTTTAAAAGTGAAATTTAATCTCAATGAAATATAATAGAACTGAGGAGTTTTCAGTGATGAGAATTACTTTTAAAAATAAAAAGCTCGAGGCTTAAGAGGCCAAATATTCCGAAAATTCCATCTGAGCGATCATTTATATTCCAACATGACCAAAACTGCCAGCTCTTACATTACGAGCTAAACAGACAAAGGACTATTTATCGCCATGAAACACCGAAGTAATATACCGAGTGTCTTAATAGGTCATCTTTTTTCTAAATTATATTATAAGAAAATGAGTAATGGTTGTTTTAATATTAAAAAGATAATTTTCTAATGATAAATAGTCAAAAATATTTTAAGTTTAAAAACAAGAAAGCATATCGCAGAACCTCGGTCTTTTCGCTTAATTTTACATGAATATGTAATTTTAAATCTATCTTAGGAAAATCTTTAATATGTTTAATTATTAATGTATTTAATGTTGAAAATATTAAAAAATTTGTGCTAAAGAAAATCTGGATTTTCGGTTACAATACGATTTCTGATACACCTTGTATACTGATTTCATGATTCGAAGGGGATAACCGTATGGCGAATTTCATGAAGGGGACGTAGACGGATTTGCATCGCTATGGTAAAAGGATCCTGCACCCTCGCATTCATGCTCGGGGATGCTGAATCGTTTGATGGTGGTGCACAGCCCGTATTTTAGACTGCCCCTGTTAAGGCGAACATTGAACCGTTTGTCCGGAAAAAAATCGAAAGTCGCAAACTCTGAATATTGACGTATAATCGGAATGTACAATATAGTTCTGTATAATCGCGTTCTTATCACGCTTATCAGGATTGTTACAGAAAATAAATTTTAAAATTTCCTGATTTTTCCAGGTTTTCCAGAAAATGGAAAACTTTTCAATATAAAATATGTAAATTTTAATACATTTAAAATCACAAGTTGTAGGAAAGCTAGCCTATATTATTAAAAACAACGCAAAAAAGGCTTAGGATATTAAAATTTTGGGTGCAAATTCAAGTAAAAAAAAATAAATTAGTATTGGAAAAAAGAATGCAGTTACGAAAAAGAGCGATCAAATAAAAATACTGAATAAAATATAAATTTTAATTATTTTATTAAAATCGTTTAAAGTGTAAGTTTTAAACGTATTTCATTATAAAGTCAGATATAATATTAAAAAATTATAACAATTATCTGGAATAGGAAATTGTGTTTAAGGAAATTGTGAGCAAATTTCAAAATTCCAGACTTTTTTACATTTTCCTATGACTTTTTCCGGTTTTCCAGGTCTGTAGCAACCTTGCTTATTGTATTTATTATAATTTCATTTTAAAAATCTATTCTAATACGAAAAAAGTTCTTTGCAATTTTATTTCATACAAAATATTACATGAGAAAAAATATTGAATGACATATAATAAAAATCGTTCAAAAAGAGAATTATAAAATAAAAACAGAAAATAAATGTATTAAAACAATTTAGAAACTAACTTTTTCTATTGTAAACAGATAATCAGTAAAACTAATTACTAATTAAACATGCAAGAGATTAGGAACGGAATATTTAAAAATATTTGCCTTCAGTTATTTTTAAAATATTCTATATTGTCTACTTTTTATAAATATTTGTCTTTCGAGTGCTCGGAAGTCGCAAATAAAGGAAGTAGGTAAGCATAGACTTATTTTAACAATATTGATTCATTCTAACAGAGTGTCATTCATCGTCTGGTCGTTTTATAGCACGAGAATCACGAGAGAAGTGTGTGTGTGTGTAGCGATCGTCGACAATTAATCGACTTCGCGCACAGGCAGCTTGATTTACAGCGACACGATGGCCACGTTCATAAAACCTCGACAAGTTTATTAAGCTGAGCATCCAATGTAAATGAGAGATCTGGCGAGAATCCATGTGCTCATCTTGTCGCTGCACGAACTTGTGAACTTTGTCTTTATAGAAGTACTCGTCTCTTATATCGTGAATCAAATATCACAGAATTATTTTGTATAAAATGAGCTGCTTTCTCATATCAGAGTTTTTTTATTAATTTCAATTGAGTTTTTCTTTAACAAAGATTATAATTCAATCGTAGTTTTTAATTCACAATTTTTAACTTGTACAATATACATCTTTATGTATTTGTCTCTTAAATGAGAAGTTATTAAAATATCAATTAAACAAAAAATAAAATATGGATATTGTATAATGATACAGTTTATCTTTTATGATGTCACTTGATAATCATGTAAATTAAATTTAAGAGTTTAGTGCAATAATTTTTTCTAATTTTGTTTAAACACTTAAGAAAATTAATCATAAAAAATAAAAAATTAAATATAAAATAATTTCCTAAAAAATATATACGTGTTGTTTAAGAAGTGAATTAAACCTTTTCGTTACACATGTTACATCCATTAAAAATAAAACCCTATACTAAATGCATCAACAGCGAGAAATATGCATACACTGTGACACGGTAATTTTCTTATCGTCAGAAAAACGGAATGTTTGAAGATATTTATACACATATGGGTTTTCCCTCTTTCCAGAATTCGTTCATCTGGATGTAATCCTGGACAGAAAAGTTTCATTTATTGAATTATTCTTACCGAATCATCATCCTGACGGATCTCGCCCGCGTCAAATACAAACGAATCGTAGCAACCCAGTTGCGTGATAAGATGGTATTAGGTTCATGAATAAGACATGTTACTTGTTCGCGCAAATGTTTTCCTTCCTTGAGAAAATCTCAAAAGTTTTCTTATGTACAAGAGGAAAAATTCATGATGCAATTACAATCGCAAATCATTGTATCTTATTTCTTTGTGTGCACTTTGATAAATATACAAAAATATCTTTAAATTTTTTTAAATAAATTTTTTATTAAATTATTATTAATTTTCTAAATTTGTTAAAATATTTAATTCAATTAATTGTTATCACACTTTATTACTTTATGCTCTTTATAATTTCAATATGCAATTCACAATGTTATTTCAATACGTATTTTTTACTTAAACTGACGCAAATATTTATGCAATATCTTAAAATACATTATCATTATTATTTCTTATTTTGAGAAAAGATCGTCTTTTTGTCATATCTGTAAATTATAGATTTTTTTACATTTCACTATAATGACATTTGTAAGTTTCATTCATTTCTGTTATTTTCATTTCAATGTTAATTGTGTCAAACAAGAAATTCTCATTATTCATATACTTGATATTGCAATGAATAGAAGAACATGGAAGAGAAACAGACAACGCGTGACAAATTCTCTTAATGTATTCCGAGAAGGTGGCATCAAGGAAAACCTTTCCATGACTTTTAGAGAATCAAAAGAGGAACGTGAAAGAACATTTATCCGCGAAAGAGGATAGAATCGTGAATCATGATGCTTCTATTTCGGAACTTATTTCGTTATGTAACGTGCGGCTGTCATTCATCGAACAAAACTTTCGAAAGCTTGTCACTTTTGTAATCGTTAAATGGGCCACGATCGAGAACTCGAGGAAAAGAAGATGTACAAAAAGAAATGAAACATTATTGATTAATGTTCTTGGTTATGAAAATAATGATGCGAGTTTCGCGGCTGTTTGAAATAACATACACACGAAAATCTAAGGCAAACTTACTTCGCGTTTAATATTCTACATGCACTAATCATTGTCAAATTTGTTGTTTATTACAATAAATTTGTATTTATTACAATAAAATAATAGGATAAATGATTAAACTAAAATCATATATAAATCAAAAAATAAAATAAATAAAATGAAAAAATAAATTCAAAAACTCCTGACAAAAAACACCAGATATATAGCAATAAATACCAGAATTTTGATGTAAACCAAAAGCTTCGGAAAAACATCGTGTAGAAATAATTTTTATTGATTGGTCATCGTTGAAGCGACGACACTTTAAATCCGATAATGGATCTACCATTCCGAGTAGGACATGGAATTGAGATTACATTGATTACACACATACCCAAAATTTCATATGACACTAGTGATGTTTTGTTATCGATAATTATTATTGGTGCCACGTATCAATATCGAAAAAGACTAAATTTGATTGAACGGCATAAATATACAAACAAAGATAAATAAAGGTGGCATAGCAAAATAATAAAAAATCATATATACATATATACATATAAAAGCGATTGCAGCAGTAATTATTATACATTTTTGAATTACATTTACTTTTTTATATTATTATTAATATATTAACGCGATATTAATGCGATGCATAAATTATTTTCCAAGACATAAATAAAAATAAAAATAAATTCTAGTATCCTGATTTTAGTTTCGTGTATAATCAACTATCATTTGTTTCTTCTATATAAGCGAAAAAGTAATATAAAGTAAATGAAATCTACGTTAAAAATGTGCGTGTTTATAAAAAACGTAATTGCACATTGTCGTGCGTACTTACATATTTTAAATCCCAACGAGTTGTAGGATCTATACTTATTGTTAGTTGTCCGCATGACGAGGAAAAAATAGTATTTGGTACACGTGCAGGTAATGTTATAAAGATTTTTTAATGACTCGTATAAAAGAAGAGAGCGACTGGCGAAAAACCTACATGATTTTTTATATGCAATATAGAAATAAGATATTAAAATGCAAATTGGAATCACACAAATGGAAAAACACAAATGTTTCGATCATAGGTTTTGGTCTTCTTTAACAAATAAAAACTTCATGAAAAATGTAAATTAATTCAATAAAGTAAGACATTCTCTCGATAGACACAAATTATGTTAAGCCAAAGAATAGTGAGATTATCACCCAGAAGTGTCTAATGTAAGTCTAGATAAAATGACATTAGACACCGATAAGAGAAACTATTGTAAATAGTCAGTAAGTAATACATGATAAAGAATAAGGAAATAGAGCAAGGAAAAGATAGACTGCAGTAGCGGTGAAAGATAACAGAGAGACTTAAATTACTTCTCACTGTTATAATCATATCTTATTCTTTTATCGGTGTTTTCTGGACTTACATTGGACAGTAGCGTTCTAGGTGATAATTTCACTATTCTTTGACTTAATGTAATTCATGCATATCGAATATCTTACTTCAGCAATAGAATTAATTTATGTCTTTCCACGAATGTTTTATTATGACATCACAGTTTGCAACTATCATTTTTCTCAATCAAAATCTTTATTTGCATTTTTATTTCCATTAAAAGAAACCAAAACTTATAGTCAAAGCGTCTGCATTTAACATAATACTTTAATAATACATACATTAATAATACATAATAATTTAACGTAATACCTTATTAATAAATATATATCGTGCAGCAACAACCATATGCGCTCTTATTGACTATTTATGTTTTTCATTACTGATTAATTACGTAAAAATTATTGCAGAGCTATAACTCATTATTGTATGTACTATTCTATTTCATATTATAGGAGCTTTCTACAATAAGTCATTATCTAAACTTTAAGTCTTAAACTATAAGAAATTAACCAATCATAATCGATTATTCTTCTCGCATTCGACTGTAATTGTTTAATTTCTTATAACTTAAAACTTAAGTTGTAGCTTATTGTAAAAAGCCCACTGCACATATTCCGTAACGATTGTATTTTATCATCTTGGATTGCGTTATCCATTGATAAATGCATATTATATAAGTTTAGATATTATTATTATATAAGTTTTTAGAACACTTCGTACAAACAAGGATCGAGAATCAACGTGGCATCGAGCATGAACGCATGACAATATGCACGTGCGACCCCTGTCGATTGTGTGGAGTCACCCTTAAATGATTCATAGCACACGCATAGACAGAGAGGGCTATTCGGAGACAAAAGCTCTAGTCTCGTTCGCACGCGTAACGTATCGATCGGTCGCGACTTTTTGCAACTATGACGGAAGCAAAGAAACTCGTTAAAAACGCGGAATGAAAGTTGCGGCTACAGCGAAAGCGCGAAAATAAAAAAGTTTGTTTTACGTTACGAGTCGCCTTATATGCGTCGCCTCGAAGACAATACTTTACTTAAAGATTCAGAAAACGTAATTAATAGAAGAACGAACGCAGTGGGCGTGAAAGCAAACAATCACCCTTGTAAAACTGTAAGAAACTGACGGAACTTTAATAACAGATTTTTTTTTAATGAAAATCATTGAATATTATACGTGTATCCCGAATTTACTGTGACAACCGTTAATGACAGATTCCTGGATTATTTCGATACGAAGATCTTATATAATATCAAAATGTCGAGGCTGCAATAGTTTTTAAATACAAGAAGGAGGTTTAAAATTAATAAAGCGCGTAAATTTCGAACAGTTTAATTGGTTTCGTTGTCATTTAAAAATTGTCCTCGAAATTTTGTCCTATTATGATCTTCGTCTTGAAATGATCTCAGAAATCTGTCATTGATGGGAGAGGGGATTATTACAATAAGTATAAATTATTTTGTGTATATATGTATATATAAAGTTGTAAAATAAAGACGCATGCAAATATATGTGTATGATAATTGAAATCATTTCTTTGGACGATTCACCGATTAGCTTGTTTGACTGTCGGCTTCCCTGACGACGAAAAGATTATAGACTATTTCCTATTTTCGTACACATATCAGATTTCGCGTAACATTGATGTTTTGTGGATCAATAATTCTCTCTCTTTCTCTTGCGCAATGGGCTTCCAATGATTAGTTTATAATCGGAATAAGTTATATATATCGTGTAAATGCATACAGCCGAAAACGTTCTAAGTAACTAAATAATTTAGCAAACAGATTTGATAAGAAGGAAATCTATAAATAAAAATTTTTGAATATCTATAAAAATTTCTTATGACAGTAATAAATTAAGCGACAACAACCTTTTCTATTTAGTAGCGAAAAATCAAATTAAAGTGCCACAAACGAAACGCATGTTTATTCAAGTCATATCGATTTTGTTACGTCACACCATCTAAAGCAAGGAAATCAGGGTTAATATATATTTTGAAAATACGAAATGTCACGTGATGCCATTTGATTTACTCGTAAGTCGAATACAAATACATGCCGATGAGGCATTTTTTTCGTCTGTCTCTAAAAATCTGTTCAAATTTCAAATTGAATGAAAGATTTAAAGGAAATTTTTAACTGTATGTGTGTATGCAGATTAATTGATATTACGATCTATAAAATCGATTTGCCGCCATTAATAATTCGCGATACAAATAATTACCGCTCGAAAAACTCTCGGCCTAGAAAAATATGACATTACCCGCATTCGCTGCTTCCATTTATCAAGATGTTGAATGCCTATCAAAGTATACACGAAGAATAAAATCATTTTGCGACCGCCTTCGCATTTCAGTACTGCACAGTGATTTTTCCGTCCGAAAAATTGAAACTTCAAAACAACCATTTGAGAATGAAAGTTGATAGACAAGATAAATAGACACAAAAGCTATTTCGCTAAATTCGCGAAAATAAAGGTATTTAGAAAAACATACGCTATGCTTGATATGTAATGCCTATTATTTTGAACATGCAAAGTCTATTTGTTGAATAAAAAAATTGCGATTAAAACAGGAAAATATGTCACATTTACAATTCGTATAAATTGTAAATAGCTATATTTGACATATAAATTGTATTGCTAAGCGCTCGCAAATTTATCGATTAATTAGAAGTTCTTATATTCATATTAAAATCTTTTTAATAGATATCTATTGATCAAAAATTAATTGTAATATTATTTCAGTAGTTTAGCTGCATTTTCAAGTCCAATAATTTAAGTTCGATATTTAAACATTAAAGATCCAGCTTCGATTATTATGGACCTTCATTTCCTATCTTCTATTATTGTGTTCTTACGCGTAGTCTAATAAGAATCTAATTGTTGTTATTGTTTAGAAGTTCTTATAATTTTTTATAATTTACTAAAATTTTTCCTATTATTATTTCTGTAATTCGTAACGATATTGAATAAATCACATTTCTCATGTAAATTTACATGAAATGGGGAAAAATGAGCCGTATATTCATACATGGGACTTTCATTTCTTATGTATCTTGAAATTTTAATTAACCCTGTTATTCTTGTCGATATTACATCGTCATGGCGTACAATATTACATATACGGATTATACTTTCCATGAATACAGTCCACTGTGTTCGTCTAATAATTAATATGTAAAATTATAGTAGAACGTCACATTTAACTGGTTATGAAATAGACAAAATTTCTAAGAGAAAAAGATCTATGATATTTCAAGCATACATTTTCGTTCGCTCACTTTCGCTCTCATTTCATTGCTATTTGTGTAAATTTATGAGCCCAACGGGATTCACCTTTGGGAGATAATGAATGACGCGAATTTTGCAAAATATCCCGAGAGAAAATGCGAATTTTAATGAAAAGTGATGAAATTTACAATTATAAAGTTTCCATAACGTGTATAATATCATCGGGTATCTAAATTAAATAGAAACTGGAATTTGAACTTAGCTCTCTTCTCATTTTGTATTCCCACGCTTTCGCTTTCTTAGAAACGAGCCTGTTTCTAAGCCTGTTTCATTCCAGTTACAAAATAAGTTCTATATATTTTTAGCTCGACATACATAATACAATACATCGCGCGTGTTGACAATACATACGTGATAGATTTGCATTTACATTTTAATCTCGCCGGGAGTAGCATTAGCTGTAAAATCGGTCCTGTACGCGATATTCACAAAGCACAAAAAAAGCACAAAAAAAGACAATAAAATAAAATGTAAAAAAACAAAGAAGTCCTTGTTTATCAAGAACTCTCGCACGAGGAAAGCTTTTCGTGAAGTTATATATTAGATGTTGGAATTAATTCGTAGCGTTTTTTAATGAAAGAATGTTATTTATTTCACATGAGCATTAAAAAATACATTAATGAAAGTACTTCCCATCACTTGTAAAACGCTACGAATTAATTCCAACACCTAATAATATTTTTGTAGACAAAAAGCCACCAACGAGAGCGATCCCGTTGAATCGCATCGTGTATTTTTTCATTGTGTAAACAATGCATTTCGACAACAATCTAATTCATAAACATGCATTTTTTTTCGTTATGAATTATCAACACGCGATTTTAACGATCATTCTTTGACCGGAAGATGCAGTCTTCCGTCGAATACTCTTTCGAAAAGTTTCCGATCCATAGTGACCTCCGGTTATTGCCTGTACAATTACACGATATAAATTGAACTCGTGGTTTCATCACACGTGAAACGATCAGTTTATAGAAACGGATTTTTGCGAAAACTCTTGAAAAGGCTCGCCATAACGAGATCGCGATGTGAATACTCTTAACAGATCATCACGCAAAATTTACATGATATTTAATAGTTAATGCAATATGGAATTCATACTTATTAGAGTCACATATAGCTGATATTAGCAATTTAATAATTTTAGCATAATATGAATTAGTGTGCTCGATGAATACAAGAATTTATAATTGAACTACAAATTGTATTTATTCAAAATTTTGACGTTAAAAGAAATGTATTCATTTAATATCATCGGGTATCTAAATTAAATAGAAACTGGAATTTGAACTTAGCTCTCTTCTCGTTTTGTATTCCCACTCTTTCGCTTTCTTAGAAACGAGCCTATTTCTAAGCCTGTTTCATTCCAGTTACAAAATAAGTTCTATATATTTTTATATTCATTTAAAATTGTGGGTCTTCAAAAACATTTATTCATGACAAAATTATTATTTTACGAGTTTCATATTTATTAGTATTCAAAATGTAAAGTAAAAAAAAAAGCTACATAGATAGTACAGTAGGTGTGAATGCATAATTAATCGGAAATATTCGTAACTATATTTATAAAAATATTTCTTCGAATCGGATGAAAAGTATTTATTTATTTTAAAAAAGTGCGTTCACATTCGTGTATTTTTATCATGATTTATTTATTCGAATATTGAATGTATTCATCATTATAAATCATTAAACGTACTTTCAAAATTATGTATATATATACAACCTTTGTCGTAATTCTGTTTTGGTATCGACATTCATCACAATATCATTACTAATCCTTACAAAATTAAAAAAGAGAAAAGATTACGCGCGTGAAATTTTTAAACAACCTTTCCACTCTCCTCCTTCCCTTCCATTCGATTGTCATTACTTTTCGACTCTTCCATTTATGTTTGATTCAAATGAGCGTTCGAACGAGGTTGATGGAAAAATGAAAAAAATGAAAAAAGAAGAGACACTCACTCGAGCAGGTGGACGAAAAACAAAACGGTGCCAGGCAACGCGAGATCGTCGCTGCCGACCATCCATCGTCTGCGTCGCGGATAACGGCGACATAACCTACGCTGGACGACGCGATGCGACGCGACGCGACGCCGTCATTCAAGAAGACATAACTGTGAACGCCGCGCTAACCGACCGACCGACGAAGAGCGCAAACACGAACTGAAGAAGACGCGTTAAAGGTTGAATGAACGGACGAGTCGGACCGGATCGAACCAATCAGCTGATCGGTCGCACTGAAACGCTGAAACGCGGAACGACACCACATGCAATCGTATAAGAAACTCGTATCGAAACTCGCAAGAAAAATATTTAATTAAAGTATTAGAGAAAATAATATGTTTCATCTGATTATTATATTCTGTCCCGCAATCTCATTAACGTACATTTTATTTAAATTGTCACATTTAATTGTTGCATTTAAAATTAGTAGCGGATATAATGGTAGTTAAGTGCATACTAATTTGAAAGTCGAATGTAAAAGAAATGACATCGCGGAAAAATATCTTACAATAATTTCTTTTGTACAAAAGGAAAAAGAGCTGTTTTTTTTTTACTAGTACAAGAATGACTTTGTCGATTTTAAAGGTGACGAATTACATTATTTTTTGTCACATCAATGTCTTTATCAATTTGAATTGAAAAACAAAAACGCGGAACGCGTGGAATCGCTTAATAATTCGAAAATCGGTAAAAGTAAAATGGAGAACTTATTAGTAATAAAATCGTTCAAAAAATTTAACAAATGGCTTACAGAGAGCTCGTTGAGTTTGAAGTTGTACTCTATAGACTCTTGAAGCTTTTAAATATTTCGATCATGAAACGACTGGCTATCGAATGGAACACGATTACACAACCAATGAAAATGAAAATAAACGATCGTCTTTTTTTTCAGCTCCGTTGCGCCTATTTATTTACCGCGATTCCTCGAAAGGATTGCAGAATAAAAATTGCAGAGATATGTGAAACCTGATTTAAAACTGTCGGAAATATGATAAAAAAAATCGGATCGCGATAGAAATCAAATCGACAAAAAATTTGCTGATATTCGAGTAGGAGAATAAGAGAGTATCTTTATTACTTTACAGGCGGCATTGCACGTCACGAACAGGCTGCGAGAAGCGATCATCGCTATCATCGCTAATAATATACGGGAAAAATGTTCTCGCGCGACCGACTTTTCTTGAAAAACAATGATCGGCTGCAATGTATAGAGAATACATATAGAAAATAAAAAATGGATCTCTCGGAAATAACGTTGAGCCAAATAATCACCAATCAGGTCTGAAAATTCTATATTCAAAAAAACAAGATAAATTTAAATGTCGATAAAACATTTTTTAAGCTTTCTTTCTTTATTTTCCTAAATATATCTTTTATGCTTTTTTTTTTTTGAAGGATGCGTTATTTTTCATTCTGTTGTTCCTAGAGAGAGAAAGAGAGAGAGAGAGAGAGAGAGAATTATATTGATTATAATATCATTCATTCAGTTAGAGAGAGCCAACATATATAGAGTGAAGTATTTTTATATCATCCTCCGTTTATTACTTTTTAAAACTCTCTCGCAATCTATTTGTATTTATAAATACTATTGAAGAAGGCAGAATGAAACGTTCCGATATTTATCAACGATTAGCTGTAGTTTTTATTTTTTCTGAGGAAGTCACTCAGTCAACATTATCCGCACGTATCGATTGCGATATAAATTTCCATTCTGACTCAAGAAATATAGATAACATACGAGAGATATGTGGGAGATATATCTAATAAACAGTGATAATTTGCGAATGATAAAGGAGACATTAGAATCTGTATAACCTATGCGTTTACACACAACGAACTCTGAAAATAACAAACCAATACCCCGTTCCAAGAATAATCAAGGCCGTACTCGCACTCTTGAAAATGATCCCCAGGTTATATACGATGTCATTATTTTCGCACTCGTTCATCGTGCGTTCGATTGCAAGAGTAATCTTGAAGCCATTGGCATGCTAATGGACAGAGTTATGATACATAAAACTCGACACGTATGCATGAATCCACCGATTCTCGTTATAGCTAACAATAGGTTTATTTTTTTTATTCCTGCACTACAGGATTGTCTTTCTCGCTTTCGCCAAATATCCACTTATACCTTATTTCATTTCAATGTACACTTAAAACTTAAAATGAGATAAGTATATTATTGTCGATATTATTTATTACTTATTATGTGTACTTGTTTATAATAAATATCGATACAGACTAGTAATTCAAATTCAACTTTTACGCGATATTGACAAAATATTAATAAAATAAGGAATCAAAAATGATTCTTTTCTCTTAATTGAATGTTGAAGAAATAAAAAATTCACAAGCAGACTCGTACATAAATTTTGAATTGGTATCCTTTTGTAAAAAATAGAGATACATTTGTACGTAGAAAAATGGTAAATATAAAGAGTCATCTTTCAATTATCAAATGATTGATAACAATGCTTTTTTTCAACTGAATTTTAGACAGACAAACATAAAATCATTTCATCGAATTTCAATACAATTTTGGTTTAAAAAAATTTAAACTTAAACATTGAAAAATTGTCGAAAATATATTGCATAGGCCTGTTTTTTTCCATTTCGGAATTTTAATTTTAAATTCTATTAATTGAAATTTTAGATTCATATTCTAGGAATATACTAACTGCTTTAAATTCACGGATGTGCTAGTCAAATGAACCTAGTTAAATGCACGTTCGCGATACATAGATACGTGGTGCATATTCGTGCAATCAATTAGTAGATCGCAACGGAAATGAATCGACTGGAATTCGTGAGAGAGTTCCTAATTGGTGCATGTAAAATCAAATATAGGTATAGATCGAATTCGAGAATGCTACCCATGATGAGACATTCATAGCATCCATCAATCTTTGAAGTAGCAAAATGAATAATATTTCGATAAAATTGAATTGTTCAAAAATTTAGTAAATAACATTTAATATCCTATACAGAGCATAAATCCAAATCTGCGTGTGACGTTAATTGGCTAAGTAATAGATATTTTTCTATAATAATCTTTTTCTCTGAATAAAGTTCTAAGGAATAAAATTTGTTCACGTAAATCCAATCAATTTATATATATGAGATTTTAATTTAAAGAAAAAAGCATAAGAAAAATATTATACAAGACAAAATATCTTTGAAAATTTCTCTAAATTTAGGTTAAATTTTAGAATAAATTGCATATCGATTCATCAATCCTTGAATAAGAATATGTATTTTCGAATTACATTTTTCAGATAATTCTTTAAAAAATTCATGATATATTATGCATAGATTTATAATGCGTTTACAGATATGCATGAGTTTGTTGAACATAATTAAATTTATAATAAGTAATACTGTATTTTTGTAACTCGCATTATGTAAAAATCGTTCCTGCTAAATACGCTTTAAGATTTCACAATTTTATCAAGAAGACAATAAAATTGTTTAAAAGCAAGATTTATTCTTAGGCCCGATTGCACTAACATTACTTTGATTTTAGGTGAGGCTTAAAACTTTCTCTCTCTTTTTCGCTTTAAAACAAGACAGAGAGAGTCTTAAGTTTCGCTTAAAGTCAAAATAACGTTGGTGCAACCGAGCCTTAATTATTTTTAGATCAAACGTAATTTTAATTGCAAATGTAATTTAACATTACTCAACAAAATTAAAGAATCACTTGTTCCATCCTGTAAAAGTATTGTCCATTTTTGCAGAGTGAAACAGGTGATGAATTTTTATTTTAAGTAGTATATCATTTTTGTTAAGTAATATATAATTATTTTGTTAAGTATTATATAATTACTTGATAAAATCTATTTTTTTTATACCTCCTCTTTTCATCCCTATTTCATTCCACTCACCATATGAGGTGCACGATGAACAGAAAAACGCCGGGCACGACGAGGTCGTCGCTGCCGACGCTCCAGCGTCGTCGGAATACCACGATACCAGGCATCTCGCGTCGCGTCGTCGTCGCCGCCTTCGTCGTCGTCGTCTTCCATCCAACAAACCGGCGACCGCGAACTCACCTCACACGCGAATCACCGCGTGACTCGCCCGATTTGTCCGGCGACCGCGGCAAGAGAACAGCGGCGATCGACGACGACGCCGACGTCGACGTCGCGTGCCGTGCCGACGAGCGCACTGACAGCTGTAACCGTGACTCTTCTTATCGCGTTCGTTGTCCATTCTTCGGCGGCCTTGCCGACGACGCCGCTCGTCGCCGTGACGGCCTCCTCTTGGATGTCACCGACAGCGTGCCGACGAGCGACGCGACGCCGCATCGCGCCGCTCGGCGCGATAATGCTCGCCCGATTCTCACTATTATTCACTGATAATACCACTGACAACGATGATGCTTAATCAAGGTGCAAAATTGCCAATGTGTATCCTTCGACGTTCTTCACGAGGTTCTTATGGAAGTTCCGTCTCTGTAAAGATGAATGACAGTTGAAACTGAAACAAATCAATTTTCAGACACTTTCATGTTCCATTATAATTTGATAAAACATATCGGAGATTTTTACGCTATAAATGGAAAGATCGTCTCATATAGCACTTTTAAATAAATTTTGTGTTAAAATATAATACATTTTATACATCTCACGTATTAAATTTGTAATATGTATATAGAATTCTAATATTTTTTATATGTAAATTAAAAATTCTAACAATCAAAATTGAAAAAGGCTCCAAAGATTAAATCAAAAAAATAAATAACGTTAATGAAAGCCGACATAGTTGAACGTGTGTAATTTAAATATAATACATTAGTGTCTCACAACTACCGCATTTCCTCTTGAAGAACGTATTCTTGAGGTAAAGATGAAAATAATACGAAAATGTCGAGGTTACAATAGTTTTTGAATTATAATTGATTAAAGATGATTTGTAATTCAAAAACTATTACAGCTTCGATATTTTCGTATTAAGATTTTCGTCTTAAAATGTTCGAAAGAATTCAGAAATAATAATAGGGACTATAAAAGTAAAATGGTTTTTGAGCATTTAAACTTATAAGCATTTAAAGTTAGTTCATAATTCAAAAAATGATTGTAATCTCGACATTTTTGTATTAGGATTTTCATCTCAAAATTACTACAAGAATATATCCTTAAGAGAAAATGCGGCAGTTGCGAGACCTGTATATGTCAATTACAGATGTTTCAACCATAAGATTAGGTCATCCTTAGTGCATAAGTAACGAATATCGGAGTGAAATTAATACATTGTAAAAAGATAGGCGAATAAAGTGTACAGTTAAAAATTCTATAAATAATTTTCAAGCACGGAAGCAATTTTCCCGATAAAATTTTTCTTTCAAAGTGAAGTATTCTTTATGCTCTTGATAATAATAGACACTTTATCGTCGTACGTAATTTCCTCTCTCTTGAATTGTTTAAATAAATCCTTGTATTACGCGCCATAATCGTTAAGAAAGATATCCGCTTACAATGCGTGGTGTCGTCAACAAAATCGTTTTGAAAACGATAAATAGCGAACAGGAAAAGTCCGGACTATTCCGAATGTGCAATGGTGAATTAAATTGTCCGAGCTTCGCTCGTGGAGGAAACTCGAAGAAAACGGCACGTCGCGCCGCTCTGCACTCGCCGTACTTCGAGAGAAGTCGAGTCGTGCCCGTTCGTTTATAGAGTTAAGTATCTCTGAATTGTGCGAGAGAAACTTCCTGCCGGAACTATGAAGTATCTCTTTCTTTCTCTCTCGTAAATCATCTCGCGAAAGTACGTTTTGTTCGTGATTCTCCGCCGTCTCCGTGTCGCGTCGTTCAACGATTGACTTTTCTGAATGGATGTTTGTAAAAAGTAACGAGCGCCACGTGCGAGAACATGATAATCTTCATGTAACAATTTTTACGATGTAATATGAATTTTATCGTACCGTGTATAAAGAGAGATCGATTAGAACATTATAATAATATGCAAAATTTTGGCATACATTTAATGGAATTCAATGCATAATCGCTCATAAATCGTGCTGTATTTTTTTTTTCATTTTGCTCGTAGAAAAAATATCTGCTGTAGACATTATTCATATCTGAATTAAATTATTTTTGTATTAAACTTATATATTTTCACAATATACGGCAAATTTCGCTTTACATCATAATCGCATCGAGTTTGTCAATTAATTAAGCAATCCTGTACATAGAAAAGTATCATTTTACTACTAAGAAAAGTGATTAATTTATTTTTTTAATTTAAGTAACTATTATTTAACAAAGAATATTTTCTTGATAGTAGTCTTAAATATACCTACTAATTATAATACTTTCAGAAAGAGATTGAGAGAGAGAGAGAGAGAGAGAGAGAGGGAAAAACTTATTATCATGTAAAACAGGGATTTATTTTCTTATGAAGAATATATTATATGAAGAAATTTATCGAAGAAACGATTTTATATAACAAGCAAATTGAATTTATTAGAATTTAATAATCTTAATTGAAATATTATATATATATATAATACACACACACACACACACACACACACACACACACACACACACACACACACACACACACACACACACACACACACACACACACATATATATTCTGAAATATAAAATATAAAATATATTCTGAATTCTAATAAATTATATATATATATATAAAATTTATTAGAATTCAGAATATATTTTGAATAAATTTGATGTAATGAATTTATGATTTGCGGATATATGAACTTTTGAAACAAGTAATTAATATTTAAATATAGTATTATTCTGTGTAAGCAAATATTTTTTAATAGAAAAAAATTCTAAATTTTTTTGTTTCAACATGTTGCGTCATGTTTAACAAAGCATATATTGTAGTTTCACATGATTTTTGTTGCAAAATGTTTTCGACAACAGAATAAGATAAAATATACGTCATACGTAGAAGTCATAAAGATTTACTTCTCGTTATTTTCGTTTCTACAAAACAGTTTAAAACCCGACAAAGTTTTAAATGGCAAAATCAACGATAAAAATGACGTATTGAAAAAGAAAACATTCAAATTGTTAAATATTTTATATCGGGGCAATGTTGTAAAAAATACAATACGGAATATTGAATAATAATAACAATGAAAACTTTGTTACTCACTTAACAATTATACATATAAATGTTTGCGTAAAAATAAGTTATTAATAAGTTATTTAAAATTTATAAAGAGCTCATAAATTTTTAAATGAGAAAAAGTAATCAATTTTTTAATGTATAATCGCACATCAATGAATTGCAGTTGAAAAAATTAATCCTGAATAGAATACACAAAACACATATATATTTAATTGCGAAAATATAGAATAATGCATTATACGACAAGATATTATAAGTTTTCTATTAAAAATAAATTAAAATTAATTATTGACGAATATAAATTAAACTCGTTCTTTCTTCTTTTCTTTTTTTGAATTCAATCATGTTATTTATAAAATAACTAGAAATAATTTACTTAATTCGAGTCTGTCGAAAATATTTATACTATTTAGCATTAATTGGCTCTCAGTTACGTCACGAGTTCTCCGACCTAAAGACATCCACGTGAACGAAATCACAGACAAAGGAATTCATCGCACCGAGTTAAATCGAATATACTGGCCGAGAGAAAAAAAATATTTAGAGCTCGTCGACGCATACACACGTATACGTACAATGCTAATTTTCCAAGCCTACACGAGTATAAATATAATCGATATTACTTAATTAAATTATCGTATGCTAAATGGCCATATACACGTCATGAGTGAATTAACCAACGTACTTAAAATCGCATTATTTTTACTGTTGCAAATTGCTATTATGCTATCTCCGGTAATACAGCCCAAACTTTAAAATATAATAAATTAATTTTGGCACGTCATTTATCTTTTAAATCGAAGTGATCAACAGGAGCAATAATTTCACTTCAAAAAGCCGAGATTAGTTTTTCATTATGTAACATTATGAGTTTCGTCATTAAATCCCTGTGCGTCATTTAGATAAAGTCGACTGTATATAAAGTCTATAACGACAACTATATCGAAAGATTAATAAAATTTTCGAAAGATTTTAACTTTCCGATGGTACAATTAAACATTTTATCTTTTATTCTCAAGAGTAAATTTTTTACAAATTTTATTAATTAAAAATTAATTTTTAGAAGAAATTTTTGGAGGAATTAAGATTTCTAAATTTTAATTTACATCAATCAAAAATTCAATGATATTAGGTGTTGGAATTAATTCGTAGCGTTTTTAAAAAAGAATGTTATTTATTTCACATGAGCATTAAAAAATACATTAATGAAAGTACTTCCCATCACTTGTAAAACGCTACGAATTAATTCCAACACCTAATAATTAAAAAACATTACAAGTGATACTCAAATGCCGGAATTAAAAATACTTCCTAATCAAATGAAATCGTATGTCCAAGTAATTTTCATTAACATTTGTGCAAAATAATTTTTAAATAATCTATGCATACCTTTAACGGGATAGCACTCTTATTTCCAATATTCCAAGACCGATGATCGCCTAACTCTTGAATAACCGAACTTGTCCGTTTTTGAGACCGCTATTCTTTCTCAGAGCGGCGCGCTCACTGCGTGGACGACGACGCTGTGTCGGCGACGACGCTCGGCTTCGGTTCCATCAGCCGGCCGATATTACTGCCGACTCCGCATCTCTTTATCCTCTCATCCCCGTTAGACGCCTTCTTGACAGTCCGCGTCCCCCGTGCCTGCTCGCGAAACATAAAAAAGAAACAGTTTCTTTCCGTTTCCACGACGTTCCACGCGACAATGCGCGTTATAAAATCGCTAAAAGCAGCGTCGTCTTCTTCACTTAGCCTACTGAAACGCTATCGAAATATTTGCGACGGAACAGAGCAGACCGACCGCTACCGGGTCCGAGATCGCCCCGGAACTTCGTGCCTCCTTAATGTCATTTTTCCCCTTTAAATGAGATAATATCGAAAAATGCGCCACCACGTACGCTATCACCGGCCACGTGCCGACTGCCGAGAGTGCGTAATCACTCTGCGTCCGCGCCACCACCGCGAGAAGAGCACATCTTGATACCGACGAGCAACTAGACGCATCAAACCGAACTACCCCGAGGCGCGACTGACTGCATCGTGCCGGCTTCGAGGTGGCACCCAAGATATATCTCCCTCCCCCTAACCAGCGGATCTCCCTCCGTTGCGACGGTACCAAAGGGCGCTTGCGTCTCGACGCCGAGCGTCGGTTGCACCGCGTCCATCGCGTCGCTTTGCACCCCGGCAACCGGGGTTTTATTCCATCTCTTCCTCGCGTGTGCGTCCTCCTTTCTTCTTTTTTGATTTATCTGCGGCTGCCGAAATACGTTCCGCAAGTCGATTGGCGGTTTAATAATTTATTATCTAGCAGTGATGCGCAACCTATTTTAAAGGTAATTTTCAGAGAATCATTTTTAGAAGTAGGTAAAATCCTTCGGGTCGTATAATGATTGTTTCGGTTGCATAAAATAAAAAATATGATTTTATATTTTCGACTATGAGCTGGCGGGTCGCAAAAAAAAAAAAATCACAGAATCGCAGGTTGCGCATCGTTGATTTAACACATTGTGTTCTTTGTGTGACTTCTTTCTCGTTGATTTATATATATATATAAAATTTCTTCTTCGAAGACATGCAATATTGTATTACTCAGAATATGATTACGCATAATCACACGGAACCACACAGAAAAGAACGTGAATAATATACGTATTTCCGTTTCGACAGTCTCTTATCTTATCACATAATATGTGATTTATGAACGATCCGTTACATCATCCTCCTCTTGATTAAAATCGTTACTCATAATGATATTTAGATTTAGCCGAATAATCGCGCGTATACGCCTATACAGCGATTTTGCTAAAAATTTAGATAAGTACAGATCTGAAAATATGTAGTTTTGTTGAATCATTAAAATATAATAGTATGTAGAAAACTCAAGCGTGATGATTTAAAATACCTGTATATCTCTACGTTATGCATTGCAATTTTACTCTAATTATCCGTACAACATGATATAAAATATCAAATTGTATAAATTTACAAGAAATAGTGCAATAAGAAAAAATAGTAAAATTGATTTATACATTTAGATTTAGGAACTAAGAACAAGACCAATCATATATGTATTAAAGATTTACTTACAAAGCTGCTTTTTGTGCTGAACGCAGCTATTATTAGATATGAGGAACCATCTTAACTAAATATTTTTTTACTCATGTGTATTTAATCTCATCGGTCGATTTTTACAAATAATATTGTTTAAAATTGTTTCATCATTCATTCTTAAATATTGTTTAAAATATCTATATAAAATTTTTACAATATACTGCAATTTTACTAATCATGAATTATATAAACAATGAAAACAATTATAAAGTTTCACTCTTTGTTTAAAATCAAGTATTTATTTCATCTTCATGTAAGTTTTTTATTCAATCATTAACTCGATTTCAAGTTCAATGTACTACTGAGAATACTAAAAATGAATGAGATGCAAAGAAAATAGTGACGTTAAATTATCACTGAAGAAATGCAATTTAATTATGGAAAGACGCTGCGAGTGGACCAGCACAATCTGATTAAACGTTAGAAGGTTAATTATGTCCACCCGAGATCGATCATTCGATCTTGATAACAAAGAGCGACTTATACAAACGACACGTAGGAATGTTTCGAGGAAAATAGTGATTCATTTTTCTCGAGGGAAACGACCGCCAGGACGAAAAGTCCCTCGCGTCGCCGGTCGGAGATGTATCTCGATAAAGACACGCGCCTTATCTTTATTCGAATCGATCGACATGACACGACGGTCGCTCGCCATTGCTAAAATTATCGTGACCTTTTTTCTTCAACGAACCGATCTTTTATTTCCCGGTCCATTATTCCCAGGATCTGGGCCGATTGTACTGACATTAGTTAATTAAAATTTTCCTCTTTGTATCAACGAGGATGTTACAATGGGAAACAGACATCGACTGTAATTTGCAAGTGAACGAACATCTGCGAACATCGTCCTTTATTCGGCTTTTCAATTTAAAACATAGATTAATTTTTAAAAAACGTGAAATGGATCATCGTTATCTAAAAGGATTTAACATGTATTCTTTACAACATATATGCGACATTTCGGATATTTTATTAAAAACTAATTAAATGTCAAATTAAAAATTTGCTAATGAGCAGAAGTTGGAATAGTTTTATTTGCGATTCTGTCTTTTTTAATTAAACGAAATCACTTTCATTAAGAAAAGTAGACTCCAAGATCTACCAGAAAATTATAACAAAAAGCAAAAAATTATACCAAAATATATAAAACATATATATACATATAAATACATAATATATTAAGGATTAAAAAAAGAGAGATTCTTGATACTATAATAATTAAAAATTTTAAACAAAATTTTCTGCTTACATATAATAATTTACGAAAATTAAAAATTCGTTTACATTTCACATTGTGGCAGTCAATAAATCGTATCATAAAGTGATCTAACAACCAAATTTATGCGCAAGCTGACCTAAAATGTACTTTAGGAGTGCTGCGAACGAGCGTAAATAAATGCACCGCCGCAGGTGTTCGTCTGAATCTATGTTTAGTATGCGCATTGGTAGGGAACTTTCCAGATCAATAAAAATATTCACGTATCCTCAAATGTTTATTTAACAGTTTGAAAATACTCACCGAAATTACTGTGGATTTTAGGAACTGATTGAGCTCGAACTATAAAGGTGGATAAAAAGCTTTGAACTCGTTCTTCCTGAGTAACAAATGCTACGTTTTATAAAGATAATTTACTTCAAAAATAACTTTTTACATTAATAAAATTATATAATTTATATATATATATATATATATATATATATATGTGTGTGTACTACTCAATCTTCAGTACATTTTCATCATTTTTCATCATACACTTTCATCATTCATTCTTAACAACAACTTACATTATTTACCATTGATATATTTGAATTCTAGTGAACTATACTTCAGTTCATATTTTAAAGTATGAATTATCGCAAGATTATAATAAATTGCAACCTCGATTTTAATTCCTCGCTTGATCGTAGTTTTTTATATACCAATCAACAGTTTCTTTAATTGCTTGTTCAAAAGGTGTAAATTGAAAATCAGGCAGATACTTTCGTAATTTTGCATTGCTTGCTGTTTTTTTGAATTGTCCATCCGCTGCCGATATATCATACACTACTTTTCCCTTAAAATTGAAAGTTTGCGCCAGAGTCTCTGCCACTTGTGCTATTGATTTTTCTTGCGCTTCGTCCACTAAAAATTTTTCTTTCGTAATTTTCATGATAAAGTTATACAACATTGATAATTGCAATATTACAATATTGTTTAACCTTCTGTCGACAACATGGAACTTTATTTCTTCTATTCGTAGAAGAATTCTATGAGAAATAGAGAAAATTTTTTTAACTGCAAATTATATAAAAATCTGAAAAAATTCTGGCATACTTATACACTAAGTTTTTAACGTTTAATCATTAGAAAATTAAAATTGAATTTTACTTATTCTTTAGATTTAAATTTATCCACTAGTGACAATTAAAATATTAGTTAGTGATGACTTTAAAGATCCCATGTTGCCAACAATATAGTAAAAATAGTAGCAGCTATAAAGTTATTGATAAAAAAAACGTTTACTAGAAAGTTAAAAAAAAATTAGGGAAATAATACTATACCTAAATAAATAATTACCTGATAGTATAATTGGTTCTACAGAATCATATTCCCGCAGCACCCAAATTATTAATTTTGCTAGGTCTATGCTGTAGATAAATTGCCTTAAAGGTTTACCAGAGCCCAATACAGTGAATACTTTATCTTCTGTATTTCCTAATAGAATTAAAATACTAATTTGATAAGAAATTCAAATGATGTTTATACATAAAACTTATTTTTACAATCAAAATATTGATTGGTGCCTTTTCCATACCATCTTTGCACAAATCATAAAGCCTTCGCATTAAACCAGGTATTACATGACTATCATTAAGATGAAAATTATCATGTGGACCGAATACGTTGCAAGGAATCACACTGGTATACAGCCTGCCGTGCTGATCATAGTAACCTCTGTTAGCAATATCTATGAGTCGCTTGGCATAACTATAACCATAATTCGAGGAATGTGGTGGTCCATTGTGAACCTGAAATACATATAATACATGTATTGACCTACACATATATTAATTATAGTCATATCTAACGTATGTTACTACCATAGTTTCATCTATTGGATAAGATATTTTATCAGGAAATATACAAGTGGAAAGACACGAGACAACCTTCACGATATTGTTCTCGTGAGCAATGTGCAGAACATTATCATTCATGTGTATATTGTTCCGCTGCAATAAAAGATATTGAAATCACGATTAAAGCTACAATACAATAAATTGATACGCAAATAATGAAAGAGATCATGTCCTTCGTGATATTTACCAGAAAGTCTAAATTATGTGACATATTGTGGAAGAGACCACCAACCATAGCAGCTAAATGAATGACATGTGTCGGTTTATGATGCTCGAATAACTTCCGTGTACTCTCTTTGTCACTGCAAAAGTCATTTGGATAAACAAACGTCATATACATAGTGTTTTGCAATCCCGTTAATCGTTTGATTTAAATTTAACCTTAATCACTTAATCTAACCTACCCTAAATCTGCATCTTTGGATCCAACAAATATCCACTTTTCGTTTTCTCTTTTATCATTTTCGATAACATTTTGAATTCCTCTACCAACGAGTCCTGTACCGCCAGTTACAAGCACAACATTCATGTCGCATTAAAGAAATGCTCGTAAATTCTGATAGTTAATCAGTAAGTAAATGATGTTAAACTAATCAACTATAGTTGTCAGCTGTGTTCCAAATTTGCCAGCGCGGCCAGCGCTGAAAATGCTACAGTTTCCGTTACGTGTACTATAGATTTTCAGTAAGGCAGTAAATTTTGGAACATCCAATAGCAGTGAAGTTGAATCTATAAGAAACAACCAATCATATTTATTTGCTTAGCGAGCAGGCTAGCCGCTTTATTAATTTGAACACGCCCAATATGCAAATGCCTTGAAGCGCTTGCTGGATTAATCAGAAGAAAGAATTTAACAAATTCTGATCAATCAAGAAATGCTTTAAAGCATTTGTAGCATCGCATTGACCGTAAAGACATGGATAATGAATACCTGAATTATGTGGAGTAGTTTAAACATATATACAAGTTCAATTATAGAATTAAAGATTAAAAGACGACATACAGCCTGCCATGATATATTATATGAAAAACAAAACGACAATATAAAAAAAAAAGTTGAGTAGCGCCCAACATTTAATATCGAAAATCACAATGAAAGCAGTTTTTATTTTGCATCAGTCACAAAATTAAAATTGGAAGATTTTCGTTTCTATAATTATTTTAGAATGAGTACAAATCAGTTGGAGAAAACTAACGATCAATCGTCTCGGTTTTCGGGAACAAAATTAAGCAACATTGAAAAACATATTGCAACTGCTAGGAATGCATCGCTGTCGAAATGTTGCATATCCAACTTATTAACAGGATCAAAATAAATAAGAATAGCATAATTAAAAAATTTTTTATTTTCCTTTGTTTTCTAAAAAATAGAGATCATTTTGTATAGCAAATAACTTGACTCTGGATTATTACCCGAGATACGTGTAATGATTTACTAAAATACTTAATTAGATCTTCATTTATTAGTTTTGTAGATTTAGTGTAAAAAGTTAAATTTACATGAAGTATATCATTAAAGTTAAATTTACATAAAATATATCATTAATATATTTTTATTTTGAGACATTAAGAAAATATCCCGGGCAGTAGTATCATTCTAAATGTGTGAACAAAAAATAAAAAATTAAAATATAACATCCTAAGATAACACATCCTAAGATAACACATAATTGTCACTAAATGTAATAGACATGTTAAAACGATAAACAATGAACCACTATTTTCGAAGCTTGCAATTTTCGCAATTTTCTCGAATTTGTCTTTATTCTTCGCTCATTTATTCGAAAGAACTAATTTGTATAGAGATCTAAGTTGAGAAAACTGTAAAATTTGTAATTACAATCACGGTAGTGTCATTGCGCTTGGCTTAGTGTCGAGATACTATCGTGTCTCCTGATTCCTCATAGCGCAGTAAAACAGAAAAACTGGCTGTAGGAGGATGTCAATTTTATCAATTATATTAAAATTTTAAAGAAATCATATATACATCCTAAGATAACACATAATTGTTACTGAATGTAATAGACATGTTAAAACGATAAACAATGAACCACCATTTTCGAAGCTTGCAATTTTCGCAATCTTCCCATTTGTCTTTATTCTTTGCTCTTTATTCGAAAGAACTAATTTGTATAGAGACCTAAGAAAGTTGGGAAAACTGTAAAATTTGTCATTACAATCATGGTAGTGTCGTTGCGCTTGGCTTGGCGCCGAGATACTACCGTGTCTCCTGATTCCTATCATAGCGCGGTAAAACAGGAAAACTGGCTGTAGGAGGATGTCAATTTTATCAATTATATTAAAATTTTAAAGAAATCATATATACATCAGAAACGATATAAAAATTCTAAAATTCATAAAACTTTATTAGGCCTCTCATAGCTGTCATGTCTGAATTAGTAGATTACAACTAAAAAGTTAGTTATCAACGGCAGTTAAACGAGAGGATAGCTGGCACTGCTTGCTATACCACAATGATTGTCCTTATTTCTGGCCATTTTGATGTAACTTTTCTTCCCCAGCCAATAATCATGACCGGTTTTTGAGTCTGTACCATAGCCGACGATCAACACACCATGATCTAAATTGTCTGAATCGCACTCAGGATCAAAATACACTCCTAAAAAATGTGAAAAAATTTAAGTAAAAAAGAAAAAAAAATGAGAACACAAGTTCAGATTTTATTACACAACAATTAGTCTCCAACTAATCATTATGAATTAAATTTCTGATTTACAAGATTAAAAGTCTTATATATAAGTTATAAACTCATAAATTTTTTAAAAAATTAGCTTATATTAATTTTATATATATATATAATTACATACCTTCACTATAAAGCTGAAAAGATTCATGAGAGGCATCAATAGCAACCGAGACCGGACCTATAGTGGCAACTGCAGCCTTTAACTTATGCTCATTTCCTCTTGGAATATCTACGAAACCGGTATCAATAGCGCCACTATTTCTCGGATTGTATCTACAATTTAAGAGTTTAATAAATCATTAAATTCTGTGTATTTTTCAATCATGCAAAATAATTAATACAAACCTGCACTTGTCATTCTCTGCTTCATATGGGTAACTCTTTTCGGTATCAAGACCTTTGTTATCTCTGACGTATTTAAAGGCATTATCCATCAAACCACCATTACATCCTTCGTTACCATAGTTACCAGAACAATCAATCAAATTTTGCTCACTAAGTGATACTAAAATACCGGTCTGTCTGAAATGCTGTCCTTCTAAAGAGCCAGTCTGCAAGAAAAAAAAAGACAATGAGTAATGTCCAATTCTATCTATTAAAGGTGTTAAAAAAATAGGCTTACAGTAGAGAATGCCCAACAAGAGCCACAATGTCCTTGATCCTTAACTTCTGTAACAGCACCATGTTTCCTCCAATCAACTTCTTTTGGTAATTCGACATTAGCTGGCGAGATAAATGTTGCTCCCATAAATTGCTTTTGAGCCTTTTCTGACTTATTGAAACCATTCAAAGTATTGACAAATTCATGATGCAACTGTAAGAAAAATAAGCATTTCACGAAAAATTGCTCGCTTCGTGATACAGATAATTTGCTTTTCATAGAAACTTACCATGTCACCGTATTTGTTCATTCCCAATTTGTAGGGAACTTCATTCAGCTCATATTTGCGATTGTGTTCAGCAATTTTACGCTTGTTATCCAAGAAGATTTTCATTCTATATCCCTCCTCAACCGAAGATTTATAGATTTTTTTATGATGTGTCTTAAAATAATAATCAATATTTAGTTTAATTTTTCGATCATTTTAATCATTAATTTTATTTAATAATTAAATTCAAGAATTTCTTGCATAGTGACTTCTTTATTTTTTTAACAAATATTTAATCATATCGTATTTGCTATGAAATATATTCTACGTAAGAAACTGATCCACAACAAAAAGAAATCTATAACTAATAAAGTACCCATGTTACTATTTATAAAGAATAGTAACTGGATATGGAAGGCTAGATTTTCATTTTATTTAACTCTTTAGAGTAAATATTATGATGACAACTTTTATACCTTAAAAATGAACCATTCTGCATCCAAAATCTTGTTGAAGGAAATAGCTTGTCCCGTGGTAAAAACTGCCAGTAACAACAAGACCACCACACTCTTCATGTTTATTCCTCAATTAAATCACCTACAAAAAAAGGATTATTTCAATAATATAATAGAATAGATATAACCCTTATATATGAAACAAAAAAGTTAATTTTATATTGTAGATTAAAAAATTATTCTGTTCAATCGCTCATTCAATCTTATTGAGAAAATTCATGAATTTTATTTTATAGTGCAATATCAAATAAAAATATAACCTAATAAACTAGCAATGAGTCTTAGCTTGAAAGAGCAGAGTTCGAAATTTACAAGAGAAAGAAAGCAACGTTATTAATAGTATAACAAAGCTTTGTCCTGCCGCTGCAAACATACGTGATCAAAATTTCGAAAAAAATTGCATAAAATTCCATAAAAGACATTGCGTCAACCATTTGTCCTATTTTTTGCACCACAATTATCAAGAACTTTTATATTCAAAATGAATCATTTTGTTTTCCTGATTCTTAGAAAAAAATTCTTAGAAAAAAACGCATCCTGTACGCACTGTCAGAAGCAATACGCGTATCCATGCGTGAATATGTATATTATGCAATTGTGTGCAAAAAAAAATGCCTCGAGGTCAATCAAATGAAAATCTCTCTGCTACGCCATTTGCAGTTTTATGACAATTTATTTTTTTTCTCTTCTGGACATGCGCGCGTGTTGTAGCCTCCGGAATAATTCGTTTGATTATCCTGCCGTTCATGTTAGTGTGATTTTAACAATGACTCACATTTCTCGCGACGGAAAACACTCGGAACACAACCTGCGGTAAAATTGCTGCGATGACACAGCGATAATCTGTGCCAACTTGGGGTCCAGTGTACATAATTTTGTTTCAATGGAACACGCGAGAGACGCAAGATCACGTGGAGATAAACATATAACGGATCTCAAATCTCGACCTTGTTACAGCGCGTCGAATGAGCGGCTCGTGTCATTTAAATCACATACATGTTTACATACACATTTATACTTGAAAAGTCTCATGGTCAGAGTTCTTTATCAAAATTTTTATCAATTTCAGATTCGTTGGATGTATTCTGAATGCTTTAGCCGAGACGCAAAAAAGATTATCAAATTATTACTAAGAAAAGAATGTAATAAAAAATCAATAGATTAAAGTTTAAAGGCCCAATTTCACAATTCAACTTGTTTCTTATCTTTTTCTAATTCTAGAATTGGAAAGAGATAAGGAATAAGTTGAACTTTGGTTAAGAGTGACTATGAATTTTAAAACTAAGCCTTCAAACGTTAATCTATTCATTTCTTATCACATTATTTTATCTAGCTTGTCTAGACAAAAGTATGTAACAAGACTTCGATGAAGAATTTCGATATTAATCATATATTCATAGTTTACTGTAGTATCAATCTAGCCAAAAGTACTCTAAAAACAAAATTATATATAAAATTGATGAGACTGACATTACAAATACATGTATATCGGATATTATCTCTCTTTCCTTGAAATGACGAAATACATGATTGTGAATTCCTTTTTTAAACATAAAAAAAAACGAAAAAATTTTCTTGATATCTCTCAATTGCGCACTAGACGCGTTTGCTACCATTCGATATGATAAACAGATTTATTGAATCACATGGTAAATACATGTATAAAGAGTTCATAATTATGTCTCCATCGCGATGTTGTCTAAACCGTCTTGATTTAATTAATAATTTTAAATATATATATATTTAAAAATTACAGTAATATATACAATATTTAAGAGATTTTTTTCTATATAATCATAAATGTTCTCTGTTTATGTAATCACAACACACAAGACTTTGAAATATTATTACTTTTGATATATTCAAAACACAATATAATTTTATGTTCCAAGCATTTGTCTCTCATGTATGTGAAGTGTAATGATAAAATATTAAACTCTCAATTATTTTCTAAAATAATTAAACAGACAAAAGAATAAATATAGCTATCTGATAGGCAGTTGTGACATCGATCTTTGCTCAACTTTACATTTGTTTGTTTACAATAATTAGTAAACAATATGGATGTATAAAAAAGTTGTCATCCGTAGTTGGAATTTTCTATATTTATTATATTTCAGCTTTACTTAATACATAAAGACAGTGTCAGGAAAACACATTGAACACAATGACAAAACAACCACCTAATTTACATTAACTTTAAATTTATGGAGTTGTTATATATATATTATATATAGTTCCACTTTCAAGATTAATATTCATCTTGGAATTGATATTTCCTTTATGTCCATTTCTACCAATGTAGATTAATTCAATTTAATTTTACTTTTTATGTTTAATTCAAAGAATTAAAAAAAAATAAAGAGTAAATTTTACGAGTTGTGACAGAAATTCACATTTTGACATTTTCGATTAGCCTAAACGCCCTAAACGATGCTTTGATATTAGTAATATAATATGACGTATGTCCTTAGGTTAAATACGCACAATTCAATCTTTACGAAAATCTAAACAAGCGTTATCGCGTTCTGTAATAAATAATGAGATGGCAGGAATGGAAACAAAGAAAACTGAAGCTATTCGTTTCTGTTACGCAAATTGAACTCTTCCACTATAAATACACACTTATTTGACTTTACATGATTTAGATAAAAAAAAAATTAATTTACACAAAACAAATACATGAAACATGAAAGACTGCTGTTGGAAGCAAACAAACTGCGTTCCTTGCTTGATCAAGCATTTTGAACAATTAATTAATACTTACACGTATTTACACTTACGAGCTCTCTTTATTCCTTGCTAGCTAAGTCTACCACGGACGTAATGCGACAATCACAATCGTTTCCGACTAACAGCGTCGTTCTTTTGTATTCCTCCCTCTCCCTAATATTACTTTCCATCACCAAAGGCCACGTGATTCAACGACAATGGAGTCCATTGGCGTCGTCTGACGACGTTTCGATGTTGTATGCACATACATAATATATACATGTATATTAGCTACGCATCGCATTCGCTGTTTATCGAGTTCGTTCGTTCGTTGAATTCCAGCGCGATGATCTTTCGTATCGTTTTGCACAGCTTGCACAGAGTGAGATAAGACGATTGTGACGTCACGATTGCGAGTCTTGTCAGTCATGTGTCCACGATATCGAGTAACCCAGATTTATAATTATCCTCGTGAGGGGATGCTGCGACGAGCAGGCTCTCTTTCAAAAGCGGAAATGATAACACGCGTGATTAAGCTTGTCACGAGGGTCTATACCATGTTTTGTTTCTTTTCAGCGATAAACCGAATGATGCAACCGAATGAACCGACCATATATGTTGTCATCATTTATATTGGACGTTTTTGGAAAAATGACGTGTTCTGATAATCCGGTGTAAGTTGTTTTTCTTTTAAAACATGATTGACAAACGTTTTATCCTTTTTGACATTCAATGAATAATGTAGAACATTCATTGTGTTGACTGTCTTTTTTAAAAAAGAGCAGCCATTGTTGGAAATCTACAGTTATTCATGTTGTGTATACTATAGATTTTCATTACTGATAGAAGTGTGTATCTGAATACGATGAAAGTATAAAGGAAATAATAATTATACATAATTGATCTATTTTAATTAGATATCATTGTGGCTGCGGAACAAAAGCAGCTTTGCAACTGTTGCAAAATTCTTCAACATGGTTGATTCTGGCTTTTTTCAATTTCTTATAAATCTAAATGTATAAATCAATCGTATTGAAAAATTTCACAATATTTGCAAAGTTGCTTTCTCTGCTGAACACAATCATTGAGACAAAAATAATATCAGATCAATTCTAACCTATACTTATTGCGTGGGCGTCGCCATATTGAGAATTAAACATCAGCGCCTCTGAACGTAAAGAACAAAACTATTTACGTATATCATATTTAAATTATTGGTGGTAAGTTATCGGCTGCGGTCGATTTGGGCGCTCACGCTTTAAAATCTGTTCTATAATGTGCTCTTTGTTTTTCTATTTCTTGTTTTTTATCTTTTGCTTTTTTCTCCTTTGCAACCGTTTTATCAACAAATTGTATTTTTTGATACGTATTTCTTGTTTTTTTCGAAGTTCGTTAACTTTTATCTCGGGCGATATAAAACAAAAAATCGGATAAAAAGCAGAAAAAAAAGATATAAAAAAATAACAAAAGGCAAGAAACAAGAAACAAAAAGCACATTGTAGAACAGGCGCTTGTCATCATTTTATTTTTATTGTTCATTATACGTAAAATAAGAATAGAAGTACTGAAAAGCGCTGATAGAATCCAAATCTTTCTATATTAAACCCGATTCCACGATGTTAGAAATTAGTCCGAGATCTCGGACAGAAAAAAAATTAACTGAGTATCAATCATGAAATTTTTTTTCTAGGATGAGAAGTGAAAAGTGAAAAATTTCTCCATTAACTTCAATAATTAAAATTTTCACTTTTCGCTTTCCATCCTAGGGATAAAGTTTCATGATTGATATCTTGATTTCTAGCATCGTGGACACAAGGCTTAAGGGTTAATAAATATTATAAAAATAGTGAAATCATCTTGTATCATTTATAAAAGAATATAACAAATCGATAATAAATCTATAGAAATTATTAAATTACGACTTAATAAAGTCTTGTCCACGATGCTAGAAATCGGTCCGAGACCTCGGATGAAGAAAGAATTGACCAATCGCAATGGTCACGTGATCAAATCATTCAAATGTGATTTGTTCTCTATCCGAGGTCTCGGACCGATTTCTAGCATCATGGATATCGGATTTCAGGAACTATTCAAAATTTGGAAGATGTCTATTTCACAGTTTGCGATTACTATATTGATTACGATTGGTAAAAGTCACGTATCTGCTCGCGAGGTAAAGTAGAGAAACGCAGTGAAGGGACAGAAATAAGGTTACGAAATTCAGAGTCATGTCGAAAAAGGTATACGATTGCTCGCCGGAGCAACGCGAAATCGCATTGTGGAGAGATGCGAAACGGAAGCAGTTACGCGAATTGTATCTAAAAGATTCAGGACACCCGACTAAAAGTCTTCTCGTACGTACATACACGGACATTTAACTTAACCTATAAGTCCACAAATATTAGCGATACTTCACTCCGTAGACAACATTTACGTCTATTTATGTTTGATTTATGTTCTGACAAATTGCATTTATTGTTATCATTTATTGTACAGTATTTTGTTCACTCGCATTTATAATTTTTTACTCCGATCTTTGTATTTCTCGGATTCAAGTATGCTCAATATTTTTAAAGAATATGAAGTAGTTTATTATTAAAAACATAACGCTAATAAGAATTAAAAAATCGAATAGGATCATAAATGCACAAATATTTATATGTGTATGTATATAACTTTTGCTTTAATCAATTGTGTACACTTTATATTTAAAATTGTCTACACAGAAATTATGTAACAGATTAATGAAACATGATAATGAAACAATAGCGGAAACTATCTGTTATACCTTCATAGCACTTTTAGTATTTTGTTGATTTTGAAATAATAAATAATCGATTTTAGAATATAATTATGTCTATGTAAATTAATTTTAATAAATTACACATGGTTACTCATTCTATAAATACAGTTTGATACAGGAATATATAAATATGCTGCTTCGAAAGCATCGATAGAGCAGCACTTTGTACCTACATTGATACGATACGTGTCGCGAGTTGGAATGGTTGCATCTCTTATTATTGTAACTGCAGTGACATTAAAAAATAGAAAGGTAAGCCAAATGTATTTAAAAAACAAAATTCGAGAACCAATGTAAAAATATTAATATGTAATATGCATTATTTTTTTTCATAGGATAAAAAAGAACACTTGTATCGTACTGGACAAATTGATTATGCAAGCAGATCACATAGATTCTGTTAGATGATTATTTTAATAAAGTACATGCAGTTGATGTATCTAACTTAACACTAGATGATATAAAATAAACTTATAAGAAATATATACATATATGTATATATATTAATAGTAAATGCAATATATGTCATTAGAAGAAATAAGAAAAACATTAAAGATTTTATAAACATATAGTTATGAAATGAAAATTCGATGAAGAGTGATACCAGTCTCAAATATAAAAGGTACACACATAAAATATGAATTTAACATAATAATTAAAGACTATAAATTTATCACAACAATTGGTAAATTTGTATATAGGTATTATATATTTTATCGTTATAGAAAGAGTAATGTAATGTATGTATTTATTCTCTTTCTATTACCGATCTTCCAATTGCTTGTCACGCGCAACAACAGCGTCATCGAATTTAACCATATATGTAGTTCCTTTATGCCAGTGTGCCGTTACCTTAGCAGGCTGCAATAATATTTAAAACAATTACAAATTTTGTCCCATGAAAATATAAATGTACAAGCTTAAAAATTGATCAATAGACTATCTCAAAAAGAATAAATAACTGAAGCTGCTTACAAAACCGCAATCGCAAAGTACAGCCTCCACGATACCAGCGACGAAGGATGCACAGTTCAAGCTCCCTTTATCTTTGGGTACTGACACAAATTTGTTTACCAAGGATTCCTTTTCAATGATGTAATAAGTACGTTCGTCGTCGTTTGCATGTTCCAGTTTATCGGCCTCTCGACCAAACAAGGACTTCCACACTGTACTTTTGATAAATAGCAATACATTAAGTAGCTTTATCTCACGTTTGCCACCCTTTTCTCGTACCACAAGTAGATCTGTTATTCTGTGTCCAACTTCTGCTCCAATCTCTGCCAATCTAGTCACAATATAAGACAATACATCTTTAAGTAAGTGCAAGATAATGAATAATAAAGAATAATTTAATCTACTTACTTATTCTGCAGCTCTGGAACGGTATAGACTCTGTTTTGACAATATTGCACTAATTCGGAAAATAAGAGGGCAAAACAACTCAAGCTAACCTCTCCTTTACCTTTACTTAAGGATTTATCGAGGATACTAGTCCGCGGTCTTATGGCTGATATCGTGATACTTGACATTTTTATGTAATTAAATATGTCATACAATTTTTATAAATATTATGAATTATTATCAAGAAACGTTGCGCGATACTGTCAAAATACTACACACTGTACTGCCATTTATTTACGATTAAACTGACATCTGACGGCAGTGACGACTAGTGGCAAGCAAATTCAAAAAGAAGAGGTCTGTTCAAATTGTTTTAATTATATTCGAAACTGTAATTTTTCTCGTATCTTAAAATTTAGAAATTTCAAATATCTTACACAAAAGTCAATAATTTTATTTATTTTCAAAAAAATGCAAAATTTCTATGTTATATATTTATACAATTAGAGTTCATTATTTCACAAGTCCCGTATTTTATTTAAACTTTGCACAATTTAATTTGTATTTAAAATAGCAAAAATATTTTCTCTAGTTAGATGAAGAGGATATGGGAAATAATTAATTATTCTTGCACATATTTAAATGTGTAATGATTTAGTTTATATTACATAATATTGAGTATTACAAATATTATAGATAAATAAATATATACACATATATACATATAATATCATATATACAAGATACTTCGGTAGAAAATATTTTTTACACAAATATGCTTTGTGTGAAATTTTAAATGGACATTATTTCAAATCCTCGTCCATATATACAAATAAAATCATTCCAGTTTTTGTCATGGCTGTTAAAATTAATATTTATAAGAATAGTGAAATAAAGAAGACAATTATAACACCTAATACATCTTTAAACTTACTTGGGACAACTATATAATTCCATGCCTTGCACATCCGTAACAGATGTAAATACTTGATTTAAGATATCTACATGTATGACTCCATTGGAACATGAATAATTATAGGTAATAACTTGCTGATCTATTCCCACGCTACATATTATATTGCCTTTCAATTTCACACCTGTTGATTATACATTTTTATAAATTTCTTAAGACATATATGGAATATGCAATACAACTGTAGCTTAAAAGATGTCATATGTGCCTTAATTTACCAACGATTTGTGTAGAATGTGCGGATGTTGTATTCCATTTGGATAATATTTCAGCTGATAGTTTATTTTCTGATAGATAAATTTGAAAATAGGTGACATTGAGAAGATTGTCATCGCCACCGGTAACCAAAAGATATTTATTCTCATTCATATCCTTTAAATCAAAACAATTAATTCCTGACTGATGCAAGCTAAATTCTGCAAAAGGGATATCGTCGAAATTCAAAATATTCTGGTTCCCAGAATTTGCATCCTCGTGTATTTTCGAGACCATGTCGGTAAAGTCAAAAAAACGTAACTTTCCGTCTGTACTCATTGTTAATACAATTACTTTGGATTTGTATAATAATATGTGTATCTTCAAAATGCAACGATCTATGTATTTAGTAGATACTTTCAAATATGTATTGTTAGTTACAATATCATATACAAGTAGTCTGCAATGAAAAAAAAAAAGAATATTTTTTTGTAACTCTCATAAAATGGTATATCATTCTTGATAAAATAAATAATTAAATTACCTTAAATATCCGTCTGCACAAGCTATAAAGACTAATACATAATTTAATTTAGGGTAATAGGCATAAATATCCATGTAACGTGTTTCTGGTTCTTCGATGCAGAATTGCTTAGTTTCCTGCCATGGTTTTTTACAATACTGATTTTGTTTATAGAGCATATGAGAATTCACATCGAAACATGACATATTTAATTTTTTTATTGAATGTGGATTTTTTGGGTCAACACTTTGCAAGTTGAAGTTTAGCTTCCAAATCTTCAATTGTGCTCTTCCTCCACCAGAAAAGACTAGATATTGAAACTCGGATTCATGTAACATGTTTAATTTAACAACACTTAGGCATCTAATACCCGAAAGATGACCATTAAAAGTTCCTAAATTTTTGAAAACGTTCCATTGAAAATCGTATTCAAAAATACTACTGATACGAAGAGTGCAGTCTTCACTACCGGATATAAAAATATTTTCTCGATGATCTGATTGTTTAATCGAAATGTATCGCAAGCAACATGTCTCTTTTATGTGAAATCCATTCTAAACATAAAAAAACAACAAATATAAAAAGGTTTGTACAATTATTTTCTTTTTAATAGATTAAAAATCACTTACCTGTAAAACAGGATGTGAAAGAAAAAGAGAAGAAGCCATATCACATACATGAACCTGTTTATTTTTAATGTAAGCAAAACTGGCTTTTGTGTGCGATATTACACAGTCCCACGATCTATGACCGCCACCGCAAGGAATTCTGACGACTACGTTTTCATTCAACAAGTTATATATTATAAATTCCACCTGAAAATGTTATTGTAAGAGATATAATTACACAAGATTTTCTATTATGTGTGCATATATATTTATATGTATAAAATTTTCGATTTATACCTGTTTAAAACCAAATACAAAAAAAATCTCATTTTTTTCCATCCCTCCTATTTTTTTCGTATTCACTTTTAACATGCCACTAATCCAGTCCATTGGCATCTTTTTTTTATGCAGCATTACCAAGGGCTTCGTGTATGTAAAAGAATCCTTTATTAAATGTATTTGATAAAATCTCAACATTCCATCACGTCCAGACGTTATCAAGTTTTCTCCAAATATACAAAACGACTGGACTCCTATTTTACCATGAATCCTATCAAGTGTTTGAATAGGTTTTCTACTAATATCTGTTTTAATAACTGTGTTAAAATATATATATTTCAGATCATATACATAAATATTCCCAGCTCTATCCCCACATATTAACAAATTATATGATGTCCCGTAATTCACAGGAGGATTAACATCTTTATAGATTATAGCTGCAGTCAACCAACGTTCTCTACTGGGCGGCAATATGCATTCTGCATGCACTGTAAGATTACCTATATAAAATCAAAATGTTATACATGTTCTAAAATACATTATGACATTTATGATAGTTACATGACATTGCAGAAATGATTACACACCACTCAATAACTTCAAAAGACCATTTGCCCCACAAGCTATCAAGTCAGAATTGTTTAACCATTGCAAAGATAAGATTTGTGAATCCATTATTTTGTTTTTCTCCATAAACCGTAAAGTCCCAAGGTACTCTAAAAATACATCATCAATTATTTAATTTTAATAATTAAAAACTTGAAAATGAAGATAATATATTTGTAATAAAAATTCATTTTTATGTTGTCATTAAGATTTGTATTATAATAAACATTCTTACCTTCGTATACTATTGCATGTCCGTCTCTAGATGCAAGAGCAACAAAGTTGCGGTTTGGAGAAATTTGCATAATATAATAGTGTTCTTTTGTTAAGTATGTAGTGTTTTTAAGCATCATTTCTTTGTTGTAATGTAAAAGCGTTCCCAATTCAGTAAAGACTAAAATTGTGCCATCGTGCAAATAGGAGACGTATTTAGGAAAATTACATGTATCATTGCCACCAGATAGAAAAATTGTTTCTAGGCTTTTGTAATGTTCAAAAGGTTGCATATGTACAGATCCATCACCTCCACCCACGTATACTATATTGTCTTCAGATACATCAATACTCCATATAGGAGCTTTATAGTAAGCTTTATTAAGTAAATTACCTGAGAGTGACCATGTGCATATAAGTGAATCCTAAAATAGAAAATTTTTTAAAATTTACATAAAAATTTTACATAAAAATAAATTGTAATTTTCACCTACTGGTATAATTGAAATTGAATCTTACTTCTCCTATTGTTAAAACAATGTCATTTCTAATTAAAGCTTTCCAAACTCTTGCTGTGTGCATAAACATTGCTTTTATTGGCTCTATTTTTACTGTCTGCCAGTTTATATTGTTGCTTTTGGAATTTTCATCTTCTGTTATTTTCCAGAATCTAACACTTCTATCATCAGATGTAGAACAAATAAATCGCAAAGTTGGATCACAAATAACAGAAAATATAACACCCTAGAATAAATTTACAAGGTAAGATTTTTATTCAAAAATTTTTATCCTTTTAAATTCAATATAATTACCAAACCTTGTGTCCTATTAAACGATGCAAAACTGGCATTCTTTTATTAGTGTCATTACATCTATTGTCTACTTTCCATATTAAAATTTCTTGAAATACAGTTCCACTGAAAATAATTAAATTCTCTTGAGAAGTTCCTGATATAGAACCGCCATAGCTAGATATTAATTAAGAAAATTGTTACATTTTTTATATCAATTATCTCTGTAAGAAATTAATTAACAAAAATCATGAAAGGATACAGAATGCATGTTTCTTCACAGCGTATAATTTGACAAGTTTTATTAAATATATCGTATATAGATATATAATTATGGGCAAATAGAATTGCCAATCGTATTTCTTTTTTAAATGATATCCACTTTGCAGCAATTATCCAATCATTGAATTGATTTGTACTTTGTTTTCTAATTCTATATATACATATAGAACATACACATATAGAACAAAAAAAATTATTACATCAGAATATTTCAAATTTTAAATCTAATTGTTTTAATATGCTCTGAGTAAAAATAAGAAAAAACAGTTATATAAACATAATCTTATTATTATAATAATGAATCATAATCATGATAATAAATCATAATCTATACCTCATATAGATAATTTTTCTTATTTTTATCTATAGATCATATTGATATTTGATTTTGGTGTATCATGCATATAAAATTATATTACTTTATGTTGTGTCCTATTTCAACAAATTTGCAAATGCATATAGACTTGGCACCAAATACAGCTAATATGTTATCCATTCCTACTACAATGCCATGTATATTATTTGGATACAGGCAATCCAACTTGCACTCAAATTTGCAATCTCTGAATACATAGAGAGTAGGTCCCATACCTGCGATAATAAATAAGCGTTCTATAAAGTTGTAAAAATTTATAACTTGATCAAATTTATCTTGTGCATCCAAAGCATTAATTATTAACCAGCAAGATTTTTATTAATTGCGAAAAAATTACTTTTGTAATATTAAAATTCTTATAAAAATTATTTAACTAATGTTACATAAACTATGTAATATATGATTATTGTAATTGTATTAACTAACTCATAACTAACCTATAAGTACAATATTTCCTACGCATCGAATAGCGAGGATCTCTGTGCGTAACAATAACGATGCCATTTCATCTATAATAAATTACATTACTTTGTCATAAATGTATTGAGGTGCTAACAATCATTATCACAATTGTTCATGCTAATCCATTTGAACACACTTTGCATTTTCATACACATGTTATTCCGTGTGGAAGGAGTTCCAAGCAAATTGGAGCAAATGTGCTTGGAGTTTTTCCACTAAACCAACCAATCAGAAAATTTTATATTAAATTGACCAATTAGCGATGTGGCAATCGGGTCTCACTTCACTCACTTGTCACGTGTACTCGAGACAGATAAATAGGTTATGTTGCAGGGCGTAACAGACGCGTTGGATGTAACATGGAGCATAATTTTGGAGTGGAGTCATCTACAAGTTATTTCACGGCATTAAAAGACAAGCTCGTCACTCAAGAAATTAGACAAAGTCTACATTGCATAACGTGATTGTCATTGTTGTCAACCATAAAAAGAAATCTTTCGGCCGACGTTGAGCGAGCGAGCGAGCATGCCGAGCATGTGGGTGTTTGGTTATGGTTCTTTGATATGGAAAGCAGATTTTCCATATGAGAAAAAGCTTGTCGGCTACATCAAAGGATACATCAGGCGTTTCTATCAAAAGAGTACCGATCACAGAGGCGTGCCCAATAGGGTAGGCAAGATGCAATTGCTTTCTCTCGCATCAACTATACATCTTCATCTATACATCTTCTTTTTACAGCCTGGACGTGTGGTGACATTGCTTGCCTCTACTAATCCCGACGACCAAGTGTGGGGACTCGCTTACAAGATATCTTCCGAGAATATAGAAAATGTAGTGAATCATTTGGATTTCCGAGAAAAAGGTGGCTACATAAAAAAAACCGTCCTCTTCTATCCCTGTGATTTTTTCAAGTCTACCCAAAGTGATTCAAATACCAATGTGTCTTTGAATGATCTCTCGAGAATGACTTTTTCAACGACATCGCTTTCAACTGTACTGGATGAAGCTCCATTCTACCTCACTATTTATATAGGTGAAGAAGATAATCCAAATTTTGCTGGAATGGAGAACATAGATACCATTGCGAGACATATAATTGTTTCACGTGGCATTAGTGGATCTAATATAGAATATCTCTATAAATTGGCATCTGCAATGCGCACGATAGCCCCTGGTGTGCAAGATGAACATCTGTTTGCCTTAGAAAAAGCTGTAAAAGAATTGGAGCAGCAGACAGAAGAGTCATGGGAATTTGATCAATTTTCATAAAATATAATAGTTGTGTTAATATAAGAAAATATAGCCAATTGTGTCATCAGTCGATATAATTAATATTTGATAATCTGAATATTTATTTTATTTCATTTTTTTTTTCTTTCTATTTAGAGATCTTCTGATTAAGATTGTATTTATGTAGCAAACTTATTAAATATAATACGAAACATTTTGATTAAGAAGTTTTTATCATAGCGAATCTCGACACTATTGATGCAATTGGCTGAGAGAGAAAGAAAAAACTAAAGAGACAAAACTTTTTTTGCACTGACCAAAATAATAGCAAAATGATAATATTTCCGTATAGTTAGGCACTATATAATATTTTTAAATTATTGATAAAAAAATCTTATTTATCAAATAAATCATATTTTCGTATAAAATAGCTGCAATTTTTATCAATGATTTCGAATTTTCACTGAAAAAAATTTATGATAAAATTGTAAATTATATAATTAAAAATTTTGTTTGAAATTATTAATTTTCATGTATACAATAATATACTACTAATTTTTTAAAGTTCTGTAGAAAGTAGAATTTGAAATTCCCGCAATGGAAATTTCTAGACGACGTAGGAATTTTTGAGCTTTATGTTTCCCTTTTATGAAAACGTATGCCATTTGTCAGCCAATCGGAACGAATTATGATCTGGCGGGTTCTTTCGTGCATGCGTCTTGCGATAACGATAATTTCGCATGTGCGATATTACAGGAGCAAAGAATAGCGAAGCGTTGGCAAAGAAATGGAAGAGACAGATGAGAACAAAATAACATAATCCATTACTAAAATTTGTGAAAAATTTACGTAAACTTTTACGTAATTTTTGGAAACTGTCAGAAAAAAGCTAATCTCGAAGATATTTTTTTTTTAATTGTAGACGTGTCGTTCGATGCGCATGCGCGAACTTCGGACCCGGCTAGCAACAACGTAGCCAATCCGGATGAGGCGTGGAAGGATTCAAACTTGAATGAGTGTAACGTACGTTTGATTTTGTCGTTGGCTGTTCTCGTGGAATGTTCACTGGCGTTTCGCTCTGTCCCGCATTCAGGGGTTTAATTGAATACGAGCTAAAAGTAAGAGTAGAAATTGCAGAGAGAAGAAATTTGTGGCATACGAGTTCTCGACGAGCAGTTTGTGTGACAAGAGACGCAAATAATTGACGTAAATAGTTACATGTGAGTATGTAGTATTGGCCTTTATTTTGATCCTGCAACAACAGTATATTGGATCTGCGAGATCTAATTATTAATTCATTCGAATGAAAATAATATAAAAAAACTATTCAGTTGCATAAATATTTCTCTTGCTACTAAAATAAAATTATTTTTATTTAATTGTTTATAAAAGACATATAAAATGTGTCACATTACACGAGATTTTTTATTTTTATGTCTTTTGTATAAGGAAATTTGTTATAACAGATTCAACATTGATGAGTTAGAAATGATATTTAATCAACTATCTCTTTTTGATGAAGAAATGTCATTAAATATCATTAGCTTTATAAGATTATTATTGTGCTCCTTAGACTAATACAATTTAAAACTTTATGTATGCAAACACTAAGATTGAAAAGTGAATTGGAAAGTGTCTCAAAATGTCAAGTTTTATATTTTGATATATATATATATAATTATAGTTCTCCAACAATAACATTCTATTTGCATTTACTTGTCATATTGTTACATCAATTTTGGTAGCTTAAGAATGATTAAAATGCAAATATGGTTATAATTTAGAAATAAAAGTACATAAATAAAATAAGAGGAAAAAGGTACGTTAGTTATACTTTAAAATACATATATTTTTTGTCATTTAATTATTACTTATTGTTTGTTATACTATAATATATAATACTAGATATATCTTTAGAATGATTTAAGATTTCAAATTTTTATGTTGCAGATTATCATTAACTACTGTTGGATGGCATTTATATTTTGACATATAGTAATTATTTTTTTCTTTATGACTTGATACCAGTATATTTTGCGTGTATGCTATATATTTTACTTATTGACACAATGGAGGACCTTGATCTGCAAGCACCACAATGGGTAGATTTTACTGAGACTCATAGTCCGATGCGAATGCAGGACTTTTTTGAAAAATCACATGCAATACATGAACGCATAGAGGATTTCTGTGATTCTACTTCTGAGAATATAGAGAACATTCAGCTCACGTCTAACACGAATGTCATATGTACTAGTACAGAGGCACAAGCAGATTTAGAAATTATAAAGAGTACTCCTATCAAAATAGCTTCCCCGAAAAATGGTAATAATGTGGAACTAGGAGAGACTACTACTACTTATGATCAAGTACTCAGCGATGCGATGAGGCAACTGGACCTTTGTAAAATGCCACTTAAAAAAACTCGAGAAGCACTGAATAAAACTACCCAAGAGTCGACTGTTTTTAAGACACCGAATATGTCTAAAATCATTAAACCATCTAAAATGGTCAACTGTCGTAGTGTACCGAATAAATACATTCAATCTGAACAAGATTCTGTGCAAAAGTCCACGAAAGTTAACAAGAATATCTGTATTTCAGGCACTAACATGTCTGAAAATGCAAAAGAAACATCGGTTAGTCATGCCTTATTTAAGCCTGAAAATCACAATGAGAATAATGTAGTAGAAGACTTTAAAGATAAGCAAGAAAAACAAGGCGAAGAAAAAGATAACAAGGAATATAATGAAAAACATGAAAAAGACATTGAAAAATGTAATGAAGCATACAATAAAGAACATAACGAGGAAGACGATAAAGAGCGGCAAAATGAATCAAAAGGATCATCTGATAATAAGAAAACCAAGGAAGAGAACAGTCAAGACGATGTGGACGCTACGATCGAGTCAGGCAATCGAACACATTCTTCGAATAAGCATTCAGTTCTTACCTGGTATAACCATAGACGAAGCTTACAAAAACGCAGAACATCAGTCAACAAGAAATATGTCAGTTTAGCGGAGGCAGTATCGCGCTTCCAAAACGAGACGCCCAAGCGTTTTCACACCAGAAGTAAGGTGAATAACACGACTGGTATGCCAATGTCAAAGACGTTGCAGAACCGTTTAAAACCAACGATACCGATTTCACCAGCGCTTGTATCAAAGAACAGGTCGCGTCCTGTTACTGTGCTGAGCCGAGAAGAGCGTGAGAAACTGGAAATGGAAGAAATGAAGAAACATCAGATAAAAGCCAATCCAATACCACCTAATGTACTGCGAGGCTCACGAGTGATGAAGAAGCCGACGGTAATTGTGCATAATTCTACTGAATCCAATGGAAAAGTTCATGGTCCGAAGAATGTCACAAAATTGCTGGTAACCGATCCTTCAGGTCTCATTGTCGAACATGAGGAAATATCATTCTTTGGTGTACCAAAAGACATTGATGCAACAAAAAATGTGACACGCATCATACCGTTTAGCTTCGAGGCGCGCAATAAGGATCTACAAATAAAAAAGGAGCAACGGCTGAAAGATCTGCAAGAAGCCAGTAAAACAAAGACCGAATTCCATGCCAGGCCAGTGCCAAATTTCTCGAAGCCACCAACACCACCGGCCAAACAGCAGCAGCAGAATAGAACAAAGAAATCCATCTTACCGTGTCCATTCAGCTTTGATAATCGGGACAAGAAAATGTCTGAAAGAAAGGAGGACTTGGTGAAACAACTGCTCGAAAAGGATAAGCAAGCACGTGTATTCCGCGCGAATCCGGTACCAGTCTTCAAACCCGTAATGGTTCGTGGTAGATCCAAAGAGAATCTTTCAGCGAAGAGCAAGAATGTAAAGATTGTAAGCGAGCAAGCAGAAGATCAAGAAAACAAAGCGCCGAATATTGATTCTTTAAAGGCAGAGAGGAAGAATGTAGAGAAAGCGAATAGCACTGTTGATAAACAAAAAGCACCATTGAAAGCTTATCCACTGAAATTAAACACTGATAAACGGGCGAAGGAACGATATGAGTTTAACGAGAAGATGAGGCGTAAGGAAATGGAAGAGGAGACAAAGCGTCAGGAAGCAGAAAAGAAGAGACTCGAATCTGAGAAATTAATGAAAGTAGAACTGCGCAAGTTAACGGAAGTGAAAGCGAGACCGATGCCAATGTACAAATCGCCAGTTATTCTTAAAGCGACGAAAAAGCTGACCAATCCGCAGAGTCCTGCATTTGCGAGTAAACTCAAATCGAAGCAAACATGAATATGATACGTTGATTAGAATATTTCGGTTGAAAAAAAATTATATAATATTGTGACTCGCTTATATATTTATATAAAGATTACAACACAGTATAATGTTATGAAGAATATGAATAAAAAATGTAGTTTATATATATATATCATTCTTATAAGGTATTCCTCTTATCTACATGCATGATTTTAAATAGAAAAAAATAATACTATAATCATTTGTTCGCAGGATATCATTTTATTCCGTTTCAATCCAAATCGAACTTTATAATATTCTTTAAAAAATAATCAACAGCTCTCTTTATAATTTAAATGTATGCTATAATCATTCGTTAATATCAGCTTGTACATATGTACACTCATATATATAGTTTTATTACAGATGCATTTATTAATATAGTCAAACTAACAGATTCTCATATCCATCTCGTGCTGTACACAATTACAATAATATATTTCAAATATGATAAAAACATTTTTAGTTTTTGGAAAGCTTTTCAACTGCAATATCTGTAATTATTCTTGACGTTATTTTAATATTAAAAAAAAAATAAGATTTTTATCATTTCGTCAATAAAACAACCTATTCTTTTTCTGTTTACTATATAAAAATTGGCTTATTCTTGTTGTATAATTGACAATGTAAATATTGTATAAAAATTGATTTTAATATTTGTCAATTTGTAATATAAATTCTTCTAAATACTAACCAATGTTTTTTCTCAAAATTGAATATAGAATAGTACGAAAATTTTATAAAACAAAGTACATAACATTAATCGATATCGCAATTAACTAATTATGTTACTTCTGTTATGTGCACGATAAATGGATATTATCTTAATTATGACCTATTTTTAAATAATTACAAGCTGTATGTGATGGCAAAGTGTATCGCACCACGTGATTTCGATGCATTTACAAATATATTATATTGTAAATAACTTAGCACGTGTATATACTTAGATCAAATACAATTAAAATTTACAGATATTGCGTTACTAAATTTTGTATACATAAACATTCCAATTTACAGGATACGTTATGTACTAGATCAGTAATCGTTTAATACGATCGTTAAAGAATTCTTGACACGTTCGATCGTATTTTTAATATGAATAATAACGGTAATGTACACGAATGACATCACTACACGATTCCACGTAGCCGCGTAAACTTTGAATAGTTTAGTTTATGTTGCGTTCGTTCACGCTATACCAATTGCTCCGAACTGGTGGCACTGAGATCCAGCAAACGCCACGCGGCCTTTGGATTAAGTTCCGTTCGATCGCGACACAGTACCCAAACGTAATTGACACGCATAACTTTCTGGGGATCTCCCTCAATCACTTCGTTCTTAGAGTTTTTCACGCACATGATTTGTTGAGATTGAAAGCTAATTATTAAAACCGGTCCCTGTTCCATCATCTTACCCATCACTAGATCTACATTGTCGATATCTGTAATTGATATTCCTTCTTTTATTTTTCACAATTTCAAAGTATCGTATAATTAATGAATATTATGTATAAATATGTACCTAGAATTTTACTATCCGAATAATGGCCTAATTTCTTAACTTCTCTATGCGGTTGCGAGATTATGTTGTATGGTCCTTCGTGACACCAGTCTTTCAGAATCTCAAGATCACCTCTAATCATCGCCTCGAGAATATTCGGGATGAAGTCGGTTTCGCAGTCCTTCAAGAACTGTATTTTACAAAAAGTGGGATCCAGCTTGCAGATCTCTGTAAGTGTTTCCGATAGCTCAGTCTTTTGAAATAGCCCACCTATAATGTCCGAAACCTTGTCCGTAAGCAATCTGGAAGCGCGTAGTACAGCATTATCTGACTCGTCGAATTTTGTCTTCCAATCCATTACCTTATTCACGTATGGATTTTTATCCTTTAAAAGAACATTCGATATTGTTAAATAGAGGCATTTGTTAATGCCCATTTGTACATTGCATAAAATTTATTACAAGACATTGTCCAATAGGTACCTTAAAATTTTCCCAAGCATTGGCAAACATGTAGTCCTTGTGCACTTCCACACCTGTCGTTTTTTGGTCAGGCATAATTTCTCTAGGTTCTATTGGTACTTCGTTCCTCTTTCTTAGTTTTTTAGGCGGAACGTAAACTTTGCCTGCATTAAGCAATAATGAAATTTAACCTGCACTCTACTCTCTGTCTATTCAGCCAAATCTATCTACCTAGAATTCCATGTTGGTCAAGTTCATTCCGTACGGCCTCTGCGGTGTGTGATATAGTTTGAAATGCACCTGTCTTACCAAGTGCTTGGCGCTTTTCAGAAATCGTTTCCGCCGCTCCTTTGGCTGATTTCGTTATTTCTTCGCCCAACTGGCCAGCACGTTTGCCTAATTCAGTCTTACTTGCCTCCTCGATAACTTCTTGCATCTTTTAAACATAAATTCACTGTTATACATAACATTATTATTATACATGAGTTAATTGTAGATATATACCTTTTCTTTAATTGTATCCAGTTTTTCTTTGATTACTTCTGAACCTTTGCTGGCTTCAGATTCAACAGCTTGGAATTTTTGTCGTGCTGTTCGTAATGCTTCTGATTGTTCCAGTTTCTGAGCCTCTTCTCTAAACTTTTTTAATGATTCCTTCATCTCTTTATTTTTCTGCATCTCCTGCTTGATATTCTCGATCAACTGAGACAGAAAACTTGGCCGTCGTGCCGAATTCGAATATAGTCGAAGCTGCAAAATCATCATTGCTTATCATTGATGTAACTTATTTGCATAGCAGGAACTTACCGACTGCATTTGTGCATTGAGCAATTCCACTGATGTCGATGGAAGCATAGGCGATAGTACACGTTTTCTCGAGCCATCTCTCAAGCTTCTCGTTGATCGTACTAATCTCGAAGCTCCTTTTAAACTCACTCTACATGATGCAACGTTCTGCAACTATTAAATCAATTACAATTCTTGCTTTGAATGACGATTGTTATTCAAACAATTTTATTGGCAATTGAGTACGCATGAAATTTTTTATTTTGTTAGCAATCAAATGTGATTCGACAATCACGCTGAATAATAAATCTTATTGAGAAAACGTGCATCATTCGACATAGAGGTTTTACCGGCAATGCGATGCGTGAAATTGTTATAAATGTAATTGATGCATTTTCGTGAACAAAGATAATTCCGCGAGTTAACGCAAATCACTTTAATGATCGTGCAATATTTCGCAATCGTACGAATGAGTCTAACAAACAGAAACTTCCAAAGGAAAGATAACCTTAGCGTTAACGATAAAAGCCACCGGTTTTTGCAAACGAGATCGTGAATTTATGCACAATTGACGAATAATGCAGGCGTGGCATTTCGTTTGCGAAATCAAATTATCGAGTGACGATGGTTTAGTTAGTAATACAATTTATTTACCATTTTACGAAAATTTGTCTATATATCCGGCAAAAGGTCCTCGTGAATACGCCGTATGCTGACGAATTACTCGGTTACGCCCTCTACATCAGAAAACGCTAAACTAGTACTAAGGTTGTTCATCTTGTTTTCCCTAGAAAAAACAGTGCTGCCAATAAGTCTATCACGTTGCATGAAATCCCCAAATAATTTTTGCACTTAAAATGAGACAGATACATATTTTTCCTTGAAAAGAGAGAGAGCGAAGATGTCGAGTACCAAAAGTGCAAATAACGCAAACAGATCTATTGTACAATATAACGTTGACTGCGTTCAGCAGAGGGCAGAGCAGGCGGCTTTACAACTTTGTAAAATTCTTTAATGTCATTGGTTCTTGCTTTTGGATCTAAATATATAAACCAATTGTATTGAAGAATTTTACAAAGTTACAAAGCTACTTTCTTTATTGAGAGACAGCTGTCCCTAAACAATGCAGCTAACACAAAAGGAAATTAGTAATTATTATTAAAATTGCAATGTAATTGCGAATATTCGCAATAAATAGATCTACAGGTCTCTACGATTTTTGAAAAATAAAATAAAATAAAAATTTATATAGTTGAAATGAGAAAAATTAGCGAAGACACCAAGTACAAAAATTGCAAGTAACAAATCTAATATTCTGCAAGAATATTCATTATATGTTTTCTTGCTTCTGACGTCATTAATCTAACGAAGCAGAAATTTTGTTTCGATTTACAATTAAATTGATTCGATCTTAAAGAACAGAGAAAGAAGAGAAAACGTCAAAACGGATGTATCCTGAAGGCGTTAATTAAACTGATTTAACGCAATTTCGCGCGGTTTCTCAAAGAACGGCAACTTTTTTAGAGAATGGCAAAAACCGTTTGATAAATTACTCGATACGATCATAAGATACAGAGAACGCAAAAACGGTCTGACGTGGCAATATAATAGGCAGGTAGAAAGATAGAAAAGATTAAAGAGAGGAAGGAGAGAGGGGAAGGAAGGACAGAGAAGAAACTGTGCTTTGTGAGGAGAGACGCCCGCTGCTCGCGTGCAGATCCGACAGACGGTTTCGGCCGCGCTCCACCGTGATGCCATAATGGCATTGCCATTTTGCCACTTCGCAGACGCTTACGACACGCTACGTCGAATGGAGGGGGACAGGTGGGGATGATTGTTGGGAAATCGCGCCGCTTGAGTACGGCTGTTGAATGGTACGCATAGTATGGAGTGTTTGGCAGGTTATCCCCACTTATCCCCTCCACGTGTCGTAATGCGCTGTAAGCGTCTGCGAGATGGCATCACTTCACTTTCGGACGTGAAGAGTGACAAGGAGAAAAAAGGAAAGAGAGAGAAAGAGAGGCGTAGAAGTTGCGAAGGGAACGACATCGAAAGGAGGTGGGAATAAAATGGAATAGAGAACGAGGGGAAACGAATCACGCCGGCGGGCGACGGTAAGACGGTGGCGAAAGAGCAGCATTCGTCGTTGTTCGTCGTAGATCGGTAAGATATATATCTAATATACGGAGCGTCCCGAGTGACGGCACTGACGGCACGCCGCCACACGCCGCATTGCCGGAGTCCGGAGCGTTGTCCGTGACGGCATTGATGTTGCATTTCTGTGGCGTTTCTACGCGCCCGTGAGAAAAACACGGTGGTGAACAGCAGTGAACGGACGTGTGAAGGTAGAGAATACGAGAAGGACAAGCGGCGTCGCCGAAATTGCGAAGCGTCGTACTTCTCGTACTTCTCGTCGTTGTCATCGTGATTGTCGTGTCTCGTTGTCGTCATCGTTATCGTCGTCCTCGGTGCCGAGAAGCGGACTCGCTGGGGTATGGCGTCGGACGAGGAGATGGACGAAAACTACGCGGGTGAGAGTACGAGAGAATTGTGTGATGCGAGTGAAAGTGTGAAAGAGAGAAAGAGAAAAAGAGAAAGAGATTACGCGCGCGAGAATGGCACCGGGATGATCGCACGAGAGCTGTTTGGTGTACTTATATATTGTACAGCGCTCGCGAGACGCGCGCTTTTTCGTCTCATCAATGGCTGCCGTATCAATCACTCCGATGCCATGCCGGTTTCCCCGGGTTTCCCTGGATTCTTCATTTTTCATCCTGATTGTCAAAACGACTGTCAAAATGCTTCCAACGCCGCTGGAAGGACACCTTTCCGCCAAAGAAAAAGAGGATGGCAAGTGACACCGAGGAGAGCGTGCACATGGTGTACGTTCCGTCTCTTTCTCTCTTTCTCTGTCCGGCGTTCAGTAGCTCGATCAACTCGCTCTCGTGTTTACTACTTTACTTGTCAGCGCATTCCTTTCGTTATAGAAGAATCGGAATTCCGTTTGGCAAAAAGGAGAGAGAGAGGAGGATACATGTTTCGACAATACAGCGATTTTTTTTTGTTTTCCGAATTCGTCGCATTTATTTGTTTTTCTTTCGATCCGCCGGGCTCGATTTTCGATTTATCACATATCTCATCCGAGAACGCTCGTCGTCGTCGTCGTCGTCGTCGTTGCGCGCGCTTGCGTAATCATAATTATAATATTCATAGAAGAGTTACGGAACATTGCGAGTTACAAAAATCGAACGCAGCCATGGTCGTTGATTTGCAAATCTAACATGGTTGCACGGCGCCCGTGCACTCGTGGTAAGCGGTAATGACCGACGAAGCGAACTTAGGCGGCTTATCTCCGTTCGATCTTCGCGATTTCGTAATAGAAAATGCTCGTTAACGTCGGCCGTGCGAATTGACGTTCGCGAGTTCGACGTCTCTCGGGCATCGCGAAAACGGTTCCCAATCGACGGGGACATAATTGCATTTGCGCCATGTTACGACGCGTCCGCGCGAAAGAAGGAAAAAAGAAAAAAACACCGAGTTATGGATCCGCGTTTCACGTACACGCGTCGCGTCGTTGTGTGCAACGTGCACGCACGCAGTACACGCGCACACACACACACAACACGCGAGCGCGCGACAGCCGGCGTCTAACCTCCACCGTCGCGTAAAGGCCCAGTAAAGATTCACCCGAGTATACGTATTTCATTTCGCGTTCGGATCCCACGTCCTACGGTGAAATCGTCAAGCCAGCGGAAATTAAGCGCGCCGACGTCGCGCCCGCGTAAATACGCGTGGCGTGAATACGTATATACGTGCACACTACATACACACACACATGCACACGCGCGCGCGCAAGAACGCGCGCCGTGCGCGTGTGTGCGCAGCGTACGCGCGCCCGTATGTCAAATGTATGTAGCGTACGTATGGCCCTATTAAAGAAAATGGCGGATGTACACTCACGGATGAAGCACTCAGGGAACGTTGATTAGTTCGAAATTCGTCCTCCGCGTTCGCGAGAAAGTGAGTCTCGTGCCGGTGCCGATCGTCACCGCGGTCGTCGATCGTGAATCGTGAATCTCGCGTACGACTCGCCGCCCTCGCCTCTCTTTCACCTTCACGTCGATATACCTTTACCAGATTTCTCGCCCGCGCTCTCGCCGTGTATACATAATTAAGGACACCGCGTCGCGATTGATTCGGTCGTTGCCGTGTACACCTTTGTGAGCCAAGGTTCCTTCACTGATAATTTACGGCACGAGTGAAATTCGGATTTAATCACGTTGTTTTACTTCGATACTGTTTAATCCATTTCTCTAATTATTATTCGGAACTTAGGTGGAAAATTTACGGCTCGATTAAAGAATTTGGATCGTGATTCATAAGGTATAACAGGTATAAAGTGTAGTAATATGTAGATAAGAATTATTGCATTCATGGAAAGGAAATTTTGCCATAGTGGAATTAGAGTGAATACAGATATTTTTTATGAAAAAAGTGTAAAATGTCAAGTCATTACATTATGATTATTTTCATATTGCTGCTCTGAAAAAAAAAAATTCACTGACTTCTATTTTATGTTTACAAGATATTGTTTTGCAAATATGATTCAGAATAGTGATTTAGTTACTAAGACCTTTATTCTGTGTGTATATATATATATATATATATATATATATATATATATATATATATTATATAAAATAGCCATTACCTAAACTTTTAAGTCTTAAACCGTAAGAAAGCCGTAAGAAAGTCATAGTTATTATTCTTTTTACATTTGACTGAAAGTAGAAAGCCTAATTCAATCCTTAACGATGTCAATGTTAAACATGTCTTTTAGGAGAGGATGACATGGACGAGACTGGAGGACAAGTATCAAATGTTGGCCAGCAAGTAGATGGATCATCTGAGGCTGAAGAATCTCAAAGACTAGTAAGTTTTACATTTTATAGCATTGTTAATAAGTTTGATGCTTAATAATACTTACGAGCGACTTGGATTAAATCCTGATTAATTTAACTCGACTGTTAACTCGACAGACAGAATCACTTAGGCACAGTTTTTCATTATCTAGTTGTAGTTAAATTTAACCTGATGTTTCATCCAAAAGGCTTCATCCATGACGTCATCATAAATGAACCCTATTGAATAAAATATTAGGTTAAGCCTAACCACAAATTAACCAGATAATGAAAAACTTTAAGATTAAATCTTTTTACATATTTTTATTGATTAATTTAATAGTTTTATTCATATTGATAAAATGTTGTTTAAATTAATCAGAGTTTGGTCCAAATTGCCCTTATAATTCATAGCCATGAAGGTTATGCTCCTATCTTTAATTTTTGTAATAATATTTTAATAATCTGAATATTATTCCAGAAGTTTAAAACATGAAAATTATTCTTTACAGGAAGAAGATGATGATTATGAACCAGAAGAGCGAAAAAAGAAGAAGGGGAAAAAGCGAAAAGCACGTAGTGAGGATAAAAAAGGAAAGAAAAAGAAGAAAAAGAAAAAATCTGATTCTGGAGATGTAAGGAAACATTACTGCATAATATATATAATTTAGTTGGAATAGTACATTTCATACTTAATAAAGATCGACAGGAGTAATAAGTCAACTTTTCTGCATTTCATTTGCAATGCAAATACATATCTGTACTTTACTATATTTTATCTACAAAGCATTACGTAAGTTCCATAATACACGTATAAATATCAATTACATTTGGATTTTTTCAGTATTTTAGTAATTTTATAAAGAATTTCGTCTTTGACAAAAATTCATATTTTTTTTTGCTAATGTTTAATACTTTACATAACATTTTAGGAAAGTGATTTCGGTGGCGGTGAAGCGGGTGACGCGGCTGGTGAAGATAGCGACTATGCAGTCAATAGAAAAAGCAGAAAATCATCGTCTAGAAAATCTTCCAGCCATAATACATCGACCACTCAGAGTCAAGAACCTACAACAGGCATGCCCACGATCGAAGAAGTGTGCAATACATTTGGTTTAACAGATGTACAAATTGAATATTCCGATGCCGATTTCCAAAATTTAACGACATACAAACTGTTTCAACAGCATGTCAGACCGCTCTTGGCAAAAGAAAATCCGAAAGTGCGTACATCTTTACATATCAATAATCTTGTATACAATACGATATCAGCTATTATTATATTTACTTAAATAATTTTTGTTCTTGCATAATTAGGTTCCAATGTCAAAACTTATGATGTTGGTGGCAGCCAAGTGGCGCGATTTCTCTGAATTAAATCCACATACGCAACCAGATGCAGATGTGTCATCCACAAATGTAGATGATGATAGTAGAAACGCTAGAACTAATCGAAGTGGTGCTATGCAAGAAGCCGAAGAGGAGGAGGAAGATGACGAGGACAGTGACAGAAAGAGAAAATCACGAGGTTCGAGAGCGAAAAAAGGGAAAAAGGCGTCGAAAGTACCAACGCTTAAGATTAAGCTTGGGAAACGTAAACGAGGCAGTTCGGTATGTGCTCTGTTTCTTATTTGATTATATTTCTCGATAGAGACTCGAGAACTTTTTATTTAAATCTTGATTAAATTATTTAGGACGAAGAAGCAGAAGGTAGTGCTGCTGGTTCCGCGGCGGATTCAGACATGGAGTTCGAGCAAATGTTAGCTGATGCGGAAGAAACTCCGGGTGCTGGTAGAACCTCCAGCCGAACCGCCAGTTCGCAGAAAGGCGAAAACCAAAATCGGCAACAAGACTAAGAAAAAGAAGAAGACAAAGACAACTTCCAAGTTCCCGGATGGAGAGGAAGGTCTCCAGGTAGAGTTAAGCAGCATCTGCTTATGCGTTCATTGTTGTTTTAAACGTGCTTGCAATCATGGACTGTCACATAATAGTTATTCTCATACTAAAAGCTTGGAAATTTATTTATAATTTGCTAGTCAGCGCATGTCTAATCATTATGCTTGTTAATATTATCACAGCTGATATTCTTTTTATAATTTCTATTTGAATTTACATACAAATCTATCCGATATAGAGCTATCTTATTGATAATTGATTGATAGCTAATGGGATAAATTTTTAAATTTAATTAAGAGAGAATATATCGCCTTTTTAATATGCGCAAAATTTAAAGGTAAAAATATATTACGTATGTGCAAGTGGATATTTAGAGAACTTCAAGAACGCATATGCTACGTTGACTTACTCTGCCTTAAAATAATTATAAACGTTTCTTCCTTTTGCAATGTTTAAAGTCGCATAATCACCTTAACATTGCAACATGCTTAATTATACATCATATCTTAATTTCGTTAATACATCTTGCATTATTATATGAATTATTCTATCCTGATCCCTATCAAAATGGAATAATTATTTTCCAAATTTCTTTTTGCTTTCTACAGACTGACCACCAGGATTATTGTGAAGTATGTCAACAAGGCGGCGAAATTATATTGTGCGATACATGTCCCAGAGCATACCATTTAGTGTGCTTAGAGCCCGAAATGGAAGAAACACCAGAAGGAAAATGGAGTTGTGCTCATTGCGAAGGAGAAGGTATTGCAGGTACCCATGTCCTCCCATACCACTGCCTTAAATCTCCTTATTCCTTTCTAAAACTTTCTGCTTATCATTCAGAAAACGACAACTACAATTATATTTGCACTATCAGGCGCAGCAGAAGATGACGATGAACATATGGAATTCTGTAGAGTGTGCAAGGATGGCGGAGAATTATTATGCTGTGACAGTTGTACAAGCGCGTATCACACGCATTGTCTGAATCCTCCTCTATCAGAGATTCCTGACGGCGATTGGAAATGTCCTAGATGCTCTTGCCCACCATTAAGAGGAAAAGGTATGTCATTACAAGTATGATATGTTTCTTTAGTAATTTTATATTGATTGTAGATGGCAGAGACGGTATTTAAAAGTACACACAAATATGTAGCCTCTTAATTAAATTGCTTTTTTAGTGGCAAAAATATTAACTTGGAGATGGAAAGAGAGCTCAGATACTCCATCGGAGGAACCCTCCACGAGCAAGGCTGCACCTAAGCAAAGAAAAATGCGTGAATTCTTTGTTAAATGGGCCGATATGTCTTATTGGCATTGCGATTGGATAACAGAATTACAACTTGACGTTTTTCATCCTCTTATGTACAGGTACAAATCTTTGCAGCAATAATATTATTCGCATAATTTTACGCGCGCGCGCGCGCGCGCGTGTGTGTGTGTGTGTGTGTGTGTGTGTGTGTGTGTGTAAAATTACGCGAATAATATTATTGCTGCAAATATATATGTATACACAGGGTGGCATGAATATATCATTTTGTATCTCGTTAATTAATGCGAGCATTACAAAATGTAAAGGATTTTTCTACTCAGTTTAGTCCACACTACCTGCTCGGGACGAGTGGGGCCGTATATTCATGCCACCCTGTGGCATATATATATATATATATTCGTTCTATATATTCGTTCGGTTTTTGTTAGTAGTGCAAAAATGGAGAATCATATCATTGATTAAAATTCATTCTTTGTTCTTGAAAAAAACTTGTTTCATTTTACCTTCAAAAACCGAACGAATATATGGATCCACCCAATATATATATATATATATATATATATGATACATTATTGTGTGATTAGGAATTATTATCGTAAATATGACATGGATGAACCACCGAAGTTGGAGGAACCGTTGGATGAAAGTGATTCTCGTGTGAAGCGTTTGAAAGAACAAGACGGTGCCACTAACAGGGATGAGTACAATTTGGAAGAACGTTTCTATCGTTATGGTGTGCGTCCAGAGTGGCTGGGAGTTCACAGGGGGATCAATCATCGATTGCAAAGAGATGGCAGGGCTACGTATCTCGTGAAATGGAGAGAACTCGGTTACGACCAGGCAACGTGGGAAAATGAACATGAGGACATCCCTGGCTTGAAACAAGCCATAGAATACTATCTAGATCTCAGAGCCGCCAATTGTTGTGATGTTAGTTCGTCACGTAAAGGGAAAAAAGGTGAGAGAGATATAAGGTGTAGTAAAAAGAAATCCATTATTTTTCCAATAGATGGCTTTAGTAATCTATATCTCGCGTTGTATAAGTCGCGTTGTATAAGTCGATCGAGTTACGCTAGATGGCGTTAGAAAGATAAGATTTCATACTAAAAAAACTTCTCACACAGTTTTGTGATTGCTTGACTTAGTATTGTTTGAGCGCGCGTCAAAGATGGACATCAGCAAAGAGAAAATACGTCAAGTTTTACAGTTTTTTTACAGGGCGAAAACGCAAGCCAGGCGGCTGAAAATGTGAATAGTGTTTATGATCCTGATACTGTAACAGTCAATCACGCGCAATTTTGGTTTCGTCGATTCCGTTCCGGTAATTTTGATGTCAAAGATGCACCACGCTCTGGAAGGCCAATTGTCGAAAATGTCGATAAAATAATGGAAATCGTCGAGTCCGACCGTCATGTAAGCACTGTTTCGATTGCCCAGGAGCTAAACATTGCACAAAAAATCGTTTGGAACCACTTGAATAAGGCTGGATACAAAAAGAAGCTCGACGTATGGGTGCCACACGAGTTAACGCAAAAAATCCTCATGGACCGAATTTCCATCTGCGAATCGCTGCTGAATCGCAACAAAATCAACCCATTTCTGAAGCGGATCGTGACTGGTGATAAAAAGTGGGTCACTTATGACAACGTCAAGCGAAAACGGTCGTGGTCGAATCGCGGTGAGCCGGCGCAAACGGTGGCTAAGCCAGGATTGTCAGTCAGGAAGGTTTTGCTGTTTGGTGGAATTGGCAGAGAATCATCTATTATGAGATGCTCCCCTACGGCCAAACTCTTAATTCGGACCTGTACTGTCAACAATTGGACCATCTGAAGGAAGCAATCGCCCAGAAGTGACCAGCGTTGGCCAATAGGAGAGGAACTGTGTTCCATCAGGACAACGCAAGGCCACACACATCGATAGTGACTCGCCAGAAGCTCCGGGAGCTTGGTTGGGAGGTTCTTATGCATCCACCTTATAGCCCGGACCTGGCTCCAAGTGATTACCACCTGTTCCTGTCTATGGCGAATGATTTTGCTGGAAAAATTCGCCTCAAGAGAAGCTTGCGAAAATCGACTGTCCCAGTTTTTTGCCAATAAGGACGAGGGTTTCTATGAGAGAGGCATAATGGAATTACCTTCAAAATGGCAACAAGTTATCGAACAAAACGGTGCATATTTGACCTAAATCGGATCATTCTAACTATACTAAATAAAGCCTTCAATTTCATGCAAAAATAATGGATATCTTGTTACTACACCTTATACTAATTCACTATTTGCGCAAAGTGTCTTGTGCTTTTATAAAAGAAATAAAATGCAATTTAGGTAAAGGCAAGAAATCAAAAACACGCGAGTTGATTGATGATGAAGAAAGGACTCCGAAACGATACACACCACCGCCAGATAAACCTACAACGGATCTCAAAAAGAAGTACGAAAGACAGCCAGAGTATTTGGATCAGACTGGAATGCAATTGCATCATTATCAATTAGAGGTAAGTTTCGAGCAAGTTTAAATTCTATTTTTTTGCGCGCTCTTTCGAAAATCTCTATTTGCATTACATTTCTACAATCTTAATTTATAGGGTCTAAATTGGTTGAGATATTCATGGGGTCAAGGCATAGATACGATTTTGGCCGATGAGATGGGTTTGGGAAAAACTATTCAAACCATAACATTCTTATATTCCTTGTACAAAGAAGGCCATTGTAAAGGGCCCTTTTTAGTCTCTGTTCCCTTGTCTACTATCATTAATTGGGAACGTGAATTCGAGACTTGGGCACCTGACTTTTATTGTGTTACTTATGTGGGTTGGTATCGTCTTCTATTTTATGAAAATTTTTGACGTGCATTAGAAGATTTATATTAGTGATAAAATATTTTTTGTCTTTATTTAGGTGACAAAGATAGCCGTATCGTGATTCGTGAAAATGAATTGTCATTTGAAGAAGGTGCTGTGCGTAGTGGACGCGCCTCTAAAATCCGATCGTCTTCGATTAAATTTAACGTCTTGCTTACAAGTTATGAACTAATTTCCATAGATTCAGCGTGTTTAGGGTCCATTGATTGGGCTGTTTTAGTCGTGGATGAAGCTCACAGATTGAAGTCTAATCAATCAAAATTCTTTAGATTACTAGCTTCCTACAATATTGCGTATAAACTTTTGCTGACTGGTACCCCACTACAAAATAATTTGGAAGAATTGTTCCATTTATTGAATTTCTTATGCCGTGACAAATTCAATGATTTAGCAGCGTTCCAAAATGAATTCGCAGATATTTCAAAGGAAGAACAAGTTAAGAAGCTACATGAAATGCTTGGTCCACATATGTTGCGGAGATTGAAAGCTGATGTATTGAAGGTTGGTAATTCTGTACATATATTATATTACTACAGTACACGAAATTTTACAATCCAAATCATATAATCATACTTTCTAATTAATGTGTTATATTGGCATTATAACAATCATATTTCTTTATAGAACATGCCTAGCAAATCTGAATTTATTGTTCGTGTCGAATTATCGCCGATGCAGAAAAAATATTACAAATACATTTTAACGAGGAACTTTGAAGCTCTCAATCCAAAAGGAGGTGGTCAGCAAGTATCATTGTTAAATATAATGATGGATCTCAAGAAATGCTGCAATCACCCATACTTGTTTCCCGCTGCATCACAAGAAGCACCGACTGGACCAAACGGAAGTTATGAGACATCGGCTCTAATTAAAGCAGCTGGTAAATTGGTTCTCTTGAGTAAAATGCTGAAGAAACTGCGAGATGATGGACATCGAGTTCTTATATTCTCTCAAATGACTAAGATGTTAGATATCCTTGAAGATTATTTGGAGGGTGAGGGATACAAATATGAAAGAATAGATGGTAATATAACGGGTGCGCAACGTCAAGAAGCCATCGATAGATTTAACGCTCCTGGCAAGTATTTTCCAGATTAATTTATATATTGATTATTTTTTTATTCTGTAAAAATAGTTATTTTTTTTTAAATTAACATTTTAAAATAAGTTATAGATTGATTTTTACTTTTGATTCTATCAATTATAATGAAATATAGAAAAGAAAAAAATATTTTTATCTACTTTTTAATGAAAATTAAATTTTCATTCACAGGTGCACAACAGTTTGTCTTCTTACTTTCTACGCGCGCTGGTGGTTTAGGTATTAACTTAGCAACGGCAGATACTGTGATTATTTACGATTCCGATTGGAATCCACACAACGATATCCAAGCGTTCAGCAGAGCTCATAGGATAGGCCAGGCCAACAAAGTTATGATCTACCGATTTGTCACACGTAATTCTGTGGAAGAAAGAGTAACACAAGTAGCTAAGCGCAAGATGATGCTCACTCATTTGGTTGTGCGACCAGGCATGGGCGGCAAAGGCGCCAATTTTAGTAAACAAGAGCTTGATGATATTTTACGTTTTGGTAAGCTCTCTAACCTTTTTTAATTATATTGCTATTAATCAATAAACTAATAATGAAACAATCCGATTATATTGAATTGATTGCTATCAATTCTTTTCAGCAATCATTTATCTTAATATAATTACAATAAATTTAATGATTTTTTAAATGAAATTTATTTCCAGGTACGGAGGAATTATTCAAGGAAGAAGAGGGTAAAGAAGATGAAGCTATACATTACGACGACAAGGCTGTCGCCGAATTATTGGACAGAAGTAAAGAGGGTATCGAGCAGAAGGAGAATTGGGCTAACGAGTACTTAAGTTCCTTCAAAGTTGCCTCGTACGTAACAAAGGAAGGTGAAACAGAGGAAGAAGCAGATACAGAAATAATTAAGCAAGAAGCGGAAAATACAGATCCAGCATATTGGATCAAGCTGCTTAGACACCATTACGAGCAGCAACAAGAAGATATCGCTAGAACACTTGGAAAAGGTTTGTATGCATTGATATAAATGCAGATACATATTAAAATAACTGTTAAACATTTGAAATCCTATTCGTACACGTATTTTCATATATATCCAATTAATCGTAGGCAAACGAGTACGTAAACAAGTTAATTACACGGATGGTGGTGTAACCGGCGACCAAGGCGCAAGAGATGATCAACCATGGCAGGAGAATCTGTCGGATTATAATAGTGACTTTAGCGCGCCCAGTGATGACGATAAGGAGGATGATGACTTTGATGAGAAGGGTGAAGGAGACTTGTTATCTCGCAGAAGCAGACGAAGATTGGAGAGACGCGATGAAAAGGACAGACCTCTGCCACCACTACTTGCCAGAGTAAATGGAAATATCGAGGTTGGTTTTTATTTAAGAAAAATATATGATATGTACATTTACTAATATTTTCGAAAATTTCAAATAAAATTAAGTAAATTAAGTAAATTAGCAAGAAAGAAACAATCGCAAACGAGACAGTCGAAATAACTGTTGACTTTAAAAAATCTTACGATTTAAAAAAAAATATAACAAAATAATTTTGTTCAAAATAAGAGTTGTATGTATCTATTATATTTTTGCGTACTTAATTTCTATGTATATTTTTGTAGGTACTAGGTTTTAATGCTAGGCAACGGAAAGCATTCCTCAATGCAATTATGCGTTATGGAATGCCGCCTCAAGATGCTTTCAACTCTCAATGGCAAGTCAATGGCGTTTTGTAAGATTATTATTGTCTTTTACAATTTTTTTTAATAAGAATTACTTGTTGATGTTATATTTAGCATTATGTCTTTGCAACAAAAATAAACAAAAATATTTTGCTTTTTTGTTTACTATATATTATTCAAATTCTTTTATTAAAACTTTAGGTTGGTGCGCGACCTGCGTGGCAAATCTGAGAAGAATTTCAAAGCCTATGTTTCTCTTTTTATGAGACACCTTTGCGAACCAGGTGCTGACAATGCAGACACGTTCGCTGATGGTGTTCCACGAGAAGGTCTCAGTCGACAGCATGTATTAACGAGAATCGGCGTTATGTCCTTGATTAGAAAGAAGGTACAGTTATTGAATTATATTCATTATTCGAACTACGCGCCGAATTAGTTTTCTGGACTTCTAAAATGCAATTAAATTTTATTACTACTGTAATAAAATTTATTTCTCTAAGAAAGACGGTTTTTTTATAAAGATAAAAATGATTCTCTGGTTATCAGAATTGTCACATCGAAAAAATTTATAGTCATTGTCTCCAATTTCATAATAATTTGAAAAATGCCATGCATATGATATTATAGGTACAGGAATTTGAGCACATTAATGGCTATTATTCAATGCCGGAGATGATACGTAAACCAGTAGAACCTGTCAAAGTCGGAGAAGGAGTTGGAGATGCAGCGACAGGTACTAGTAGCACTAGTGCTACTCCAGCCACTTCGAATGCTCCTAGCCCTAGCCCCGCTGCCACACCAACTCCGACTTCTGGTACAAGCAACGAGACTAATAAAGTGAATTCTGATTCATCTGAAGTTAAGGAATGTAAGGATGAATCAAAAGATAAAGAGGTTAGTATTGGATAGTTTTTATCATGAAAGTATTATCGTTTATTTGTTTAACGAGAAAATGCTTTAAGTTATCACTTCTCATAAATATATTAATAAATAATTATTATTTATTTTAGAGTGGTGATGCAAAAGATTCAAAGGAAGATTCGAAAATTTCTAAAGAGGAGGAGGAACCAAGTTCCGAGAAAGACAAGGAAAAGGAGGAAAAAAAAGAAGAAAAAGACACTGAAACGGAGAGCACAGACAAGGAGAAAGACAAATCTGAGATAAAAGAGGAGAAAACTGTATCGAAACATGATGATAAAGTGGAGAATAATGAGATTAAGAAATCCGAACCGGAAGAAGATGTTGTTATCGTTAAAGATGATGAAGAAGAAGTTGAAAAACGAGAAGTATGTACTCATACAGGATTATAAAAGGATCTATTTTCATTTTATCAGTTTAATTTATATCGATTTCTTTTCTAGGAGAAGGATAACAAAGAAAAGGATGTAAAGGACTGTGATCAAGAAGTGATGAAACCTAAACGTAAATTTATGTTTAACATAGCTGATGGTGGTTTTACAGAATTGCACACGCTTTGGCTGAATGAAGAAAAGGCAGCGGCGCCTGGTCGCGAATACGATATTTGGCATCGTCGACACGATTACTGGCTTTTGGCGGGTATTGTCACACATGGTTATGGGCGTTGGCAAGATATTCAAAACGATATTCGGTAATAGAAGCTTTTTTTAATAAATAATTATTTACGAACTTCTTGTGTTTAGATGCACATTTATCAGAGGTGCCAAAGGGTTTACTGTATCAGTATAATAATAATGTATCAGTGCATTCCTTGTTCTGATGAAACGAAACGAAATTAGCAATAGATCATGACACGACGATAACCTGCAAACCTTTTGACCTCTCTGATAATATCTAAAAATATCCATGAAAGCCTAAAAGTGTGCACATTTACCTTTGTAACTCTAAATTACAAAATAAAAAAGTTCTGATTGTAGTTTTAATGTTATGATGTGACAATTAATTATGATTCAACATTCCTTTTATTTCTACTTATATTAAATTATTATGCTTATTATAGATTCGCAATTATCAACGAACCATTCAAGATGGACATGGGAAAAGGTAACTTTTTGGAGATCAAGAACAAGTTTTTGGCAAGGCGTTTTAAACTCTTAGAGCAAGCTTTGGTAATTGAAGAACAGTTGAGGCGAGCTGCCTACTTGAATCTCACACAAGATCCTAATCATCCTGCTATGAGTCTTAATGCGCGATTTGCTGAAGTTGAATGTCTTGCTGAATCCCATCAACATCTTAGCAAGGAAAGTCTCGCCGGTAATAAACCGGCGAACGCTGTGTTACATAAGGTTCGTTCAACTAAATCTAAATATTTTATATGCGAATAAATTTCTAACGCTCTGAGATGTCATTGATCTAAACGTATATGTGATTTTTATTTTACAGGTATTGAACCAATTGGAAGAATTGTTGTCTGATATGAAATCAGACGTAAGTCGTTTACCAGCAACTCTGGCTCGTATCCCACCAGTCGCTCAGAGACTTCAAATGTCTGAGAGGTCAATATTAAGTCGTTTGGCGGCCACGGCACCCGGTGCCACTAGTTCTCAAACAGGACAGGCTGCATTACTGGCTCAACAATTCCCGGCTGGTTTCTCCGGAGGACAGTTGCCAGCCACTTTCGCAGGTGCTGTTAATTTCGGGAATTTTAGACCACAATACTCAGTTCCGGGGCAACCACCGCAAGGCTTTACAGGTTCGTGATAAAATAATGATAAAGAAAGTGTGGAAGTTATACTCTCTTTGTAATAATATCGTTAATTACTCTATTATAATTTCTTTGATACAATACAATTTTTGTAACAAGATAATTGTATCTTACAGCCTGAATGTTAAGTGTTGGATCACAGTGGCTCAAACATGAACTCAAAATAGCGCAAATTGAACTGTCTCGCGAGAATCATTTGCGCTGTAACATTATTTTTCGTAAATTACAGTTTTTAGCTGAATTTTTCTAGAAAAAGGATATGAAGAGATTTCCAGGTGAAAACGTAATATTTTACAAATCGAGTTGCATTACTTCTGTATTTATTACGTGTACATTCGGCATCTAGATTCAAGATTTCACATTCTCTGTATTTATACATGCGTTCTTCATAGGAAATATCGATATAGATTATTTTCTTAAGTTTTTTTAAGGATTTGATTTACATCCTTTTAGCTCTTAATGTGTATTGCACGTAAAAACATAAAACGAGTACATTATTTACTTAAATCTATTTAAGACCTTTTAGTTTATAATGTCAAACTTCTCCACGTCGTCACTTTTAAGTGCTCTAATTCAAACACAATTTATCACTTGTAATTTATTCACGAAATTTGCGACAATAGGTTACGCGCGAGCGATAAACTTTTAGAACATCCACGATACTTTAAGGCCTGCGGTTTATTTCTAATTGTATGTTCACTATGGTGAATAACGGCAATCACTTTATGCGTCAAGACTGACATTTGGACAACGTAGCTAAGAAACTTTTGCTGCATGATACACTTATCGTAATGCATGGGTTGTAGAATTTCGATATCCGCAACGGATTTTCTTTTTATAACTTTATTTTTTAATTTAATTGTTAAGAAATGGAATATCTCCCTTATTTTTTTGACAAGAAAAATCATCCAGAGGATCATCCAGATAGATGATCTCTTTTTGATGGCATTTTTTATCACTTAAGAAAGAATGAACCATTTTTAGTGTCCTAGTAAGAGAGCAAACTTTCTTTATACATATTAAGATTGCATTAAGATTATATTAAGATAAGGGACAAAATATGCATTTCGACATTCGAAAACTAATATAGGCTGCTTTATTCTATGTGTGAACGTATGGTATCGGACCATCGGTAATGTATCTCTGTATATATAATGATTTATCTTATAAAAAGAAAACATCCGGTAATTATAATCACGTATACTAGATTTATTAATTGTGAGACATTCACAATTAATACACATGCCCCATGCATTACCGTAGAGTGACGCAACGTAATCGCAACAAGATACCGACGATCTTAACTAAACGTATGCATATTGTTCAGTCTTTTCTACCCAATTTCGAAAACCAGAATTACTTTAAATTTTCGTTAACGAACTCGCCAAATTACTGCTTTTGGCATAAGTTTCCAAGATCGGTTTAGAGTTTAGCTATGGAATTTGAAAGACAATTTGAAGAAAAGCCGATGGGAGTGAATGGAATATTATTAAAAAGAAAAAAAAAGAATCGTTTGTGTATGTACTAGATCTACTGAAATAAATTAATAATAATTAGAATTGGATATATATATTTATCCTCAAGCTTCTAGTATAATAATATTATTTGATAAATGCAGCAATTTAAAAAATGAAGATACATCTAAATGAATACAAAATTAATATGAAGATGTATGCGCAGAGCATTTTTTATTTTTTAAATACAATATAATTTCTGTCATACAAATTTTTAGAACTATTAATTTTTAGAGTGAAAAATACTGCAACCTTTTTATCGATTATGCTCTTAAGAATGTTGTCGATTTTCAAGACTTTTGAGAAATTTTTTGAAAGTATAGAGAATTCTTGCAATTTTTTGATACATTCTTGGCGATCATGTTCTGCTAATGCGCACATTCGCACGAATAATTAAATGTAAATGATAACAATTAAAATGATGTTAATAAATAAAAATATATTCAATTATTAAACTAATCAGTTATCGTCTCTGTAATAATATATACACTTTACAACATGTATGTAATTTTAGTAATGATTTGATATCTATTTATTTATACATATTTTTTGTCTATTAACAAAACTTAATAAAATTTTCAATAAATAAATATTAGTAAAATTATATATTGATATATCAAAAATAATTAATCATGGTTAAGTCTAATTGATTTTGATATGATATTTTTATTTATTAATCTTACTTTGGATGCTCTCCATTTGGTGATACAAAGCAACACAAGCATCGTTCTGTTTCTGTTACTTATGAAATGCAAAGAAAAATAGAACAACGTTTGTGTCGACTTATTGTGCCACTATATGCACTGTTCGATTGTTATCATTTACATATTACAGTTATCTGTGCAGGCGATGATTGCATGTAAATAAAATTGCAAAAAAATGCATTATTTACACGTGTATTATTGTATCACGTGTGAATATATACTTGTAAAGAATTTACAATATAATAAATCATTATTTATATATATATATATATACACACATATACACATATAATATATTATATGTATATTAAAAATTGAAAGATTATATTAGGTGTTGGAATTAATTCGTAGCGTTTTACAAGTGATGGGAAGTACTTTCATTAATGTATTTTTTAATGCTCATGTGAAATAAATAACATTCTTTCATTAAAAACGCTACGAATTAATTCCAACACCTAATATATTTATCGATTAGCGGTAATATCAATGCCTTTTCAATTCTTGGTAATTATATTCTCTTTTTCAAATTTCCATCAAATGGTAATTATCAAAACTTTTGAAAGAAGAGAAACGCAACACTGTTTTATCCACTCGATATGTCTCCGGGCGTGATATAAGCAGTGTCTACTTCATCTACTTGATCTATTTACATCGTGATCTCGGGCAGTCTCGGGGTGTCGGGGGGCTGAGGCAGGGACGTTCTAGACAACATTCTCGTGTAACGAGAAGAAGTGTTTTAAATAAGGGGGGATATCTTGAAACTCGTATTTATCTTAAATTTATTTCCTTCCATCTCATATTTATCTTCTCTTCTGTTTGTGCGACATCGTGGTGTCGTATTCGTACAATTTCACCTCATTCCGGTCGATTACAGTAATGGCAACTCCAAAAGTATGGGCGAAAATACAACCTCTGGAAAGTCCTGTTAATTTACTGGATATCACGATGGAACAATTGGCTGCGAGCATGCAGGAAAGGTAAATATTGCTTGCGAGTCTATCTTTATCGAAGATGCTTCGTATAAATAGGCTTTACAAAATTTTCAACTTTTCATTAACAATTTATGCTAAACTTAAATATTATAATATATATTGTAAAAACTTAGTAATTTTCCTATGAAACATTTACGCAAGACATGACTCATTTTATATCATAAAAATAAAACGTTTAACGTTCCAAGTTGGTGTCAAAGCATAGAACTGGAATGTTTGTAATTTTTATGTTGCCTGAAGTAATTTTTGTATTGCAAGGGAACTGAAGAAATGTTTTGACAAGGATAACGTGAATGTAATGGATAAGACGATGGGAGAAACGTATGATGCAAGTGATACTGGCAACGATGAAGTCATAGCACATTTGTTACAAACTCAATTTAGTCGCGAGTACGACACGATGTTGAAGCGCACAGAAAAGAAGTTCAATCGTGACTCAAAAGGTGACAAGAAATATGTCAATTTCTTTGTCTATGTTATTATTTTAAGTTATTCTATCTTATTTCAGTGAGCATCTCATTTAGCAATTACAGTTCTTTGTACAATGTCAAGGATGAAGATAATACAGATTTGAATGTAGACGACAGTAATAGGGATTTTGATCGGTTTGTCGTAAGTTTGCTGTGCAATGTTATAAATATAATTCGTAAAATATATATATGCAAATTAGATGCTGCATAGATTAAGAATTTATTTACATTAACAATGTATTAACATATAAAATATGATAATACATTGTTGTTTCAGAGCATAGAAAAAGAGTATGCTTCGATACCACGCTGCGGTTACAAGAAGACGGGAAAAGATTCTAGGATTGTTACGAAACATGATATCTTAATGTCTTCCAGGATTAATGCTTGCCGATTATTACAGTTCCCACCAGGAATTCATACAGGAGACACGGGTGGTTTTGATGTTAAACTGAATAACAAAGTATACAACTCCTTGCTCACTCACAGTCGGGCGCAATATTCCAAGGAGAGGGCAAAAGTCTCGCCAAAATCGAAAACTCATTCGAAATAGAACTCAATACCTGACAGTTTTCTTCCTAAAGCAGTATTCTGTACTTTGTTAATGCGCGATATATACTCCCTTGGTATCTTGTTTCAAAATCATATTAATAAATCAATTTAAATTATCATTTAAAAATTATTTCGTATAATCATGTAATTAATATCAATTCTACTTTAGCAATAGGCAACATTTATCAATGACTCATAATCGCTAACCATGTACAGAATACCTGTGTTCATAATCTGCAATTGTTATATTTATGCCCACTTACTGTAAATACGTCAGGATAATTGCACAACATGACGAAATAATGAGTTTGTACATAATTCAGTTAAATGTACATTTAAAAATAAAAAAAAAATCTAGCAACTGGAAACATTGCTCAGAACTGAAATATATTATATTCTTTATAATAAATCTCACAGCAACATAAAAAAAAACAGAATTTATCAGATGTAAAACAGGAAACAGTTGCGTAAAATTGTGAAACAATTTGTCATTGTTCTGTAAGTAAACATGACTAAACCGATGAATAATCGATAAAAAATTCAATACTTTTTTTATCAGGTATATCAAACATACAGTTAGGCGAGCTACACATTTTTTTCGTTAAATTAAAATATTATATAATACTTATAACTGATTAAAATAGTCAAAGATTTTTTTATCAAAATCTATATGTGGAATTTATTCATGGAATTTATTAATTATTCTCTTGATATCAATTCTTATTTTGGATCACGAAAGTATCAAACGAATACACCTGCTATCAATAATGAACCGATTGCACAATAAACATGTATTAAAAAAAACTTTGTTCCCCCCTTACATATATTTAATTATATTAGACAAATTCGATATATGTCACAGGGAAATAAATAGATAAATTTATAGGAGTGTGTTCAGATGTATCCAAGCGTTGAAATTCATCCGTAAAATGTACGTATCACTTTTTATGTATATATATGACACCGTTTAGTATTAGTGTCAGAAGATATAAAAGAAATTTGTTGTACATTTTTTTACGAGATCGTTTTTTGTTACACAAAAAAATTTTAATATATTCCTATCTATATATTTTCTTTTTTTTTAATATACGAAATGCATTTTTTAATAAATGCGGTGGTCAAAATACCGATTGTTAATTTAAATAAGCTGCATGTATAGACACATTTTTCCCCCTTCTTTTGATTCCTATCTTTTAGTATATTTTGTGTAATTATATTTTTCATCCAGTAAAGTATATCTCACATAAAGTACTAGAATGTATCAAATATATATATATATATATATATATGTGCGTGTGTGTTTTGTGTGTGTATGTGTGTGTGTGTGTGTGTGTTTGCATCTTATGTGTATATGCTGCATGAGCTTGTATCCCTTGACAAGTGTCTTTCATGACAGTATCATTTTTCTTGTGGAATGATACTAGAACTTGAAGAATGTCATATCGAAATAAGTCGCAATTAGTCGTCTAGATCGTTAACGTGAAGAACCTCTCTGTGGGTTAAACCGGCATCCGATAGAGTCGAAATGTCTCTGCAAGGATAGAGAATTCTTCTCGGATAGCTTGTTGTTATCTCGAAACTCGCTGGAGAATCTGGTTGGCTGAATATCCAATGATAAACATCCTGAAAAAAAAAATCTTATTTTCATTATACATCATTGTTTTTGTTGATATGATTAATAATAAATGGCACATAATTGAATGTGTATAAGTGCGTTGAAAAATTTTTGAAAATTTTTTATAATAATTCTAATTAAGAATATTTTAAATTTAAATTTATATTTATGATTAACACACACACACACACAGACGCACGCATGGACGCACAAATAAACGAAAAAGATCATATGATCAAAGGGATCTAATATTTTATGAACTTTACAATTTTCACATTAAGTAACTGCAAGCTGATTATTTGTATTATTTCGATCTTGAAACACAAGCCCAAACTGAAGTTGGAATACTTAAATTTACTTGAACTGGAAATTGTAAAATTTACACAAAAATATTGTTGGATACCAAGCAAGACTGCTTTGACCGAATAAGACCTTCACTTATTTGTGTTGAACATTTTTTGGTTGATTTTCATTTATTATTGTTTATATTTATAAATTGTTCATACTAATTACCTTGACTGTATCAGTCATAAGAAATCTTCTTTTCATTGTTCTCTCTCCAAGTTTAATTTGAAGATGACACGCATGGGGATTAGATGGTTCCGGTTCGAGGGGCACTTTGCCAATAGTCCGTTCTTTCTCGAGACGTATACGTTGAATTTCCAATTCCTGAGCGTCCAATTCTTCCTTTTCTCGGGCCTCTTGCTCCTCGCGTGCTTTTCGTTCCTCCTCTCTTCTGCGATCCTTCTCCTGATCCGCGCGTAACGACTCCTCGTAAGCGCGATCCTGTTGTTGTCGAAGCGATTGTGCTGCACTACGTTCTGCCCTAAAATAAAACACATACATCAATAGATGTTCAAAAGATAACTTTTAATTAATGTTATCTATTTTTTTTCTCTTGCAAAGATTAAGATATTTACAAATTTTATGAAAAATTTTAATTACCTTTCCCGACGTGCTTGGATAAGATTGATTTCATTACGTTCTATGATAGTTTGCAATCGCGACATTAAATCAGAAGAAGATGGCGCGCCTTCCAATCTGTAAGAAAAAAAAATAAATTTATCAATTAAATTTTAAATATTGAAGAGTTATACAAATGTTTGTTTCAAAGTATGCAGATAGATTAGTCTTACGTACCGACCGACTATTGTCATTCTATTGTCCTTTAATACAATAAGCGCTAGGAAAGGATATGAACCTGATTTAAGCGCTTCCACAACTTTATAGCCCTCTCCAGATTTTACGTTACATGCCCAAAACAAAGTATGTATGTTTATATATCTTATTACTTCAGGATCGGACAAGGTGTTTCTGAAAAAAAAAAAAAAAATGTATTTCTTGTGTAGGCTTTATATCATCATATGATATTCGACATACAACATTCAATAGCATCATATGATATTCGACATTCAATAGCCAATAGAATTTATTTCTTGGAGACCAAATGAAGTTATAACTAGAACCAAATTCTTTTATTGGATATGATATCGTCAGATGTTGTGCACAGTATTAATCCATCTTTATTGTGTATTTTGTACACTATCTATTAAAATCTTAAGATTACCTGCACCATTGGTCGACTTCTTGTGTTTCATCTTTATGCAGATATACCAAGAGAAATCTTAATTCTTGTTTCGCATCCGAAAGAGCTTGACTGTAGGAGCCCTGGTAAAATACTGGGTGAATATTACCATAACGCTCCTCGTAAGACCTAATAAAGTTGACTACATCTTCCACTGGATCGGAGGACACTTGAAAGATATTATTTATTTGCTTCAATTAGCGCATGAATCATAAATCTATGTGTATGCGATTACAAGGATAACAATTAGCAAAATTAATTTAAATCAATTTGCAGTCAGTTAAATTATCTTAAAAGATTTTAATTAAATCTTGTATATACATGCTATATAATGTAAGTAGAAAAATTTGCTTCTACAAATTTCTTATATAAATGTTTTTCTTGATTCTTAAGAAAAGAAATTAATTTATGATGTAAATTAACTCATGATATGAGAGAGATGATGTGTTATTGTACACTACTTACCAGGTCTAACGTTTCTTTTAAATATTGCAAAAAGTAACTGCAGGATACTGCTCACTAGATTATAACACATGGAAAAAATATAGGATAAGAGACCACCACCTCCACCAGAGCTTCCAGGATAACTAAAATAAATTCTTGAACTACTGTCATCTACGACTTGGGGTGGGCGGGCACGTGAATCCTGTGCATACATAGATGGCCTGCCTTCATACAAATTTAATTGCTCCTATAACATAAAGAAACATTTTAAATCATACAAATTAGAGTTTCATCATACTTTGCATCACGTATGTGTGGTTCACATAAGATATTTATTAGCAATGTAGAAAGTTATTAATGGTAAATAAGTACGCTGCTTGTCACAAAAAGATGTAATTTTGTTCAGTTAATCATTTTGGATAACATTCAATATTTTTAGAAATCTTAAAATATTAGGCTATGCTCCAAGACTTTACTATGAGGAGAGTAATGCAAAGGTTGATTTTTATAATCGATTATTTCAAGATCATCTTAAGTAATGTCTTCAGATATCACAAATAAATCACAGAACTATATACATTGTTGAAGGGAAAAAAAAGAAAAAGAATACCCAAGAGTGAATTCTATTACTTATGTATGAATATCCAAGAGTTAATTCTTTTACTAATTGTCAGAGTAAAATTTTGGAACGCAGTCCAGCAAGAATAAATTAGGAATATAAAAGAAAAATATAATGTACTTGAACCGCCACTTCCAAATTCCAATTGTGCCTCTGCAAAACGTCTCTGCATACCGAGAGATCTTCGATGCCGGTGAGGTCCTGCGGATCATTACGTGACATCATTCACGATATCGCAAAGGAATAATGCGCGTGATTTTAATAAGAAATGAGATTGTACCTGAAACTGCAGTACTTTTTCGGTTTGATCGCCGCTGAGCTCCCCTAAGGCGAGGTCTGCCATTGCAACGTTTTCTGTCCGACAAATCGAGGGAATGAGATGTTTGAAAAAATCCGGTTGTCGTGAACGCGTAGTTACATCGAACTCAACGCAGGTTACAACGTGAGATCGTAACCATTTGGATACACGAGTGTCTCCGGCGGCAGTTAACCTCCAGTATTGTTCAAGTCGAGCGACGATGTCCCTCGAGACGTCACGACGCGATTTGCCTCATTTCTCCGCTGCATACATGATGTTTTCCGACGTCATGGCTCTCCACGATAAAATTTACAACTTCAAGATCGTCCTCATGCACAGTCATGCACAGTGCGACTCGGAAAAAGGCGACGTCGACAGCAACCAACGGTTGGTACGATACCTCTCGTCTTCTTGGAATCGTCGGGTTTCGCGATTGGCGGAATCTTGTTTTCCGAAATTCCCTAAATGTCATAGGTTGGAAAACTTCACATGTTACTAGGAACATTTGCTTACTGCAAAAATTCTACGTTGGTATCCCTGCATTCGGAGCTTCGAGTTTCCGTCATAAGATGGCTTTAAATAAACTAACCTATAAATCGTCGATCTATAACCGATCCTTGACGTAGATATACGTAAATATAAAAATACAAAGTTGCTTGACGTTTTGGATATTGTACAAAGATTGTTATTTTGCATTTTACAATTTTCAATAACACTAAAGGTAAATGTTTCACTCTTTTGGAAAAGTTTGATTATTTTAAATCATGATATTTTTTCCTATAATTTTAATGATTCTAACTTTGCTTCTGACACCAGGAAAAACAGTCAGCCAAAATGCCTGAAACGGAGGAAGAAGTGAGTATGTCTGTTCGCTTGACGAACGATGATTTCCGAAAGCTCCTGATGACTCCAAGGGCGTCAGTACCCTCAGCCACACCAGCTTCCGTACCAGGTACAGTAAGGGATGCCAGTGCAAAAACTGCTCAAACGCCTCAAGTCAGCGGAGGCAGTCGAGCCGAGTTGCGAAGGAAGAAGAAAAGCTTCTATGCAAAATTAAAGAAGCAGGAGGAGGATAAGATGGCTGAGCTCGCTGAGAAATACAGAGATCGTGCGAGAGAGCGTAGGGACGGTACCAATCAAGATTACCAGGCAGAAGATCCTATGAACAATGCTAGTGCTTATCGAGCTGTTGCACCTGACTTAAAATCTGGCATGGATGCTGCAGAGCGTAGGAGACAGATGATTCAACAGTCTAAATTCTTGGGTGGTGATATGGAGCACACTCACTTGGTCAAAGGCTTGGATTACGCTCTTCTGCAGAAAGTATAATGCCTTCAAAAGTTTGTTACCTCCATTTTATTGCTTTATCAAAGTCTTAAAAAAAATTGGCTGCAGAAAATTTATTGCAATATAGATATATCGAATCAATTTATTTATCAGTCATTTAAAATAAAGCCATTAAAAAGTTTGAGTATACAAAGTATACAGATGATAGTATGCATTCCAATCTTAAATTTTATTTTAACTCACATTCAATGTATATTCTTAAATAATATAATGCTACATATTTTATATAGGTACGCAGTGAAATTGAAGCAAAAGAACATGAGCAAGAGCAGGAGTTGGAGAAACTAGTGAAGCCAAAGGAGAAATCAAAGAAAGAACCACTTCCGGAGAAGAAAGATGACGAGATGCAATTCAAGACCAAGATCGGTCGGAACGTGTACAAGACAATCATGACCATGAAATCCAAGCAAATTGAAAGGAACGAACTGTTTACGCCAGGTCGCATGGCATATGTGATCGAGTTAGATGACGAAAATGTCGACGTTGACATACCGACCACGCTTATCAGAAGCAAGGCGGACGTGCCTACGATCGACAATACACCAACTCTCACGACCAATGATATTGTAATAAATAAATTGGCTCAGATATTGTCGTACTTGCGCCAGGGAAGCCGTCATAGCAAGAAGGGCAAGAAACTGAAGGATGGACGTGGTCGTGGCGACGAACTGAACGAACTCGACATCCAATCACGTCAGCCTGTTGCTGATGAGAGCATTTATGGCGACATTGGCGATTATGTGCCGACGATGATGAGCAAAAAGGATGGGCAGCTGCGCGAGAAGAAGAAGGGCTCATACTTTGATAAGCCCGAATCGAATCTGGATACTGATGACAAGGCAAACGCACCTCAGTTGCCGAGCGTGTTACAGCCGAATGCGATTGCCGCTGCAGTCGCAGCAGCAGACAACAATGCGCCCAAAAAGGGTGCATTACTGAACAAACTCGCGGCCGAACCGGAAGGATACGCCGAGTGTTATCCAGGTTTAGATGAGATGCAAGACGCTATCGATGATTCGGACGATGAAGTAGATTATACGAAGATGGATCTAGGTAACAAAAAGGGCCCGATAGGTCGCTGGGACTTTGACACGCCCGAGGAATATAGCGAATATATGAACAACAAGGAGGCGTTGCCCAAAGCAGCTTTTCAGTACGGCGTAAAGATGGCTGATGGTAGACGCACCAGAAAATACAATAAAGAGAAGAATGAGAAGGCAGAACTCGATCGCGAATGGCAAAAGATCCAGAACATTATGAACAAGAGGAAACCGACAACAGCGATCGAGGGCGCATCTGAATTCAAAGTACCACGATATTGAGCGTTCTGTTCAACTAGCGAATCTGTATTTTCGATTTATCGCATAAACGGAAAGTCCCAAGAATCTAAAACTGTTATCTTAAATTGTTACGTGTTAGATGTGAAGAAAAATCGCTTTATTATCAGAAGCGATTTTTTTTTGTTTGTATAAATAACAATACAATAAAATTTTTCGCGAATTTTTTAATTATTTCCTATCGCGAAATTTTTCAATACACACAAACACACACACACACACACACACACACGTAATATGCATAAATTATTACTCAAATAAATACACTATATAATAAATTTATTCTTATATAAAACTATATGCTGATAAATTCATGATATATAGTTTATCAAATAAGTTATTAGCATAGTTAATATTAATGAAGCACTTAACAAGAACCAACTTAAATAACAAAATTGTATATGTTGTATCATATGTTGTAGACATTTAATCTAGTTTTACATTAATCTATACAATATTTTATTTTACGAAATAGTTTTCTAAGTGTTAGGTATATGCATACATATTTATAGCCCGAATAAAATATATATATAATATAAAAATATATACCTATACATATATAATTAATAATTTTCATATGCATTAATCATTTTATTTTCCAATTATTAAATCCTTAAAGTTATATCTTACTATCTTCACTTTAATTAAGGAATTTAAAAACAACGTAAACATCACTAATGAGTACAAATTTTTATGAGTGCAAAAAAGATGTGTCTGTTTATCCGAAAAAATTTATTTGGCTTATTTTAAAGAAAATGTAATTTTTTTCCGTGGATATTATAATTTAAACGGTTTTTTATAGAATGAGGATGTTGTTAAACGAGTTATGTAACGAAATTACAACGTGATGATCGTTTTCGTGGAATTACGAATTATGGATGCGTGAAATAAACAATATTAAATGCGTACTTTACATGGTCTTGTGATAAAGATCGTGTAACCTCATTGAGCAGAGTGACCCGAAACCGGTTCGCGGCAGTTCGATTTGCTATAAACGCAAATGAATTTATCAACGAGACTTTTTACTTCTTTGTGAACTAATGATCTCAAAACCGGCGAATCTTTCCTTTTAACTGGAACAAGCCGGTTTGCACTTACATCAGTTCGCGTCTTACGATTAGAAAGTCATTGGCGTTATAGAAAAAAAATCTCCGGTCAATTCTGATTCGATGTTACGTTTGACGTAAATAAATTTAAACCATTATCAGTGTTTGCTTAAGAAGTGACTTACGTTGCAAATATAGTTTTGCAAATTCATTCCAGAGATTAATTTAGAAACGAGGAAGAAAATAAGATTTCATATTTTTCTGGTCAATCGATTATTTCTTATTGAATATATTATATTATAATATCATTCATAAAATAAAAAAAATTCACGCGTTATCAAGAATATTTTATGATAGAATAGTGTGTTTTATTGTTATCTGATTTATAACAAATAAATACTGAATTTTTATACTGAATTCTCTATATATGACTTATATGATATGACTCATTTTGTTACAGAGAAAAAAAAGTTGCTGTTTCAAAAAAATATTAGTTGATTCAATTAAATGTAACGATCACGGACTGTCAAAAAAATATTTGTTAATTCAAATAAATAACATGTTTAAATTACAAGATTTTGTTAATCGAAATATATAAATATTCAAACTAAATAATCATGACGAACTAAACGCATTTAGTCAAGTTAACAACTTTTTTTTCTTGGTGTAATTAAAAATTGCTGAATTTGTTAATTAATAATCTGGTATTATGAGAAAAAATGTTTAAACATAAGCTTGGTCGCCTGGCTTTGGATAGTTCATTAGATTGTGACATAGAGATAACGAAAATTCCTCGAGAAAAGTAAATTCTGATCTTGACCCTTGTTTACCGATATCGATATCGTCCATGTATATATATGTAACTGCTTTTACCCGGGTGTTCACAATTTGCGTGAGGAAACTGACTGCGATCGTTGCACAGTTTCACTCGAAGTGTAACCAGTGAGAAAAGTGAAGGCGCAACTGATGCTGGCTCTCAGGAATCTCGTCTGGCGGCGCAACCTCGTCTTGAATATCGTAAGTCCAATAAATCCTGTTCCACATCGAAATTCAATTTCATAGAAATGAAAAAAATTTGATTCTATAAAGCATACACGAGAGATACGAATTTCTCTCTTGCGTTATTTTGCCAATTATTAGAACAAAATACTTCTTATAAAAGTACGTTAAATATCATGACGATCGTATTGATGTAACAAACGTAACGATGTAAACGTATGTCATACAAAAGAATGCGATATCAGATAATATACATAAATTATGTTAGGGCAATGTTAATTGTCACTGTTACTCAGTGTTCTTTTTCTAAATATACCAATCCTATAAGCGCATAATATTATTTAATATTTTAAGCGTATTCTTAAAAGCGTATTATTAAATGTACATATAATGTCTAAAATATTAAATAATATTATGCGTCTATAGGAAAAATAACAGTGACATTGTAGTCACATGTAAATTTATAATTCTATCCTTTTACTCCATAATAAGATTTAAATATTTTTGTTTGTTTAATTTTAATAATTGGCTTCCGCATGATCGGTATTTCCTGTTAATATTAATTTACATTTTATGACTAATTAATATGATATCACTCACGTTTTTTTTTTATATGGTAATGGTGTCGCGATTAATTATATTAATAGGGGCTTCGCGGTGATATTCTGTAAATAAGCTTCGTAAATGTATATTTACAGCCTGTATAAACTGCTACTGAACAGAGAGACTAAATCCTGGATAGGTATGTAGATTGAACATTATTTAATTAATGCATTTACTAATGAAATAACTAAAACGTTCAATATTAACGCATTTATTGTTAAAGATACCTGACAAAAAGCTAATTCTTTTCTGTAACGTAAAGATAATATAAATATAAATCGATGAACTATTTAACAGATTGATGGTGTAATAAATTATTTCAACGATGACATTACTTACAATTATAGTTATACAAATTAGAATTTATCTCACTTAAGAGTTTGATTTAATTTTCAACGAAAATTTCGGGAAAGTACATAGAGATTAATAAAAATTTTTCACAAATGAAATAATATTGAAAATCATAGTCGACGATGGAGCAACTCAAAGTGGCTATTATCGGACAAAGTCCATTCGCGGCGGAAGTCTATAAACTTTTACGACAGAATGGACATCAGGTGACCGGAGTGTTTACGATTCCAGATAAGGGAAACCGTGAGGATCCTTTAGGTATTAGAGCTTTAAAATTAAAATTATTAATCGTACTACGAATCTTCTCGATTTATATATATATATATATATATATCAGGATTATTCATTGGTTGTTTCTTCGAGATCTTTGATTATGAAAATAAAAAAAAATCCGAAGAATTTCGAATATTCAATGAATGGTCCCTTATATTTCGCCTTATCACTGCCATTCGATCGCAGCTACTACTGCCAAGGCTGATAACACGCCGGTCTTCAAAATCAAGGCTTGGAGGAGCAAGGGAATGATTTTGCCGGAAATCATGGAGATATACAAGGGCATTGAGGTGGATCTCAATGTCCTTCCCTTCTGCAGTCAGTACATCCCCATGGAAGTCATTAATCATCCTCGTCACCGAAGCATATGTTATCATCCGTCTTTATTACCCAGGCACAGAGGCGCGAGTGCTATAAGCTGGTGAGTTCTTCTCACTTCGATCACCGCGTGTCTTTGATTCTCTTGGAAATTTTCCAGAGATCGAGGATGCAAAAATATTTTTATAGAAAGACCTACAAGGAAACATTTTTGATCTCGTAAGAGTGAAAACTTCGCGCGCAATTAATTTAAAGAAAACGCAGAGTCATCACGAAGACATAAAATTATAGTTAAATAACGAATTTTATATTTCGGAATTACAATTAGTTATTCGACTCCACATTGATTAAGACTGTAACAAAAAATCCTCGTCATCTGCTATCTTCGAATGAGCCACGAGTATCGCGAATGATGCGAAATAAAATAATTTATTTTAGAAAAGTCGAATAGTACACAATGTCCGTATCTTTGAAGGATTATGTTAATACGTACATCTATAGTTAATTGTTTATTTTTAGATTTGGCTAGAGTTGACAAGTCAGTCGGTCGCGATATCATGTCTGTCGATATCGGCGCGCCACAACAACCGGTTCGCCGTTTTCGTGCTCCAGATTATGAGGCGAAACTACTTTCTCGCTGGAAACGCGCCGACGATAATGATAACGATAAGAGACCACGAGCTCGCCATATGATCCCCTCGAACTGCGCATGTACACGTATCCGCGCATTTTATTATACTTTGACCTATGAATCGATGATATACATTTTCGGCGTTATTTTCTCGTACCTAATTTTTCTTGTTTATTCGCCAAATAAACTAAAGTTGCAGTTCCTTCTAATGCCATTATTTTAATCACAGTTCAACTAACTGTTCATCTTTTTTCTAGTTCTAAGAATTAGAAAAAGATGCCCAAGCAGAACAATAAGTCGTTATAACGTCAAAATGACTTCGAAATGATCATTAAAAGTCATTTTTCAATCATTTTCGATTCATTTTAATATCATTTTGACGTTATCGTGACTTGTTATTCTGCTTGAGTGAAGAATCAAAGTTGAACTGAATTAAAGTTAATCTAAATTAGCAAAAGCAGACAGAGGGATTGAAAAAATAAAATTATATATAATAATACCATAATCAATTATTTTTGCTTTCTTATTTTGAACTAATCTATCTCGCGTTTCAGGACTTTGATTCAAGGAGATAAAACCGCAGGATTCTCGATTTTCTGGGCAGACGATGGCTTGGATACCGGGCCAATTCTCCTCCAAAAATCGTGCAAAGTGGAGCCGAATGATACGGTGGACAGTTTGTACAATAATTTTCTTTATCCGGAGGGTATCAAGGCCATGGGTGATGCCGTGAACCTCGTCGCCAAGGGAACTGCGCCTAAGGTGCCACAATCAGAGGAGGGTGCGACTTACGATCCTTTGCTGAACAAGAAAGAACTTCAGAAGATCGACTGGACAAAGCCGGCGAAGGAACTTCACGATTTTATTCGTGGTCTGGACAGTACACCGGGAGCTTGGACGACGCTGGATGGCGAGGAAGTGCGACTCTTCGGATCATCTTTGTGGAGCGATAAGCAACCAGAAGTCGAGAAGACAGTCAATCTCGAGGAGCGAAAAGGAATCGTTCATCAGAGAGGTTTGCTGATCGAAGCTGTTGACGGACAATTCGTTAACGTGGAGAGAATCAAAACCGGTACCAAGACCATTCATGCCAGCAAATATGGGCAGGTTAACGATAGCCAGGTTGTGGAGTTTACGGAAAAAGAGTTAAATATCACTAACAGCCTGCGTCAAATTTGGACAGATATACTTAAAATCGATGTCGACGAAGATACAGATTTCTTTGCTTCCGGTAAGCTTAAAGATTTTTTATAAATGCCAAATTTAATTTATATGTTTGAATTTCAATATAAATTTTTATTCATTGAATAATCAGTTAAATACACAATTATTATGTTAACAAGTTGAAGATTTATATATTGCGTAATAAATGTTAATTTTGATTTTTTCTTCGCTATTGCCATTATTTTGTAATAAATTAATTATACGTGACAAGAAGCTTGAATTGATCTTACAAAATTTTTGTCGCAGGTGGAGGCAGCATGGACGTGGTACGACTAGTCGAGGAAGTCAAAGACAATTTCGGCGTTAGTCTGCAGAACATCGACGTCTTCATGGCACCGGTCTTCAAGGAATTCGCCACGACGGTTATACTCACCGCTCGAGGAAATTTAGCCGCAAAGGAGATCAAGTACGACGCGGTGGAGATACAGGTGAACAACATGATTCTGAGATTTCCCAGGCAACTCTTTATCAACGGCGAGTTCGTTAACGGCCACGGTAATCCTGTCAACACGATAAATCCTCACGATGAAAGCGTAATTTGCTCGGTAGAAAGTGGAAATGCCGAGGATGTCGATCGAGCCGTCAGGGCCGCGAAAAAAGCCTTTGAGGAGGGTGAATGGGGCAAAATTAGCGCCAGGGAGCGTGGAGCTTTATTGTTCAAGTAAGAGACAATCATCCCGTTCGAATAAACATTTATTTCCAATTCTTCACGTTTCTTCTATTGTCTTCTATTGTCTTCTAGATTGGCGGATTTAATGGAGGAACACAAGGAAGAACTGGCTACTCTGGAGACTTTGGACTCTGGCGCGGTCTATACTCTCGCTCTGAAAACCCACGTAGGCATGTCTATCGAGACATGGCGCTACTTCGCTGGCTGGTGCGACAAGATTCAAGGTTCAACCATACCCATCTCGCATGCCCGTCCGAACCGGAATCTTACGTTCACACGGCGTGAACCGATCGGCGTTTGTGGCCTGGTCACTCCGTGGAACTACCCGCTGATGATGCTGTCGTGGAAGATGGCGGCCTGTCTAGCGGCCGGCAACACCGTGGTAATGAAACCGGCCCAGGCATCACCTCTAACAGCCTTGAAATTCGCCGAATTGTCCGCACGTGCTGGAATTCCATCCGGTGTCATTAATATCGTCTGCGGAGTCGGCAGTGCCGTCGGAAACGTTATAGTGGAGCATCCGTTGATCAGAAAGCTGGGCTTCACCGGCTCCACGCAGATCGGTCAAACCATCATGAAATGTTGCGCCGACAGTAATTTGAAGAAAGTGTCATTGGAGCTTGGTGGTAAAAGTCCCCTCGTCATCTTCGAAGACGCAGACATGCAACAAGCGGTCAGGATCGGCATGGGCAGTGTGTTCTTCAATAAAGGAGAAAATTGCATTGCCGCTGGTAAGAGATTACTTCTTATATTTCTTTTATTTTGGAGTCCAAGCAAAATAAACAGCTTTTTAAATAATTATACAATAGATAGCATAAAGTTAAATATCTCAAAAGTATACACTCCTTAATATAAAAGATTATAGGATTTAATCTTCAAATATAATTATATAAATTGTCTATTATTAATTTTTTTTTCGTCCCAAAGGACGACTTTTTGTCGAGGAGACTATCCATGACGAGTTCGTGAGACGTGTGGTCGACGAGATAAAGAAGATTACCATCGGTAATCCGCTAGACAGAAGCACGGCTCACGGGCCACAGAATCACAAGGCTCATCTGGACAAACTCCTCGAGTTCGTGCAGAGCGGAGTCGAAGAGGGCGCGAAGTTGGTCTACGGCGGCAAAAGGTTGAATCGTCCCGGTTGGTACTTTGAACCGACCGTATTCACGGACGTCGAGGACAACATGTACATTGCCAAGGAAGAATCCTTTGGTCCAGTAATGGTGATCTCCAAGTTCAGCTCGAAGAACATCGATCAGATGATCGCGCGGGCGAACAACACCGAATTTGGTCTGGCCTCGGGGGTTCTTACCAAGGACATCAGCAGGGCGCTCAGATTTGCGGAGAAAATCGAGGCTGGGACAGTATTCATCAACACGTACAACAAGACGGATGTAGCAGCACCGTTCGGCGGCTTCAAGATGTCTGGATTCGGCAAGGATTTGGGACAGGAGGCTCTTAACGAATATCTCAAGACGAAGACGGTCACCGTCGAGTACTAACGATCGTTATCCGAGAACATTGTAATATATGGTATCATATAGATATGTACACTCTAAATTTCTTACATTGAAATCTCACTCCAAGAGAGAGAGAGAGAGAGAGAGTGAAAAATGTCATTTGTTTTCAAAGGTGATTGTATTTTCACTCTCTTGGAGTGAGATTTTACTGTAAGGAATTTAGAATGTATTGACGCACATCGTCGTATGTGATGTTTTATCTAGGTCTTAGAAACTTTCTTTAATAAAACTGAACGAGTCTTACGTTTAAAGATAAACAAATTAATATACATTCGCGCGCCATATTTACTCGTTTCCTCTTTACATACTGCATATATTATTTATACAAATAAATCTATAAGTTAAAAGACCGATAAGATTAAATCAAATAAGAAAAAGAATCCTATTTTCAATTCAAGCGGATGCTGAATGTTTAATATTCATATACAAATTTATATATAAATAAATTATCAGGCATCAGCATCCGCTTTAACTAAAAATAAGATTCTTTCTTTTATTTAATTTATACAAATAAATTTGTTATTTCTATAACTGTTTTTTTCTGTCTTTATTAACCAAAAACAAATGATCGTCTTTCTTTAAACAATAATTAAGCTTATTTGCTTCAATTTTTATAAAATAAAAAAAAATCTCATGATAGACGTGATGTATTTAGTCATTTTACATGACCATTCTTACATCTTGTTGCAATCATCGAAAAGAAAAATCGCTCGACGTGGGAAAACACGTTTCAAGGCAACGAAACGAGAGAACGAAATGGGACCTTTACGAGTTAACGAAGGGAGATCGTGGATCTCGCTCCCACGCGTACGGGGTGTACAAATAGTTTTTACAGCGGATCGCCTTCTATCCTGAAGTTCCAGATGTTGCGTGATTTTTTTGTCTCAGAACACACAAGTGTGTGCTCCACGCATTGCGAGTAGACTTCGCGTTCCTGTAGCGTTTCATCTTGCTCGACCTTGTCTCTCCGAACGACCAATCGCAAACGATCATTCATGGCATTTTGGACACGAAACTGGAGATTATCTGGAAGAAAACGGTTCGAGTGATTTTTTAAAGACAAGTCAAAATATTTCAAGAATCAGATTTCGTAATAATTAGAGTATTAGATTAATGAGAAATTAATTTTAAATTATTTCTTCTTTATTAGTTATTTATTAATTCCACTTTTATTGGTTACTTTTTAAAATCTATTTACAGACAAATAATTTTTTATCTGTTTAACAAAATAAATCAGAAAGACGAGGGAGAAGAAAATTAACGATAATTGTATAAATGAAAAAAAGTTTTCATAAATTTTTTAGATCCGTTAGAATAGAAGAAAAAAATAAGTAAAATGAGCAAGGCAAATTTTTGTCTGTTTGATTACAAGTAGAAAACTTCTGAAACGTTTAGAAGCGTAAATGTGTTACTTATAATAGTTTCCGGAGGTCAGCAATGGGACCGCTGCTTCTTTGTGTGTGACAGGCATTGTGTTCTGTATGAGTCATCAGGGGACGGTTCAAACGAACCGAGTGCAACACGTATTTCATGTACCTGAGAAAGGTTTGTGAAAGGGTCCGCTGTGAAAATTCCCCCTGTGTAGGTGCGCACGGTCAATAACCCAGTCGACGAACAGCTGTTTCTATAAGTATGTCCCTCCCTTTCTTCGGCCACTGTTTCTTACATCTTTACCCTCAACCACCCTTCGATCTCAGGTTTTCATCCGTCTGATAAAACGAAGGTTCTCTCTGAAAAGCTCATTGTAGTTTTTAGTTTGTAGAGGAATTCGCTCGAGTTTTTTCGAATATTCCTCAAACACATGTGAATGTACAAATGTAAATTTCTTGGGTAAAAGAGAAATTTTATACTGCCTCCAATTTTATAATAATTCTAAAATATAATTACACACACTTAAATATTCGATAAAAAGAATGGAATAATTTGTTCTATTTTGAAAAGAGAAAAAGAGGCGCACATGTTATCTGTGAAGTTAATTTCAGAATCGGATTCTCTCTTTTTGGAACAAATGTCACATTTGATTTTTATCAGAAAGTCTGTAAGTAAATTTTATAGATGGGCTCGAATAAAGGGTTCTAAAGCGACATAACGGGCTTTGATATTTTTTGGGCCTAATTTTGAGTGTACGCGGGGGCCTAATTCGAAAGTGTGCGCAACCGGCACGGCTGGCCCAGAATTATTCATCGTAGACAGGAAATGCAAATTCCATCGTGTCCCCTCGTGTTATAGGACAGTGCTCTTTGACCTTACTTCGATCCCTTTTAAGAGCGAGAATTCTTGCCTTTATGAAAATTTCGTCTTCGGACTTTTTCTTTCAAGGACCTTTTCATGAATGCATTTATTTCCACACGCGTATACATTTATGTAACACAAATAATTATAATGATAATCTAAACGTACGTATACCTATATAATGTACGTATATATTTGTAACTAATTAATTTTTAAATCTAAACAATTTTTTTCTTCGTTCCACTTGCCTTAATTCCAGATATAAACATGTATTAATTCTTTATTTATAAAATATGACGTCATTTAATCTTTAAAAATAAGAAACGCCATTTAAGAAAATTACTTTTCGTTAAGTTTATAAAGCGTACGTAAAATTCGAAATAAAAATTCTAGAAATACAATGCAGTAGTGTTAATAAAAATCGTTTTATCACTTTTTTGTTATGTTAAAACAAATTCTAAAATTTTTTTTAGAATTATACGATTATATAATATGCAATAAATCCAAGTAAAAATTGCAAACTTTATTTTTCATTCCCAATTTCGGTACATTTTACCTCGAGATTCTATTGTATTTCGGGGGTCTGGTATGCGACCTCGCATGTTGCAATTTACAAAGTTGAAAAAAGATCCCGGACCCCTTGAAGAAAGGGGGACCCAATGAAAGTTCCCGGGTCTGTCCACAGGCACCACGTGTGCCCGTTTTCTCTCGCTCTTTTTCTCTCATTCTCTCATTCTCTCTTCTTCCCGAGCGGCAGTTCCCTTTCCGCTCGCGCGCGTTCCGCTCGTGCGGATTCCGCTTGCAATCAGTCGTTCTCGAGATGCCGCGTGCGATGGTTGCCAGGTCGCGAATGTGAGGGACAGTCGCCGTGGAACGAAAAGTATATTGCGATATGTAACATACTGTATTATTATCATTGTTGGGAAGGGAAAAAATATTGCGGCCGTGATTCCCCGCGAGTATCCGCCGGTATCACGTCGGGCGGAAACGAGTATCTTCCTCCCGCGGGACGCACATTTCACGTACTGGGTGTCGCGTGTAAGTAACGCATGAAATCCTCGATCAAGTGCTTGGGACGATGTTATAAACGTTCGAGAATTTTCTTCCTAATTTTGTAACCCTGAACTTTCCTTTGTAAAGAATACACGGATAGTATTTTTATTTTTGTGATTATCTTCCTTAAATTTTTTCATAATTTTTAGTTGACGTATGTACTTGTATTGTGCATTTAATACAAAGAGAAATTTTAACGTCTTAATCACGCTAGAGACTCAGTATTGCGAATCGAAAATATGTTGCGTACGCGTGATCGCCGCGTGTGAATAAATTATAAATTGAACGGCAGTTTATCGTGATGGTAAACGAGTATTAAAAAAATGTTACTCAAAACCACGTCGTGTCATCGGGACTTGTGTTGATTCGACTGCGAGGAAAATAAACTGAAACGCGCGGGTGATGAGTCACTCCAACAATGCGCTCCGACTGCGATTTCCTCTCTTTCTCTCTCTCTCTCTCTCTCTCTCTCTCTCTCCCCGCACTTCGACCCTTATCGGTTTAATCAGAAATTATAATGGTAAATTCAACGTCAAGAACAGCTTTGGCATAAATAGAGCGTTCTAGAAACTTGGTCTTAATTCTTTAATCAAGATTACGATTAATTTCAATTCGTTCGATTTTTCTTAGAATTTCATTTATCGTATTATTTCTTAGCATCCGTCATTACGTCTGTATTCAAAGATAATAATAGTTTAAGTCATAATTCCGCGAAATAAAATACGAAAACTTCTTACATACACGCGTTACATCTCTTCTCCGCAAAACCTTTTCATCCTTCTATTATTATTTAAAATTAAGATCGAGTTTCTAGAACGTTCTATTTTTCTTTTATTTTCCACAACGCGTAACAATTGAAATATATAAAACGTATAATGTGTGCGATAAAAATTTCTTCTATCAACTTCACTTGGGAAAAAGTTTGCGGCCAGCTTGTTGTTATTCTTGAAAGTTTCTTACAGCACAATTAATAATTCTAACGGTATTTAAGGTATGACGGTATTTAATAACAGAAAGCTGGGAAATCAAGGAACATAAAGAAAATTTTTACAAGTTTAATAAACCGAGGTATAAATAATTTTACCTACAAACTCTATGATCACCGAGACCGATTTGTGTGCTTTCAAACACACGCGGGACAGATGCGTGCAATTTGTATAAAACATCTCGCTGTGTCTCCTGGGGAGAACTTTCGTTCGTTCAATGGGGATCGACGGTTGAGAAGTGTACAAAAAAGACGCTAGTGTAGGTCAAAGGTTGAATGACGAATCCATGCTGCGGCCGTTAAAAATCGATCGGTGAAATATTTCATCTTGATATTTCCCAGAATTTTTAAATCTGTTAAGTCTGATAATATATCAAAAAACGAAATTTTCCTTCTCACAAATATCTTTTTTAAATAATTTCGAAAAAAAAAATATATATATATAAATATATTGTTTTCCAAAATAATTTTTGGAATCGTTTAAATAAAAATAAAATTATTTAAAAAAGACATTACATTAAATTTGTACAAACGTGATATTTATTCTTTTGAAGTTGCGGATATTAAACCACTTCTTTTTGTTTCCTTTTTCGGTATTACACTTTGAAAAATGCAATTATCAAATCGATATCAAAGAATTATTAATTACACTTTTTTAGTATTGCAGATATTAGAAGAAGAGAGTAAGTCTTTCTAATGTGACTGAACGTAAAAAAATTAATTATTATCGTCAAGATTATTTAAAAAAATATGCGCATATTTTATTTTTTAACGAATATCATGTGAAGAAAAGAATGTGTAGTTGCTCTTCAGGATAAACTTACGTATCTTGGTCTAACCGCCCCTTTCCTGTTTCCTCTTTTCACAAGCTTGCCGGCTAATCTCTAGGCCGCAGCATCCTGTGGGTGGAATCGTTTGCGTTATAAAGTTCCCCGAGTCGAACTTGGAAATCATCAGTCTGAAAGTGCGCCTTCCACTGCTCGCAACTCGTTGCTTCAAACATGTATCTAAACGCGTATCACGTTGACAATAATGTTAATCGAAGTGCGCTCCACATAATGTAACAGTGAAAAGTACAAGGCACTGTAGAGTTAGAATAAATTAAATTCGTGTACAAATTAAAGAAATCATATAAATTAATCATCTGCTGGTTGAAAGATAATATTCGATCATGAAGTAAATTATAAATATAACAAGAGTGTCATTTGCGGAATATTAAAAATAAAAGTTATTCTTATGAGAATGAAATATAATCAGATAAACATCAACGGGGGGAAAAAAAGATACTATCTTGTAATCGCTAATATGGTTTGTAATTTCAGTATTTCCATTTAATATGTAAGTGGAACGCGAATAAATATCGTCTATTATATAATATATGATATAAACTATGATTAGTAAAGTCAGTTACATTTACAGCGCAAAACAGTGTCGGCAGTGAAGATATTAATCAAACGTGCGATTACGTTGCGGCTCGTCATCGGGCACTTTGCTTCTTTTTTTATGCAAGCTGCCTTTTGAAGGGCAACACTGTGATCGGGCATACTCAACGATGAAACCTACATGAAACGTATATTATAGGAAAATTTAATTGCAGAAACACTCTAACGTATCAAAAGCATTCGATAATTTTTTGTTTTTCTCTGTAAAACACAACATGTATCTTTTTCACTGAATTAATATCAGATGAAACACAAAGATTTGTATTGTGATGCGTGATTGATTACATATTATTAATAAAATATAATTAATAAAATATTTTTCAAATGCTTCAACACTCCTGCAATCTTCCCCTCAGAGATACGAACCTAAATTAATCACAATACCTTTCAATCAGGTCGTATTTTTACGGTAAGTTTTGTAAAAAATATCGTTATAAGAAATCTTCTTCGTAGCGGACAGCAATTTATTCAACTTTTTGGTACACATCCATTGGTGCGACATCACAATTCATGTAAATGTGTTAATAATTATTCCTTGTTAATATTAGTATCTCGATATTTATTACGATCTTTTCTTATGCACGAGCTTATTACATTTGTGGAAATGTGTATGTTGCTTCAAATTTGCAACGAATGTCAGTTATCGTTCACACGATTTAACTGAATTAGTTATATCTTGTTCAATTCATTAAATCAAGTATATCGCTTTATTTCGCTATTCAATTCTTGCGTGTGATTATTTTCTGTAATTACACGAGTCTTGACGATTTATACATACATTGTAGAATGATAGCTGTATTAAAGTGATAAATAAATTATGCTACTTAACCTGCAGATCGATTTGTATAGTTATATATTGCCTAGCTTTAATGCTGATGATAAAATGATATGGTAATAGTAGAATAAGGTTAATAATAATAGTTATAATAATTATATTCAGGTAACTTTAAAAACATTACTAAATTATGTCTATAAATATAAAAGCAACTATGTGATTTAATTAAACGATTTTTTTTTTATAAGAATGGATAATTATCAAATTAAGATTCTGCACATTATTCTATAAAATATAACGTTAACTTAATCCAACAATAGAGTGATCGGTTCTACTTCTGTATCTTTATTGCTTCAGATTTTATCGTTTCACTTGGACGTAAAATAACGATCCTTTTCCTTTTCATCTCTCTAAGATGACCGATATACTTCTCGTTCACTCCTCTTTGTACAAATCACAGATTTTTGTAATAAACAATTAATGCGCTGTCCTTGGAACCTGCAACGCAGGTTCTGGGCAAGTACAGCTCGCTATTTCTCCCTTTTTTCCTTTTTATCTAAAAATATGACATGCGACTTTGACGTACTTCGCTTAAAATCTGTCCCTTATAAAAAGTCAGTCTCATCGTCTATAAGGTCGCGATAGTGTCTTAGTCTCTCTAGAGGTCTATGTACACCATTTGCGGCGAGGATAACGATGGTGATCAATTGTTCAAAATTGAACGCTCCTCGAGATTCACCGGCGCTAAGCTTCTACGCTAATCAACAGACCTTAAGTACACGCGACTTAAAATTTTGATATTCGACTCTCCGTATGTATATATACAAAATATTAATAAAAATGACATTAATGAATAGAAATTCGAAATATTTACTTAACGAAATTAACAAAAGCTAAATATATAGTTGCTAATGGTATTTATTCCAAGTAGTTTACGGCTTTACATAAATATCTTTTTTCATGTATTTTTCTATGTGATATTTTTCTCACTCACTCACACTCTCTCTCTCTCTCTCTCTCTCTCTCTCTCTCTCTTCAGCAACATTATTTACGAATCTCGTAAAACGCTACCGAAGCGTCGGATGAAATTAAATACATCATGCAACGTGTGCCGAAGGTGTGTCCATAGGACTGCGAAAGAATACGCGATCTCGTTCTAATACTGCTCTCAAATATTAAAATAAATTACATTCACACCCTGTTCTTCCACGCGGCACTTGTTTAAAATTCTCTTAATCTAAATTAACGACACACGTTCGGATCATCCATTCTCGGTCTCATGACAAACTAGAATGATTTGGAATTCGATCGTAGATCATAATTATAAACATGCCTTTTCGGAAGATCCAATACCCAAATAAAAACGACTAACGAGAAACGAATTTGAGAATTAAAAAAACATTTTTAAACACGACATAAAAATTATAATTTAATACAGTACTAATTAATAAAATGCTGTCAAATTTTTATTTTGGCGCCCCCTTCCATATATGAAATTTTTCATACACGAAATCTTTCATTATTATATTTGATTATACATAATTGCATAATATATAATTATATATAATATTATTATATTGCGGTTATAATTATTTACATTTTTTTGCAGATATTGGATTTTCCCGAAAGAATCTTTTTGTTTCATGCGCCCTATTTGATTAAAAAAAAAAAAAAAAAAAAGGGGAAAAAATTGTATCTCACAAATGTACAATTTTCGCCGCAGGATACCACCGATATCCAGCGCCGCGTCGAAGGGAAAACGTTGTCGCGTGTCTTAAAACTTCCCCCCAAATTCGACCTATGATAAAATTCTGTCTTACAATTAAATGTCTTGTAAAGTCTCAAGAGTTAGAACTATAAAAAAAAAAAAAATAAAATTTACAACACAGAATTCTTATTTTTTTTTTTGCATAACAGATCCTTCTGATCCCTTCAATACCTCGTGGTCATAAATTTATCATTGAGGTACATTATTTTTAAACTTTATATCATATTGCATAATTATATTAACTGACCACTGACTGGAACGAATTGGAACGAACGTTCGAGCGATCGTGAAGCTAGAGAAACGTTTGACCAATTAGAATGTTAAAACAGGTTGAATTTAATATTGTGAGATTGATATTGATTCGGTGCATATCGCGTTTTATTTAACTTTACTTGTGCATAATGTATAGGTCTATGTGTGTTGTTCTTTTTCGAAGAATTTTTAACTAGTAGTACAATAAATTAAAATGAAACAACTATATCTGTCTCATTCTAATTTATTGAATCAGTGCACATCAGTTCAGAATTTGGAGTGGAAAAGGAAACAGATTTTATGTGATTTATAATAAATACACATTAAATTCCGACGTATTGTTAGAAAAAAAGGCTGTTATAATTTGTAGTGTTAGACAATATAAATCTCCTGAAGAGCTTCACGATCGTGCACTGGATAAAAAGAATAAAACCAGGTAGACAGCTGAACGGATAGCAGGACACCTGCCAGAGATAACAAGAATTTATTCGAAAACGATTCCTATCGAAGTTCAATTCTTTCTCGGTTATCCTGTTATGGCTAGTATCCGAAATGATAAAGATTTTCGAACTGTATCTTGTAATCAAATAGAAAGTCAATTTCGATCGGAATTGTTTTTGAATAGATCCAACGCGTGCAGTTGATGAAATTGAATAGATTAATGATGCATGACATCTCGAGCATCATCATTTCGGCTCCTCTATCCAGTTTTTTCGCGGTTATACAAAATGGCCCACGAAGATATAGCTCGTTCTTAATACTAATATCGATAAAAATATTATTACTATTAGATGCGCAACTAAGTTCTCGCTGTTATTTTGATGCATTTTCATCAAAATAACAGCGAGAACTTAGTTGCGCACCTAATAATAAAATATGCACAGTAACTTTCATGCTAAACAACTTTCTTCAATAACATGCATTAACAAACGATAAAACATTTTTTTCAAAACGTAATATTTTTAACTTTTCTCCATTCATAAAATTTTTATAGACATTGATTAACACCGAGCTATCTTCTCGTGCAATATCATCTTGTAAATAGGAAACCGGTCTAACCTGGTTCTATCTGATCTATCTCCAGCTCTCGGCTATGCTACGAGCGATCAAACTCGCGAACTTTATTTCGAACGAGATGAATAGAGAGGGTTTCAGCCAGCGATCAATGTTGCAGCGAATGTAAGCGTATCTTCATTACGGTTATCATTGTCACCGTCATCGTCATTGTTATCGTTATCGTAATCGTCATTGTCGTCGTCGAGCTGCCGCTATGGGGCCCACCACCACGCGGCCCAAAACCACCAGCCCGGCTCAACATTCCCGGACCACCGCCGCCAACACCCATGCCCATTCCAGGACCCCCGATGCCCCGAGCCCGTCCGCTGCCGCCACCGCCGACTCCGAGTCCGCTCCCTCCTGGAAAATTGAGAATGCCTAAGATAAAAGGGGATAGTTAAAGCTGTTCTCGAAACGCGAGTCTCGATATCGACGTTCCTCCTCCTCCATCTTTTTTTTTTAACGCCATTTTAAATGGAATAAAGATATTCCATTATTTTTTAATTAATTAAATTTGCTTATACATAAATTAAATGTATTTTAATATATTTAGGATAAATAAATTTTTCCATGAAACGGTTTTTATATTTGACTTTCAATTTTTCGGGGGATGTTAGAGAGGCGAAGGAGAAGCGTATTTAAAAAAAAAAAAAAGAAGGTAGTGTGAATGACTTAGACTGGATATATGTCGGTTTCTAATATTTTAATCAAATTTAATGAGCGACCGCGGTGAGGAAACTTGCGATTGCGGCAACGAGAATAGGAAAGATGTAAGATATCGATTAGAAGGTCTCCGGAGGATCATTAACGACGTGTTTCTTTTCCTATTTTCACTTTTGAAACGTCAGTCCTCCAGAGCGTTACTTTTTGTCCTGATGATTTGCTTTTTCGCGAAGGAAACTTCGTCGTACTTCAACTCCGATTGTCGAGGGCATAAAAAAAACTCCATCGAGATCGGAGATAAGCGAAAAAAGACATTCGCGCACAATGCCTGCGATCTCTGATTTTCAACACTTAATTTTAATTAGCGTAATCCCCGCGGGAAACGAATTTGTACAAAAGTATCACAGAGAGCCATTATTTCTGTGTGTGTGCGTGTGTGATATAGTTTATTTTTTTTCACTCTTTCGCAAAACTGGATTCGTCGAGAGAGTGTCTGGATGCGCTTAAATTCGATTCAACGTCACGCGAGGGATCTATCGATTATACATCATCAGCACAAAAAGCGGCGGTTGATACAATAATTCACATTTAATGTTCAATACGTTTAAATACAAATATCCGTACAACGAGATACGAACATTGATCTGTAACTATACTGTGTCGTAGTTGCGTGTTTCTATGTATTTATGTATGTATATACTTAATCGCTGTGTGTACGTGTATATCGCATTGTTGTAAACACTGATGTTATAACGAGATACTAGACTCGCCTAACGACGATAACTTTCGCTAATTCAGAGTTTCCGTAGACTATATATGTATTTTTATGTCATAACGAACAAGAGAAAAATATGATGAATATATCATCGAGAATGTCGCGAGTGTTCTCAAACGAGGCCGAAGAAGCCGAATTTTTTTCCTCTCTAAAATTTTTGAGTGTTCCCAAATTGTCGCATTTTTCTTCCGTCAGTATCTTGTAATTTGAAATATTAAAAAATATGCAATTTACTAAAAACTAACTGTAGTATTATATTCGGCACTAAACAGCCAAAATTTATGAATTAGGATTACTTCGGGTAAGTAACTTTACCGTATGTTGAAATCCATGAGGAAATTCTTTATAAATTCATTATTTTTTAACCAAGACAAATGCGACAATTTTATAAACACCCCGCGTATTGTTTACTAAGCCATTATTTACTTAGCCATAATCAATATTGTGCAACTAAAGTACGACGCTATGAAGAAGCTGTTTTTTTCGATGTATCAGTTTGCTGTTACTTTTCGGACGTAATTATATCTATCGGTATATCGTACACGGCTAATACTATATCGAAATTAATATATCGGCATTAAAAATTAGATCGAAAGAGAGGAAGAGAAGCTTCGCTACTAATCCATTTGTTTCGTCAGTATATTTTTTCTTTTTGCAATTCTCGTTAGTATTTCCTTATCCTTATCACAGCCATCGTTAGCACTACTGGACTTCGGGATTAACCATTTCGCACATTCTTCGATCCGTTAGACCTTACAATTTACTACTTAACAGTTAAAATTTAACCTAATTACAATTGCATCTTTCGATTAGACGCCAAGTCGAGCTCGCATTTCGGACATCCAGTCGCAAAAAAAAAAAAAAAAATGAAAGACAGAATCGATTCTAACATTACAATAATAGATATAAATTTTATTGATGCTTGCGTAAATTAGAAATTATTTAGTTGCTAATCCTTCATGTTTGATATTAAATAATTATCTATACATCGGCGTTTAATTTGTATATTTAATTTTTACATTCGTCGATAGATTTTTTTTACTCGAATTAAATAATATCACAATACTTTCGCCAATCGGATTATCCCTAAACGATGGAAGTTTCTCTCATGGCGCATGGAAAGATGCCTTATATTAATCTATCTACCTTATTGAAATGAAGTTTCCAACGTTTAATTAATCTTCTTATCCTCTAGCAGCAATCGTGCTGTGCAACATATTGCGTATCGGTTCATCAACCAATCGATCGTCGAAGATCATTCAAATCATGTGGAGATTTTTAATAATAAATATTAACAATCAAATGTTTCAAATATTTAAATAGAGAGAAAGAGAAAAGGAAAGCGCCAACACGCTCATGTTTTAAACGAAGCTTCGACAAAAATCAAACTATGTAAAAAAAGGTATCAAAGAGAAAATAAAAAGTATCAAAACAATGAAGTTGATGAATGCTTTTTCTTCTTTCTACATGACATTCGGCGTATAAACTATCCGTGAACGCGGATTGGCGTTTAAAAATGTAGTCCATCGAAGCTCGCAGCTCTCCGACGATCGATCGGTCAGTAACCGAAGCGGGTCAAATGCCGGCGCATTCGCAATATTAAATTCCTAAAAGTTCCGACATCGCTCGCCCTTACGCGAAGCAGCATCTAAGTATCTTACGTTGAGCAAGGTGGATCGTGTCCTCAATCGCGTTACGTGATTGGGATTTCAATCCCTAACTGGTAATGTCATCGGCGATCTTCAAGCGTTTATACATTCCTCTCTATTAACTTCCTAATTAGCATGTCCACCACCAGGTATGATTCAATCAATCAAGATTTGAGAGATGTTTTTATGCGGTCTTCTCGAAATCCTCTGAGAAAAGATTATTCCGCGATTATTATGTAATTAATTTTATAATTATCGTATATAAGTAGACGCCAGTTAGGGATGGAAACTGATCTTTCGCAAACGCGATCTACGACAAGACAGAAGAAAATGAAGTGTGATCAGACACGTGGAACAAATAATCGCAGCATAAAGCATTGAAAATTATAGGAATTATCTGATTGTGAATAGCATTTTCGACGAAATCATCTTTAGGCAGTTATCTTTGATGCTATTTTTGCAATCATTGACCAAATAACTTAGACTATTTAACATACGATATTGAAATAATAACACATTTTATAAGTATTACTATCAAAGGCTGTATATCGATATTCTTATTGTAGTAAAGACATCTTATTTTATATCGTTTCGCGGCGACAAATGGTTGCATTATTATTATTATTAAGGAATCTCGCGCAATTACAGAATTTCGAACGAGAAAAATTACCCGTACTGTTGTTATGTTCCAAATGTAATCGCATTTCATTTCTTTCTGTCGCACGCAACTGATAAGATTGCGATAAATCCACGGAGGATGGACGATTGTCAGGGTCGAAGGACATACATGTTACTTCTAGCTCTCAGGATCCACCTCTCTCCGGCTCTCTCATCGCCGGGTCAATCGTTTAAAGCGTCGTTTAAGATTCAAGAGAGACGAAAGAGTCTAACAGCGAGAATCATTAAAGAGACCGCGAAACGATGCAAGGTTCTATCCTACAAAAATCGAGCGATAACTCGTCTATCTCTCAATATTGTGTATTGTTAATTAGCTAATTATTGATACCGCCAAATGTATTCGGTAGCATGACTCTTCGCAACGCATCACAGACCAATACAATCAAATGGAAGGCCGAGCTTCATACATTGATATTCGTTTGCATCTGGTAACTGATATATTAAAGTATCGATAAGTGCGCTCCAAGTGCTATAAAAATCAACTCTTCAACATCGATCTTAATATCTTTTCACAACTTTTGTCTTGTCCGACTCTAACAAATACTTCGTCTCTCTAATCTTATATATACAGATTAGAATTTTGTTTCCATTTCCAAGTTAATTTTATCAAGATAAAAACATACAACAGAAAAGCTGTCTTTGAGAAAGAATTTTTTCGGAAATACACCAAATTAATTTTTTTATTTTAATCTGTTTCTACGTCTTTTCTCTGTGCTTAAAAATCATCTTCAAAATTTGAGACATGTATTATAGCTAAAAAAAAAATCAACTGTTGTACTGTCTTAAATGTACGTTTCATTTCGCTTTTTCCATTCGAGACTGCCACCGAGAACATAGTCGGATGCTCATCCTCAGCTTGAGGAAGCATATGTGTGTGATATTTTTTTGACTAAATTTTAGAAAGATATTGATCCCTACTAGAAGAAACGATGTTTATTAATTATTCATTTGATCTGCAAATTTTACTAGACTGTAGTGGCTATAACTACAAAGTCTGCCGCACATGTTATTTTATGTTGAGAATTAATACTATCTAAATAGCAGACAATTGAGAAGTTTATTCTCGGATTTTGTTATTTTCTAAATCATCAAGATCAATCTCGCTTGATTATTCTTGTATGTATTACGTGTAACATCTTACGAAGGATCGCTGTATCTCTAATCCAAAAAGGATATTTAAAAAAACGCGCTGTCAAAATCTATTCAAATTACGTATTATTAGGTGTTGGAATTAATTCGTAGCGTTTTTTAATGAAAGAATGTTATTTATTTCACATGAGCATTAAAAAATACATTAATGAAAGTACTTCCCATCACTTGTAAAACGCTACGAATTAATTCCAACACCTAATAATTAATCAACCTTCGCAGTGCACGGTAACAATTCTACCGTGATGTTTGGAAATAACAAAAGCCGCATAGATTTAAAATTATGAAACAGATAATATATCGTTGCAATTGTTAGGGCCGGTTGTTTCATCTTTGGATAAACTATGTGGTAATTTACCTACTGGATAAACAAAAGTAAGAGAGTAAGATAGTGAGCTGAAGTTTACCGAAAAGTGGAAACAATCCAGCCTTAGACTCGTTGAATAATTGTCATTTATTTTGAGCAAAAATCATATTGCGGTATTTGGTGTATAATTGTCTCGATATAATTGCAGCCCAAGTTATATCAAGAAATTACGATTTTCTATTAAATAGAATCACATCTCTCTTCAAATTTCTTGCCTTACGAATACAAACGCCAAGATTGTTGGCCTAGATTTAATTTAAAAATCATTTATGAAACTTTAATAAATCTTCTCTAATGTAAATATAATATTTTCAATCCGCTAATATACAAAATCAATCGAGTCTTTCCAAGACGAGACTAAGAAATAGTCCTACTACAGTTTACTCCTCGTCTGTGTTTGTCTGTGTTTGTCTTGTAAATTTACACATCACACTTCTGTTGGAATACACTCGATGTTCTTCGATATTTTTGCCAACGCCAACTTAAACGCTAAAATCAACTTAAACTTTTGGAAATTACGTAATTCCTAATTGCATAAAACGAGATACAACATAACGTAGAATTAACGCAATTTATAATAAACGATTCGGCGAGCGCAATTTACACAATTAACAAACAATTTGCTATCTAAGACCGTTTGGATACCGCCAAGCAGAGAACGTTCCTCGCACGATTACAAATCACATTGATGGAACACATTGCGAGTAGGTTTACGTCTATAATCCCAATTCTGTGAATTGAAGTCGCGAAGCCTTCGTTTGATTACAACTGCAAGGACGGTCGCGTGTGCGTATACATGACATTCGGAACGTTCAACGACAAGGCGGCGACAACAATAACAACAACACTTGTCGCTTTTCAGTATAGATAATGAGCATAGCGCTGATATTTATTCCTCGTCGAGTACAGACGCTCTCCTTCATGAGTCAAGAGGCATGCATAGAAATGAAAACGTCATTGATTAGGTCTTTCATATAAATTCCATTTTTGCGCGTTACAACGGCTCGATAAGGACACAGCATCATGCACTTGGATTGTTTACTAAAGCATAAAATCGCAATCAATCACAGCCAAATCGCTAGATACAAATCGTATTTTCATGAGCGAGCTTTCATATCCTCTTTTTTTTTTTAACGAATTATTAATATCTGAACGAACTAATTGGGAAATTAATCTTCAACTTAAAATATTCGTATTTATTTTAAGAAAGAAGTATTAAATAATTCCATTTTCCTTCAAACAGCTAAAACATAACAATCGAACGGTTGACAATATGTAATTTACAAATCGCCTAACTTGCTTTGGATTCGCTTAAAATTAAACAGGACTGGAATAGAATTACCAGTGGAAGACAGAACATACACATGTTTGTGAAAACAAAATATATATTTTATATATATATACATATATATATAACAAAATTGTATTATACAGAAACTTAAACAACGCCTTAGTCGCGCTAAAGCACAAACAGCATCAGCCATATGGAACATGTTTAATATCGGCGGATGCGAAGCTACTGTGTGCTCGATATAATATTGTACATGGGCAACGGTAGTACTTTTAACAACAAAGTATCAAGCAAAAAAAACGAACAATAGCAGCAGAGCTAGAAAAAAATAACAGAAGATAGCGAATCGTAAATAATTGATCCAACTAGCCAGCATCCAAACTGAAAGTTTCTATCAACGGCATTTTATTTCTTTTTCCTTTTTTTTTTCTGTGCGGCAATAGAGTGTCTCCCGGTGTGTAAGGTGTTTATATATCGCAAATGCCGCGCGTGTTACTGACTAGCCGTGTCTCGTGTACATAATTGCACCACGCGTACCTCTCGTCATCAGATCACACACAAGACTCTTCTATCACAAACACTGCATTCTTGCCCGCTCAATCATATATACAGAAGAGCCCTTTAAGTGGCTTTGTTTTTTCTCTTTTTTTTTTTCCTTTCATTTTTGCTCGGAAACCGAGCGAGACTTTTTTTTTCTCTTATATTTCGAATCATGCGCTTTGAAAAAGCAGAAATAAAAGAAGAAACGAAGACGTATAAAGAAGTAAAGAAACGCGGGAAACCGTGTCTCCAATCATTCGATGCGAAGAGATCTCTCCGCGTTTTTAACGTGCAGTCGTGTGTATAACGTGTCAGAATATAAACACCCTTTCGGTTCTCTGTGTATACAAAAGGTGCTTAATGCGTTAAGTCGTGGTGGTCTGATTTAGATGCAGCCATTTTATCTGACAAAACATTTCAACGTTAGACAAACAGTATGACATAAGGAAAAAAAAAGAAAAAAAATACATTGTATCTATAAATAGCAATCTATGCTACAGAGTCAACCGTATTCGTCTGTCTACGCTGATATGCACGCGATAAAATTCAAGATCTTTATCCGAGACAGAGGAAAATATGTTAATGTGTGATGCAAGGCATCTCAAAAATACAGGATAGTAACGTGTGTCGCGGCAAGAAGCACATTGCGCCATATAAAAATGATCTACATTAGCAAATCTGAGAAATGTATCGAGATACGAGAAAAACGAATATACGCTCGATCAAAAAAATCGTGTTTGACATATATCAGGCAAATAGTATGATATATATATATATATATATATATATATATATAATAATCTTTCGATCAAACGAAATAATTGTAATAAACATCGAGTTTCAACTAGTGCTCTCCTATATAGACTAGGCATATTACAACAATCGTAATAGAGATGCAAATTATTTATATATATATATTTTTTAGAAGTGTTCGAAGCCAAAAAATGCAAGCTTCACCAGGCAGTGCTAATTCTGTTTTTACTTGTTCAAGAGAGAGCTCTGAATTCCAACGAGAACAATCGCGCATAAGAAATTCGCGCTTAATTTATCGATTACCACTGCCAAGCTATAAGATAAAATCTAGTAATGCAGCGGTCTCGCAAGATATAAAATTACTTACCGCGGCTTTGATTGTATCCCGCCTGCCAGCCCGCATAATACGCCGCTTTTTGTTTGCCGTGTTCCTCCGCGATTTTTACGCTAAGCGGCTCGGATCCACCCTCCGGTATTGTACCGTGAAGTCGTGCGATAGCCTCCTGAGCTTCCTCCCTCTTATCGAATCTATATCGGAACAAATTAAAAAGCAATTTTGAGTTCAATCAAGTTTTAGATAAAACAATCGTGAATGTATAAAATGTATACCTCATTACCAGAGAAAGGCAATAATAATTTGAAGTGTGTAAGTTAAAGTGAGAAATTCTTAATGATCTCAAACATATTTTACACAGTACAAATTTCTGTTATTTATTTTTAAGTTTAATAAAATCGAAATAGGATAACCAAGCATTTTAGCAAGATTCCCAGCTGTTGGCATAGATTGCAATAACTATTTCCAACAACCTATTTTCCACAATTCTGCTATCTCTAGTTTTATTCACGTTTTGCAGTTATCTGGGCCAAACTAAAGGGAGCATATCAGAATTGTGCAACTAAAACCAGGAGCTGTACACAAAAATACTTTGGCAGGAAACTATCGCAAAATAAGTACGCGTATACGAATATATGCACGACCGTCGTTGTGTAACGATATAGTATGATTGTCGCGAGCAGCTGTTTTGAATTTGTTCCAATCTTCAATACCGATGCGTTATTTATACTCGACGAAAATGTGCAAGTGTCATAAATCGACATATTTGTTAAATAAACTAGTTACCGTCTCTCTTTCTCATAAATACGGTACTTATAAACGTAAACTTTTTATTAATATTTAAAAGGAGGGAAAATCGGATATGATAAAAAAATAATTATCTACCTAACAAACGCTACTCCTCTCGGTAAACCGGTCAGTTTATCCCTCAATATATTCTTCTGCACAATATTGCCGTATTTACTGAAGAGTTCATCGATTTGGCTTTCCGTTATATTTCTGTAAAAATAAATTGTGTCTTTAAACATAATATTTCCGTATTCAATTCTTGATCTTGAAACTATCTCAAATATAAGGAAATATAAATAAGGAAAAAAAATTCTATTGTGAAAGAAACAAGAAGTATGACTAGGTAAATGTAAATTATATGTATAATCCTTGCGTCGAAAGACGAAAATCCAAACAAGAAAAATAATTACCTTGGTAAATTCGTAACGTAAAGATTGGTTTCTTTAATTTCTTCTCCAGAAGGCCGAGCGAACGAGACCTTCAGACGTTTATTTTGCACTTGAAGACCATTTAATGTGCTTATCGCCGTCGCCGCGTCCTCAGCTTTCGCATAGTTGACAAAACCAAAGCCGTAGCTGTATCCAGTCTGAAAAATGAAACGTAAAATTAATTTATAAAAATCATTTATACGAGATCTCAAATAGAAAGTATATGGCTTGCCTTATAATCCTTCATGACTCGACAGGATTCGACCGGACCAATAGTGACAAATAAACTGTACAGCTCCTTCTCATTCATGTTTTGCGGAAGGTAATTAATAATCAAATTCGTTCTTGGTTCCTCATTGCCTTTGATCTGTTGTTGTTGCTGCTGTTGTTGAAACTGGGACTGCGGCTGTTGCTGCTGCTGCTGATCTCGCTGGTCAGTCATTTTGTGGCACTGTTGCTGCGGATCACCTCCCGATGATGAAATCTGATTTGATGCGACGATCTGATTCAACGCGACGATCTGTTGCGGTTGCTGTTGCTGCTGCGCGACCGAGTCCACCACCAGCAGTTGGTGTTGCGATTGCTGTTGTATACTCCAACTGGTACCGTCCAGCGAAACGACCATCGACGGGAGGATCATCGGCAAATACAAAAAATATAAACAAATTCATTACTACGTCTTCCCCGTACGACAACGCCGCTACGCTCGTAGGCCAGTCTGCGCCCTCGAATGCTCTCATCTTTCTCTCTCTCTCTCTCTCGCTTTCTCTCGCTTTCTCTCTAAGCAGTCTCAAAATAAATAGAAAATAAATGTGCAATATATGTATTGATGCCAGACCTGTGTGTGAGAAACAAACAAACAAAGGCAAGTAAGGACAAAAACAGAATCAGATGGCAGGCGAAAATCAAAGTAGGCAAGCATAAGTAACGAATATCGTTAAAAAAAAAAAATAAATGCTTTGCATGGACAACAAAATTAAATATTATAGAAATATCGCCTCGCGAACTTTAGATTTTCTTTTCTTATACTAATGTAAAACTCAGTTTACACAATCATTTACGTGTCAATGCAGCTTTAAACGCATCTATTTAATTTGAGTCTGATTTTTACATGTCTCGTGTAAGAAGGGGTAGTAGCTCCACCAAACGCGATCGGCAAAGGATCGAGACGATTTCGAAAGTAACGCGATTTACTTTGTTCATCGCGAGTACCCGTACGAGTCTAGCGATATCGAATTTCATTGAGTGCCCCTCCACCCCCTCCCTCCTCTCACCCCTTCCCCGCGCCTGGCGGGAATTCGTACGTCGACGAGAGACAGGGAGTCACGCGCGTTCGTTCATTCACGCCTCGAGGCCTGAGAAACACGCGCGGACGAAACGGAGAAAATAAATTTCCGCGTACTACTCGCTTATGTTTACGAAGCAATTGTGATCGTCATCATCGTCGTCATCGTTTCAATGACGACGACGATGTCGCGACGATGTCCTCCTTTCGTCGTCAACAAAAGCGAACGGAGAAAACAATAAAAACACGACTACAACTAGGACGAGTAAGGTAGAGAGGAAGGACGGGGGGGAGAAGAGGAAGAGCGAGCAGGGATCGAAGGGCGTGGAGGAGAAGGAAAGGGAAGGGAGGCGGAATTTTCCAAGTTCGCGAGGAACGTAACGTAACCTTTTGGCCTTATTTTGAAGAGGCCCGGGAAAGAGCGCGAGCTATCCGAGGGCCCCGGCGGATTCGTGAATCGACCAAGCTATCAGAGTGTAGGGAGGAGAGGGACGGGAACGGAGCGGAAAGAGAGAAAGAGATATAGGTGCATAGGCGTCTCGCGAGGTGGGAGAAGGAAGCGAGAGAACGGTGCTGGATAAAGGAAGCGGAGAGGCGACGGAGAAGAAAGGAAGGGTCGGTTTCAGTGTATGTGTGTATGTGTGTGTATCACGTATGATACGATTCTTACGTGTGTCGGTATACGTACCCGAGTGATCACGGAACGGAGTAAAATCGAAGAAGAGCGCGAGCGAACCGCTCTCTTTCTCTCTCTCTCTCTCTCTTCCTCTTCTCTCTTTCGCGTCGCTTTACGCGCCGCTAATGCGCACCGACGACGGTGGATAATTATGTAAGCGCGCGTACTGTCAGCATCGCGTCCGTCGCGTTACTATCCGTGCTGCGTGCACCTAACCGACGTAATCCGTCACTCGCGAACGCGCGCTCGTTGCGCTCCGCTCCGCTCCGCCGGACGGACTCCCGACAGTCCCGACTCCAGTCCAGCGGCGCCCGGGAACTCAGCGGCCGCGCTCGGCAGAACGCGTGACTTCCTCCGGCGCGGTGCGGCGCGGCACAGTGGAGAAAGAGAGAGAGAGAAAGAGAGAGAGAGGGAGAGAGGAAGAGGGGAGGAGGAGAAGAAGAAAAAAAAAGAAGGAGAGTGCAGCGCGCGCGCGCGGCAGCAAAAGAAGATTGGCGAATGCAGCACGACTGACACACCGCACGCGAGCGCACTGACTGAGCCCCAGCCCTGACCTGTCTCTCGCTCTTACAAGTCTCGCGCGACACCCTCTCGCGGCACGCCGCCCCACTACCCGACTACTATGCTCTGCTCCAACTCTGCTCCAACTCTGCTGCGCCGCGTGACGGAACGCGACGTGCGCGGTGAGCGATGCGCGACGCACAGCGCGGGTCCCGCCTAAATAGCGAATTCGGTCACTCGTCTACTCCCGCACTGCATGCACTGCATGCACACCAATACACCCAGGAGGTGGGGGTAAGATACTTAAAAAATTGTATTCAAATACGCAGAGAAAAGATTTCTTCGATTTAAGGAAACGTTTCTTTGCTATACAGTTAAAGAAAAGATGTCTTTGATTTATTTGTGGAAAAAATTTCTTTGATTTAAACATTATTTTTTTAAATCAAATAAAATTTATTTGATTGAAAAAAATAATGTTTAAATCGGAGAAATTTTTTCGTATAGCAAAGAAACATTTCTTTAAATCGAGGAAACCCTTTTCTCTGGGTGCGAGATACAAAATACTCTCGATAAAAAAAAATACATTTGAATACGTATTTTAAATACATGTATTTCAAATACTGCCCATCCCTGGCTAAGATACAAAGCTAGAGGTGCGTTTCATTTCACGTACGATGTGCATGATGCATCATTTATCCTTGTTGTTCACCAAATGTAAACAAGGATAAATGATGCATCATGTGAAATGGTTTTAGGTTGAATCAACAATGATGCGATTTTAACTTCCATCAAAAAAAATTTTACATAATTTAAATGTATTTAGTATTTACAAATTTAAAATACAAAATATTAAAAAAAAAGTATTTAAATGCAAAATACAAAATGTATTTAAATAAGTATTTTAAATACATGTAAATACTGTCCTAAATACATCCCACATTTATTTTAAAAACGTAATAAGTATTGTAACGTAACGTATAAAGCATCTTGACCGATGAAACACGATACCGCTCTTATAAAAATGTAATACTAATATTGGCCAATTAATCACTGATTTTCGGTATTAAAAATACTACTGCTATAACAATATTTTTAATACTTAAAATAAGTAATTAATTGGCCAGTACTAGTATTAAATTTCTACAAGAGCGATATCGTTTTCACATTCATAATAATTGCGAGCGTTTTCGGGCATAAATATTAGACTTGTTACATTCAAACTGAAAGCTAATATTTGTGCCCTTCGGGCCACAACAGTAAGAAAAAATCTCCCCGTTTACGTGATCTTAAGTTTGAGCGAGTATCTTTCTTGTCAATTTTTCTCTTTCCTTTCTTTTTGATGACGCTCGAAAAACGGATACAAGATCGGAGCATAGATACATAAGAGAATTGATCAATCAGTCCTTCCTTTCCATGAAATGGAGATCTCTGATCGGTTGATTCTTATGTTTCATGCGTTATGCAAAAGTCTGCGTTCTGGCCTATATGCGTCACGATAAATGGAAATACAATTTCTCGCACTTTAGTGACAGCGATCTCGTTTTTATCTATCGACTCGTGCGATACGTCAGTTTCTAAACTATTCTCAAGTTATTTTTATTTACGTTTAATCAGAAGTTTATCTACTTGCATCTCGAGTTTTCCTCACTGACTGACGCATAAAGGTTAATCTGCAACGTGCCCTTTGCTTTCTGTTTCTTACTCTTCATCACTTTTTACCTTTTGTCCTTTGCTCTGTTATTCTGTTTCTTCGTTTTCCATCGCCCGAGATAAAAGTTGACGAACTTTAGAAGAGATAAGAAACACATGACAAGAGACACGATAAAACGGTCGCGAAGAGGAGAAAAAAAAGCAAGAGAAAATAAGATTGTGCAAAATTATGTGTAAAATAATAATCTACATTTACGTCCATAATGTGAAGTATGTAAACTATGTTTTACGTGCTATCTATACTGGGGGAAAAAAAAAAAACATTACATCAACTGCATTATTTTAATTGAAAACAATTTTCATAAATACGAGCTCTTGTTTAATAAAATGTTATTTGTTTCAATACTGTTATTAAATCAACAAGGTTATTTTCAATCAAAATAATGCTCTTGATAAAACATCATTTATTTCGTAGTAAACAATCTCTGGATTATCCGAGGTTATGTTTATGTTCTTTGTTGTTGCACCGGATGACATAAAACTTCTATCTCGTTTATATATTTTTATTCAGCGAAATATTAAAGTCAGACATATTAACCATCATAAATTAATTGTACCTTTCTTTGTTGTATTAAGTGTTGGAATTAATTCGTAGCGTTTTTTAATGAAAGAATGTTATTTATTTCACATGAGCATTAAAAAATACATTAATGAAAGTACTTCCCATCACTTGTAAAACGCTACGAATTAATTCCAACACCTAATATTATCCAATTTATGATAATTTGTTTTACATTGTCTACATGAAAATATTCGTGTAAATTAAATAAACAATACATAAATATTTCAGGGTAAAGGTAAATGTAATACACAACAGAATTCTAGTAAAAAGCAAGAAATGGAAGCACAAAGAGCACATTGTATTAGCCTTGAATGTTCTTATGACTCGCCAAATTATTTTCAGAAGATGAAAAAGAAGAATATTCTCCAGACGAGTATATCGCTATAAAAATGCACTTCGGTCTGCATCTCGATGGACGAAATATATGATCCGTTTTTCTGTGACCGCACTGGAACTCTTTTTCTCGCTTTCGACAAATATCAAACACGTACCTATCTCGCTTCAAGTTCCAAAAGTGTGACACTAGTTCAGCCACAGAAAACAGACCTATAATTGGGCGTTGAGAATTTTGGCGCGTTTCCCCTGATTCTCGAATCGTCTGCCAATTTATTACTACACCGGACAATCTCACGAAATTGGGTCGACATTAAAAACGTTCATGTCGCTTCTGGAACGAGCGTCTTTCCGATGACGCCACGGCCATTAGCGAGTCCGCAAAAACATCGTAAAAATATTTTTTTCCAGGGGAAGAAGGGGAGGGGAGGGAAGGGGGAGGGAGAGGCAGTCACGAGACATGGGATACCGCAACACTTTTCACGGTAATCGCATGCAAGTCTCCATGCAAGTTGAATGAGAAGATCGATCGTCTTGTAGACGAGACGCCGATGTTAAACAGGTCGTGAAATATGGAAACACGTCGATCATACGTCGATCGCGATAAAATGCTAATTGCTCGCACGTGACGTATCCCTTCGCCAGGAATACTCGATCCTCGTCAATCTTTGCCATCCGTTTTGGAAAATATAGAAATATTTCAACGCTGCGAAACGCGTGAAATCGCTACGATGACTCGCCGTCGAGCTTTCGCGAGGTGTCGACGAACTCGGTTATTAATTATTAATTAGACGCAGAAAGTAAACCTCGCGCGTGTCTTTCCAGAAAGACACTCGAGTGTCTTTGTTACCTTTGATGTAATACCAGAGCTTCGCGACGGACTCTTCTAACGTTTCCGTAAATCGAAAGATTTATATATTTTGCATAATTTAAATTCTCAATATATCTCGTTTTTCTCATCCAGATATCACTGAGCTTACCTCACCGTTAAACCTTACACTAATACCGCAAAAAAAGTCCGAGGTCGTCGAACCTTCTTCGTTTCCGGAAAAAGAGCGACTACCAAAGATGTACCTCAATGCGGCCTCCCAGGACGAGATGGCGAACATTACGTTGTCGTTCGGTAACGAAGAAAACATGAAGGATACCACGATCCTCTCCTTGTTACGAATGGAGGGACGTACCGTCGTTTCGCTTATGCGATCGTTTCTTGTTTGCCTCACGTATTTTGTTTCAAACCGCAAGGTCGTTTTACACGATCGCGTTTTAACGGTCGAGGCCCGCATATAAAACATGTGTGCAAATAAGTTCTCATTCTTATCGGGAAACGACCGATCGCATCTTCACTCATTAATTTAATCTCCAACGTACGATAATTCATGTTTGCGTATTTCATTTCTAATATTAGAATACACTGGAAAAAAAAAATATATTTTAATTTCAAAAAAATATCTCTGCTCGTATTCAAAATTATTTCTTCGGATCAATGAAAATTTCTTTGAAAATAAGATATTGTATTTTCAAAGAAATTTTCATTGATCCAGAGAAATAATTTTTTTTTTTAATACGAGAGCAAAGAGATATTTCTATGAAATTAAGATTTTTTTTTTTCTGTGTACTAATATTTAATTACAACATTGGGAAATCGATTGTGTATTTCGAAATGAGATGAAAATTACAAGATGAAAAAATTTACTAGAATGTTTATAATTTTCAACAGCTAGCGAATTTGGTCACTTTTGTAATTTCACCTCGTTTAAGTAATGTCGTCTTGTTTTTTATAGCTATATTAACGTACAGCTATATTAAACGATTTATTAAATAGATAATGAAATTAATTTAATAAAATTTATTTCAAATCAATTTCAAATGTATGAAATAGATTACGAAATTTATTAAATAGCTTATGAAATAGGCTTGAAATTTGGCGAAAGAAAGAAGAAAAGTTTTACTGCAATTTCTATAGACATATGCAAGAATCACTTAATTTTTGTAAAAGTAACGAAAGTAACTTGAGACACTCAATACAGAGGACCGAAAAATCATCGATATACTGAGAGTAACATCATGAATGAATTTTTTCTTCGACACCACGTTTTTCTTTACAACAAACATCGAACTGTCAGACGCTCTGACAATGACTCACAATACACGAATCCAAACACGATGTACACGGTCGAGTAAACTTTTATATCGAATTACCTTTGCAGAGGAGATCCGATTGCGACGTCTTCCGCTTATTGTGCGCTCGCCTTTATCCGACGGTAACTCTGGACGACGCGACGACGTGCAGGCTAACGAAATACCGCGTGATTGGAAAATGCAAATGACGAGCGCGACGGAAAGTCACGTCATAATGGCAATTGGCACGCTCGGTTGCCACGAGCGACGGTTTCGCCTCGTCGACGACAAAACTCTGCCGGCTGCCTGCCTATACGAAAGGAAATTGGATTCTACTTTCGCGCTGCATTTCACAACGCTGTTCAAAGTTTCCAACTCGGGATGACGTTGTGTTCGCAGTCGTCACGCGCGAGATATATAAAACTATCCGGAACTAGAACGACCACGATAATCGCCACGCCGGTTACGAGGATGTATGAAAGTAAACAAGCAAACATTTGAGGGTCGCTCTATGTCAACGAGCGATGGACTTTTATTGCCGGCGTGATTTTTTTATGCGACGCGTCCCACGATTGTTGTAAGCCTCACGTTCGAGACGTGCAATTTATGTAATACGATTTAAAAATAGATATGTAAATCCTCCATAACGACGATCGCGAATCGATTTCTCTAAGCGCGAGAGAACCGATGATCTTATGAAACCTCGTGATTCTTCGCAAGATTATGGATACTTTTCAGCAAGTGTATGAAGCCCATTCTTGCGTAAGCGTAGGTGTAAGTGGTTGTAATTGTAATGGGTCGTTTACAATAAGCTATTAGTAATAAATCAGGGAGTCGATCGCGTATCTCGGAAATTACAAAAACAAATTCAGTAGATAATGATCAATTAAATTATGAATATTCTGGTGAATTTGCTTACTTTTGTCATTTTTACCTCATTTCGAGGTTACACATCACTAGAAGACAAAAGCTAAAAATTAACCAATTATAGTTTAATGTAAGAAGAATAATCGATTATGATTGGTCAATTTCTAGAATATTCATAGTTTAATTGGTCTCAATAACTAGTGAATTTGCTTACTTTTGTAATTTTCATCTCATTTCAAGATACTTCAATCAACTCCCTGATTGCTAATGACTTGTAAAAGACCCATAAGAATTGATTAATGAGTCGAATATTTTCCTCGTATTTGACTGTGATTAGTTAATTCTTACAACTACAACCACAACTATGTTTATGCAATTGTAGAATGGGCTTAAGAATCGATCAACCACAGTCCAATGTTATCTTCATATTCAACTGTAATTGGTCAATTTTTGCAACCACTTACAATTAAGCTCACAATTAAGCTAACTAACTGTGAAATGGGCTTAAAGCTATCAAATCCACTAGATTTACGTAAATGATTGTAGTTTTGAAAATGGACTCTATATTTGTTATACAAATTTTCCAAACGTGTTAATTGGCTGTAAAACATCGAGATCTCGGATCTCTCTATCTTAAAGTCAATCAACAAGAAAAATAATTTATCGTACGACAAAATCATTCTCGCTGGAAACGGTACATCAACGATATTAATAATTAATTACAATCCTTTCGTAATTAATTATGAAATGGTACTTTACGTCCAACTTGTGAAAACTTCAAAGTTATCAATGTGACGTTACGCGAAATTAAGTTGTATAGTTTTATACAGCGTTCTTTACTTTGGGAAAAGAGTATCGCATTCCCCGGCACTTATTTCGATCGATAAAATTGAGTTTAAACAAAGCTACAACAGTTTCAAATTTCACTGAAATAACGGGCGAAATTTTACGTAGCGACAACCCAATTCCGTCTAGCGTTAGTGGAGCGTGTGAGGGAGAGGGAGAGGGTGAGGGAGAGGGAGAGAGGGAGGGAAGAGGAGAGAAACAGAACGGTGTCGACTTACCGCCCTTGGAACTTCACGTGCTGCTCCGCGCTCCAATTCCGGGCGCATTTATGTGTCTCGATCCGTCGTGGCGCATAGTATCGACTGTATCGATTGTATCGACTGTATCGACTGTATCGACTGCCTTGCACTTGCCGCAGCGAGAACGATCTCCGCCGGTTTCACGGTTTCACGACGTCGCTCGTCGACCGCCACTCTGACGCATTCCACACCACGGAACACGCACACGAGTCTCACGCACGCGTGTGAACGTGTGAACCACACAACACAGACGAGAATTACACGCGCGAGCGCGCGTTTACCAATCCGATCGCGAACGAGCCGAATTGTTCGGCTGAAAATTCGCCAAAATTATCACGAGCGATACGTTCGGACCGCACCGCTGTATCGGATCGTATTGTTGTATCAAAAAAATTACGGCTACAACCGTGAAATTGCAACGGGGAACGATTATGGGTAATTAGGTTATCTTTCGTGGGCTCTTCGTTCACGAAACGCTCGCGGATGAAATTCAATTGATACGAAAGAGCAGAGATCCCGACGCGATAAAAAAAATTGAGCACTTTCGCGTCCCTTTGTGATCACGTAAAGCGAAGAAGAGATGTATGTACAACGTGATAACTCGACAAGGCGCGACGAACAACACCGACAACCGTTGTTCGTGCTGCAGATTATGCACTGCAATTGGACGCCATGATGTCGTGAAGGTTAGGATAATGCAAAGACGTATCTCTAGAGGGTCTCAAATCGAAGGTATCACACGCGTTGGATTCTTCATAAAAATTTTTTATTATAGTGCCAATAAATATTAAGATTAGATATGTCGTAGCTTGAGAACAGGGCTATATCGAGGCCGTTTTGGAGCTGCCTTATTTTTATCATTAAAGCAATCATTTTTGAGACTCGCTGTATTATGTACATATCATAAATATATATCAAATTAAAAGATATTTTGCGACAATTCCGTTGGGGAAAAGGAGAGAATAAATGAAGAATAAATACATATAATTTAGCATTAAAAAATCTAACATTAAAAAAATTTACTTTTTATATCTTGTGTGGAGAAAAAAAAACTATCCTATCCATCCCCGAACGAGTAATCGTCGCAATGTAATACAATTGTGAAATATCCTCAGTTTATGATGTAAACTTAAAATATATTTTTGAGTATTGTAAAAATTTACAAGAAATTATTTCTTGCCCGTCGCGCATATACAAAAGTTTAAATTTAATATATATAACTTTTGATAGAGCTTGCGCAAACAAGTTTTTTTTTACTTCAACTTCCAGCGTTTGACTATATATATATATATATATATATATATATGTATGTATATTTATATAAATATGTGTAAAAAAGTAGAAAGAGTTTGCGATGTACGCAAGCGAAGAAAGCGATGGAATGATATAAATATTATGAAAGGTACACTCTCTTCTCTTCTAACATATCTATAAATATTAGGATAGAGCGAGGCTTTCCCATTCATTTCTTGCGATAGTGTTCGTGTTTTTGAACATGTAAAGATCTTGTGCTTTCGAGAAGCAATCATGATTAAGGTAAGATAAATGTATAAAGTAGTTGTGAGCAGGTCACTGTAGAGGTATTGTTTGCTGCCGTAAATTTTATATTACTTTAATCAGGGTTGGTAAAAAACCATGTTTTAAGCATGTTTCAAATAAGTGTAAAACATGCTTAATTGCATATTTGAAGCATTAAAAACATATTTAAAAACAAACACAATGTGTGTCAAAAAAAAAAACATTAGTCTTTAAGAACCTTGACTTTAATGGCTTTTTACAGTAAACCATTATCTCGGTTTTAATCTTAAGCCGTAAGAAATTGACTAGTTACAGAATGTGAATAATTGATTATGGTTGTTCAATTTCTTATGACTTAAGATTTAAAGATAAAGACTTGTAGAAAACTCACAGGATTGAAACTGATGGAACAGTCTCGTCCTATCCTACTTGTATAAAAAAAAAACATCATTTCTGCCTCAATGACGGAATCGCATCGCTTGCGGCGAGTTGCTCGCGACTGAACATAAATAAATTATACTCGATATATAAATGTTGTTGCACACAAGGCACGCAAACCTGGCTGCGTTCGCTAGGAAGAAAGAGAGATCGACATGCAGTAACTTTGAAGAGAAGGCTCCTGGCTCTTCTCTTATCTCAACATGGAGAATCCTTTTACTTTTGTGAAGCGAAATGGTCTACAGTGTATATAACGCATGTTGCACTCTGGCGATGAGGCACGTACTGCACGTACCGGCGTGCTAATTTCATTCTCCTTATTCCAGGCATGTCTCGGTGATTCGATGCCAAAAGGACTGTAGAGTTTAGTCGGTGTGCGACCTAAAAGTTGACGGGAACGAGTTTGAGGTGTCTGCATATTGGATGGAGACTGTTGTTCCTCCAGTCGTTGACGTCTACGTGTGGAACTCTTAAATTTCTATACATAGGAAAGAATTCTTTAAGTATCATTTCGAATTAATTCCAACACCTAATATATTATTGATGTTATATATTTGTTATATTATAATATAATACATTAAATTTATATATCTAATAATATATCTTTCTACAATAATTATTTAATTTTTAAGCCATTATTTAAGCTTTAAAGTCTTAAACTGTAAGAAATTGACCAATTATAGTCGATTATTCTTCTTATATTCTTGATTATGATTGATCAATTTCTTATAACTTAAGATTTAAAAAACTTAGGTAATGGCTCATTGTAGAAAGCCATTAGACATTTACACTAAAATTTTTAATAGACATTAAAATGTCTTCTTATTTCTGTTACTTTATAATGAAATTATTTAACGCTAATTAATATAAAAATAATTGTTTTATAATTTCAATAGGATCAATTCTGATTGAACCAAATAATTAGAATCATCATTAAATATTAAATAAAGATGAAAAGATGATATTAATTTAAATTTGTTGAAATCTAGACAGTTCAATTAAAAGAAACATAAAAGGTAAAAGAAACATAAAAAGGTAAAATTCATTTCTTGTCAATTTGTTCATAAATTTTTATGTATCTTACCTGAGATATTGTGCCAAAAGTAGTACGCACGGAGGATATTGTCCTGGACAGTTTCTCGGCACCGTTTCGTAACGCTCGTCTCGAATCCGCGGATACGTTGCCAAGACTGATATTGTTCCAGGGCCGGTCGGTCGAATCCTTTGTCTTCTGTGGTTTCTCTTTCGCATCGTTGTTAGACGATCCCCGATCTTTCTCGAATCGATCTTGCAGACGCTGACGCAGATTTCGTGAGCTCCGCATCATCTCCGGCGAGTTTCGCACGCTTAGCACCTCCCGGTGAAACGTGAACGAGACGCTGCGCGAGTCTGGTCGCATCTTGGCGAAGCCTGTCGTCTATAGGTAATAATTGTATCGTCGTAAATCCTGGGGCCCCGTCCAAGATAGTCCTGTTCTAAACCTGAGGGATCGAAACGCTATCGCGACCGTTGGTAACCGTTTCTCAATGATTTTTGACCACCTGATGTGACCTGATATCCCATGGAACAACTAGAAGGGAAACTCTCGTTCCCATAACATTTTTATGGGTTTCCGCGCAACTCGCATCGGGAGGAACGATCTGATTGGTGGACTTGGCGCTTAATTTTGAAAACGTTCGCCGGAATTGCAATTTTCGAAAATTTAAAAAAACTACTGTTTTGTATTTCTCCAATACTTTTTTAATCCTCAGTGTTATATTATATTTTTTCAGTACATAAGAATATAATCAGCAAAGTGGTTGCACCATCGATAGTTCCAAGAATTACGATTTTAACAATTCGAGATTTTGAATAATCAACGCAGTATCACGCGAGAGTATAATCGTAATGAAATAGCGTTGTTTATATTTTTAAAATAATTTTCAAAACGTTGAGACATTCTTTGACAAAATCTTGTAGACGCAATGATATTAAAAAGAATCTTTAAGATACGTCTTTAGTTTTGAACTCGTGTTCTCTGAATCGCCTTTAAACGAAATAAATGCTTCGTACGAAACAAAGTATAATTTTTGCATTCGTTACTATACATTTATTCTGTAATACATCCTCTAATAATAAATCGTAAAATTAACGTTTACAAGCTAAAACCATTAAAGTTGTAGCAGTCACGCATTTTCTTTAATAATACGTCGCTAGCGCCTCTAGTTACTTTTTTACTCCGTGCATCTGACGCATATACCACGTGACGCGCAGTGACGGCCGGCCTTAGCATGGCGGGGGGGGAGGGGACGAGAGGAGGGGGGAGGGCGGCGGCGGCGTTGCCGTCAGTCAGTCGCGGCTCGCCTCGCGGCATTCGCGGCTATTCGTACCGGCAACAACGCCATTCGTTACGGCCAGCCAGCCGTCTGTCGTCGCGACTCGCGGCGCAGTGTGCGATATTCGTGCGGCCGAACACACCTAATGTTTGTGTTTTCGTGCCCCTCGTGATAATCAAAATCGTCGCAGACGAATTATCACGCGAGGTGAGTAGGACGCGCGCTTAGCAGCGGACAGCAGCGGACGCGCCACCCTGGCATGTAGCTATCGCTATCACCGGTCCACGTCGTCGGCGTCGCACCGTCCGGCCTTCGAAATGTGGACGACGACGAAAACCACCAAGTACGGCGTCGGTAAGTCGTTTTATCTTGTACAACGTGCGCGAATACGTCTCTCCTTCCGTCCTCGTCCTCTCCTTCCGTTTGCCGTTTCACTTCGGAGCTGTCAAATTCCACGGCGCGATCCGGCCGGTCCGGCCGGGAATCCCCCGTAATGATCGCGAGATCGCGCGGCGCGTGACAGCTCGCGACAATTTCGCTTGGATGACGTTTGCGAGGAACCTCACAAACGGACTCTCTCGCCGGCGGCGGTGGCGGCGGTGATGTGCCTGTATGTGTGTGCGTGCGTGCGGCGTGCGTGCGCGTGTGGGTGTCTCTGCGTGTGCTTCATTCATGCATTGATCGTGCGCGCGAGTAGTAAAGTCCGTGCTTGATAAAGCCGGGTCGGTCCCGGATTTCGCGCCTCCGATGTACGACGAATACTTTCAGCATCCTTATCTAGAATGTCACGAATGTTGCTACGTGGCTGTAGGATTCAGTAGATTCAAAAGGAAGAAGAATCCTTTATGACAATGTTTCGACGATGACGAATGATAATTTTGGTGTACATACTGGTGATTTGCTATATTAGAGGCTAAAGTAGTAGGTAATGCGTTTATATTACATGGGAGAATTCCATTTCGCGTACGAGAGATACGGGGAAACCTGACTCACACTAATTATCGCGTTTTGTCGAGTAAAGATATATGGCACAGAGTATAAGAAGAAAATTTATAAAAACACGAATCCCTGATTTTAACGTCAAGTTGTTTGAACTGTAACTGTAAACAACAAGTAACAGATTAATCACTCTTTTAACGATACGTGCTCGTTTCTGCAAATATTGTATATAGTTTAATTTTAATCTCGGTTCAGCTAACTTTATTTATATGTTCTAGTTCTAAGAATTAGAAAAAGAGTAAGTTGAAAACCAAGATTATAGTTAATTTACATTGGTAGAAACAGTAGAAATCTGAGTAAGAGAAATCTGATGTGAAGTTTAATTAATATTGCAAATTAAAATGTTGCAGCAATTTTATATAAAATCCACGTTACTTGATTTAACAAAAATATACAAACGTAGTGGTTTACGGAGCTGGCCGTAATTCAGACTTTTCAGAGAGAATCGGAATATGAAATGAAGGATTCTGATTGGTTGATTCTATTGTGCCTTATACGTTATGCAAAAGTCTGTGGTGCAACCTTTATGGGCTTTCTATAATAAAATATTACCTAAACTTTAGATCTTAAGCCATAAAAAATTAATCAATAATAGTCGAATGTGAGAAGAATAAGCGATTACGATTGGTCAATTTCTTACGGCTTAAGACTTAAATCTTAGGTAATGACTTAGTGTAGAAAACTCATTATAGAGAACGCAAAGAAATATTTCTTATAGCGAATTCGATTCAGTGCGCATTAAAGTCATCGTACACAAATTGACGTATGTTTACTAGAAATGTTCAATATAAATATAAAAACGAATTAAACGTGAAGTCCTCAATACGGAGACAGTTTGATAAATCAGTGACTTTTTAAAAGGAGACTATGTTGAAAAATAAGTCAAATTTCAGTAAAAAAAATTTAAAACAGTTATTGACTTATTAAATTGCCTTCGTACATTTTATTATATACTGAGAAAAATATTTGATTTGAAACGAACGAACTGCAAAAATTCTGATTATACAATATCAATCATCAAAATTCCAATTATTTCAACCAATAGAGTTTTAGCAGATTTAACCAGAAAATTCTAATTTGTCCATTTCCAATTAATCCGTTCAGTCATTTTTTTTCAGTGTGCTGCTAAATAAAATGTATTTTATAATTCGAAATATTTGCATTTGATTTTTACACAGATTAAATCGGTGTATCACGACTTTAATAAATATGCATCAGTATGTCCAACTGAATTTACTATTCCAAAAAGAAAGAAAAATACTTTTTTAGAAAAGATGAGGAAATATTCGAAAGATCATGTAAATGGAATTTTATCGTTGTACTGGAATGTTTATGTACGACGATGGTTAGCTATGTCAAGTGGCTGCGTCTGCTTGAAGATCTCTGACGCGGCAAAAAATATGTGAAGACGAAGAACGAGACTTTGGCTTCGGAATCGGAATCAATTTGCAGCTCGGCATCGTTCGTCCGGCATTTTTTCGCGATTAATTAACGCTCGCGTTAATCCTCGGCGCTCAGTTTAAAGTCGTTAGCATCACCATCAACTCAATCTTCTTTCAAGCAGTGTAAACGGCTTTAATCCGATAAATAACGCTTTTAGTCAGGGTGATGAGATTAATCATTGATTCCTCAGCCTTCCTCTTTTTAATTACCGGTGTTTCTCGTTGTTAGCCATTTACCTGAAGCCATTTACCTGTTTATGCAATTTATTAGATAAAATAATTTAATAAATTATGTTCTTTAAATTATGTATCGATGAAGTATTATATTTTTTTATCACTTTTTTATTTTCATAGTAATTTATTTATTCCTTTTATAGGGAATAAGAAACTTCATATTTTTAATGTTAAGAAAACTCCAAATAAAATTTGTCCGCTAGAATTTTGATTTCGAAATACATACGAAGTACATATATTTTTTGCGAGTCTTTTTATTTCCTCCAGATATAAAGTAGAACGATTCGCAGACTCTCCTTGTTCGCACGTGATAGCTTCCGGGATTTTTCTCGGCTGTGCTCGGACTCGCACGGTCTGAGTGTGTTAGCGACGCGATTAAAGCACAATCTTCCAATCTACCAATGTACGACACTATTCACGCGGTCATGCCCCTATGCATTATTTCTTTTTAGCGGGATCGTTGTAGATGTAGAATTGCGCCGTCTTCCTCCTCTCTTTTTTTCTCTCTCTCTCTCTCTTTCTCTTTCTCTTTTTCTCTCTCGTGGCAAGTCTGCAGATGCGTTATTCCTGCCATTACCGAGGCCCTCGTGCCGTAAACTCTGAACACTAAAGGGAGATCCATTTTAACTCAAAAATATCGAAAAAGCCTTCGTTCTCTTTTTACGATATTCCGCCGGTATCCTATTTCCAGTATTCCACAGATAATGCTACAGTCCTTTTAAAATTGTATATAATTTCACTTTTATTCCAATTTTTACAGTGAAATTGTATCCATCAATTTGTTTCTATATTTTTGATGTTATTTTTCTGCACGGAAAGAACGATTTTGCTGGAGCATAAAAAAATGTAGCTAGATACAGATCTGAAAATAATTTCGTTGGACATCCAAATAATTATGTGGAACGTTTAAACATGATAGTGCTATTATATAAAAAACTGTTGATATTCTAGGAATCACCTTGAGTGTTCTATACAATTTATTTTGATGATTCAATAAAAATATTTTTTAATACTTCAGCGAAATCGTTCTTTTCGCGTTATTGCAAAATTTAACGCAACATTGATAAACATGAATCTTGAAAAAAAAATATATAAATATATAATTATACAGAAATAAAAAAAATGTTAAAAATAAGATTCGTGGCGGATAAATTTTAAAAATAAAACTTTTATATCTGTATCTATTTTTTTTAAGATTTCATAAATCTCACGTTTATCAACAAGACGTTGTTACGCGATGCAACTTTTAAACCTATTCAACCGCACATAAATGTTAATATTAGTATCAGCTATCTCGCAATGTGAGTGACGTTATCGGTGCATTTCCTGCCGTCTCTCCTTCACCGTTTGTTAACCACATTTTACGCGGGCAAAAAGCTCCCGGTAATTTAACCGGCGTGTCGTATGTACGTACGCATGGATATGACCCACCGGCGCTTTTGACATTTTATGATCGTACATAAAGCAACATTTCCGTTGCGCGAAAAATGTGCGGCGTTCGCTTCTGCCGCGCGGCAGAAAATAGCCGACAGTATTTTGCGCAACCGCGAAAATTTTGTTGTATTGTTTCTCGTGTCCCAGATTCACGTCTAATTACAAAATGATAAACAACTAAAATAATACATAGTACAACATATATGCGTGCAAATACATAGGTCAAATTACGAAGACGATATTTATTATGATTTAATAAAAAAAAGTCCTTCAACTTTAACAAATTTATTATAACGCAATTTATTTTTCTGGATTATGGACACATTTTTAATTCTCGAATTATTCCCTACGGAGGCTTGGTACGCAATTTTTCTCGGGAAAGCCTTCAGGGATCCAAGAGGCATTAAGATTTTAGATGTCATTGTTTTTGTTTTCATTTTGCCCTTCTCGAGCGTTGCAGTCCTATCTTTCCATCGGCATTATTGATATCCGACACTGCCTGCCTTCGCACGTGTGATTTTGTATGAGCGAGAGCTCTAATGGTTCCCTTGTGTCAACTTTACCCCTTCTGTTACTAGTATTTACTGTCATGTGTTTATTGTACGTGTACAATCTTATGGGCCTTCCACAATAAGCCAGTCAAAAATCAGAAGTCAGAAGCTAAAAATTGACGACTGTGATTGGCCAATTTTTAGCTTATGGACCTTCCACAATAAATATTAATCAAAAATCAGAAATCAGAAACTAAAAATTGACGACTGTGATTGGGCAATTTTTAGCTTCTGTAATTTATTTCATAGGTCTGTTCGTTTTACACTTTTTACACTCGGCATCTTCGCTTTCTCTCTTTTCAGCGCCAAATACACATCTATCTCATTTTAAGTATAAAAAGTATTAAAAAAGTGCAAGCGAACAGACTATAGTTTCTTTCTACAATAGTTTCTTCTTTAGGAATGTTTGAAATAAAAGTGAATATTTTTATATGGAATTTTTCATACAGTAATTTCAAAAATGTTCATAAGGTTTTTGTTCGTTTCGTGTTCTCTCGCATTTTCATCGAAATGGATGCACGAAAATTTTTAAGTTTCGAGACTGACGCACACACGAAGCCATCATTGACACTCCGGGAGAAAGCGGATCGCAGGGGATCGTAGGACGGAAAATTCGGGGGAAAAAACGGCAGAAATGGCCGCCAGACCTATGCCTGCGGTTCCCCTACGGTCGCGAATGTTTCGTACGGTCGAGAAAGGGAGTTATCGATTTAATTCCCCGGGAAAAGCTATGGGGGAAAGCCGCGCGATGTGAACACTTCGCGGTCTATCCTTTGTTCGTGCCACGCTGGAAATGGAATTCTTTGAAAAAGTGATTTTAAATAATTTTGCATTTTATTTTTTACGAGAGGAGAAAGAGAGAAAGAGAAAAAGAAGTGATACATGAAAAGATAAACTCATCGTAAAGTTTTATATAGTATAATACAGAGAAGTTTATTTACATAGGATTATTATTTTTCTGAATTTTTATGGTGTATTGTTATATTATATATTTTATATATTAGATACGTATATAATATTACATATATTAGTATATATTTTATAATATATATATCAATACTATAGCAGGATATTATCTTTTATTCCGCGCGTATATTTTTTTTTTATTTTATTACAGTTTATTTTACGTTATATACGTTTTGCCTTATTATTTGTGTGAAGCTCACTGGGAACTGTCTGCAATTTCTCTTGTCGATATTATTTCACCATATTTTCGTGCTTTTTATTCAAATTATCTTAACGAGACATACATTCATTGTTCGGAAAAGTTAATTTACTTTATCTGTGAATTCTCAATGTTTTTGAATATGAAGTTAAACATCCAGAGAAATATACATACGTGAAGAAAGCTATATCTAATCTGTCTCTATTAAACGGGGAAATTTTCCATTAAGGCCAGAAGGGATTATGCGGAATAGTCTGTCTGCCATCCGGTGACGCAAAACATTCCGTATAAGTGACATTCTATTGATCGTACTGTCTCTTTCACGACGTACACGTGGTAGCGTATTGTCGCGGACCTCTGCAAAATATCTCATTGTATTGTCCGGTATAAAAAAGAAAAAAAAAAAAAAAGAAAACCACCATCGTTATTCACGCAGACGTTCCGTGCTGTTTTGTCACGATTCCATAGATCCGTAGATTTAAAGAACAATTGGCGGCGTGTAATTTAATTTATAATCTCGTGAGATTTCAAAGAGCGACGAATTTTCCTTTGCATTTGACATTATAATTGTATTTGACATCTGAATTTACTTCTTTAAGTTTGCAAAATTTAGAATTTATGACACTATCGAAGTGATTCTAAATTCATCTCATATTCCTTTTTTTAATACATATTACATTTATTCGTCGTTGATTACTTTTAACTCTAAATAAAACTTTGTATTCAAAATTCATTTCAATTCTCTCCAGGTTAATGCAGCTTATAAATTACATCACGCTGCATCGTGTCGATGTTCACGTTTATATCCCTTTTCGTTCCATCGAGTTTTATGAACGATGTCGAACAGTAATCGATACGCTTGAATGAAATGCGTGCGTATCGCTTGCGATAGAAAGAAATGGGCAATCCATGTGGCGCAGCACGATGTGTAGCTGTCAAAAATTGTGCCACATTGTCCCACGCACATTGCTCGTAGACAGTCCCAAACGTGGGCGAACAAGTGCGTAATGCCAGTTAACGTATACAGGATGTCCCAAAAAAAGACGAGTAGCAACATCCTCTCATCACCCAACTTATAAGTTTCTATACGAGAACCAAACTGCTTCGTTATTTAATGTCTAAACTTTATTATGTGTGTGTGTGTGTGTGTGTGTGTGTTAGAAAATAAAAATTGAAATTATAAATAAATTAAAAAAAAAATTTAAACTTCACGAGAAAGTCCCGGTTGCTTAGAAAACATTCGAAAAAATACATTTCCTCATTTTGACAATCATATACCGTTTTATTTTATATTAATCAAAATATTATCGAAAATAGATTAAATTTCCATTCTAGAAATATCAATTCTAAATTTTTTGTGTACTTTCTCGACATCTCGCGTATACCTATGCGTACGTAAACCACAAACCGTATCCACAAGAAAACGCACAAAGTTGGGAAAAGAAAGAGAGAAGGATTGAGAAAGCACGAGCGAGAAAGAGAAAGAAATAGAGATGCGCTCATTGAGATGCGTCTCGCGTGCGTTTCTCTGGCGACCGAGGACCGGAAGTTGGCTCGTCATACGTGCATCGTCACGCGTATCCGGTACCCTGAAGCCGGCTTATCATGACTGACAATTCTAAAAAAAATCCCGTGATACCGATCTCGATGAAGAATCATTGATACTTGTTCGTATGATTGAAGCCCGTTATTGTTTGCAAGCTTGAATTTAGCAGTTATCAACTCGTTGAATAAAATACTTAGAAAAATGCAGCTGCAAAGATATACATCAATATAATGCCAACATAGCCTAATATATATACCTAAAGCTGTATCTCTATTAAAACGATAGAATCTTATCTCCTGATACGATATTGTTCGTTAACACTATATATTCATAGAAACAATTAAAACAGACATAATAGAATATACAATTATATATATTTA